>PVIR01000095.1:0-284124 GCA_004026965.1 Petromus typicus | reverse complement strand
CACTTCATTAGCGGATTAAAAAAAAAAAAAAAGAAAAAAAGGAAATAAATATATAAATTGAACTAGAGGGTGATAAGTAGTAAAAAGAGTATATAGCAAATATTTTAGCTCGCTTTAAAGAGACTGGAGTCCTCTGCCCTCTTTTCCCCCACTGTACCACTTGTGACATTCCTTCTTCTCCAATTCTCTCTTCTAAAAACATTTATTTTGTTATTGTACAGAGCAGAGGGCACGGGGCACCCAGCCTCACACCTGAGCAAACAGAAAGGCTGACTGACTTGCCGGTGTAATGAGAAACATTAGTGGTGAACTCATTACTCCGACTCCACAATGGGCACCAAATCCCTCTTAAGACCCAGGAGAAGTCTTCAAAGGGCTGCGGTGAGCGCACGAACAGCCCACAGTCGGAGGCCCCGCCTGCCAGGTCAAGACGAACCCGGCCTTCAGACCTGGAGGCAAGCTGGAACAGAGAGCCTCATTCACCGTCTGCAAAACTCGGCTTGTTCTCCTCCCATCTGCCGCGGAAGCACTCAGGCAAGCACGGGCCTTGGCGTTTGCGTGTGAGGGAGAATCCTGACCCTTTCCAGGTTTCGGGTTGTCTGTTTTAAATCCACATGGCTAAGAGGAGAGTTGCTGTTAGCTGTTACTTTTTTTTTTTTTTTGAAGTCTGAAATGGAACATTAGGGGCATAATGCCCAGAGATGGAGGGAAGAGAGAATATAAACTCCTTTGGATATCCTCTCCCCTGGGTTAAGGATAAGGTGTCAGCCTTCTTTGACAGCTCGGTGTCTGCCGAGGTCCCCTCAGGGAGTGTGACACTATGGAGCTGTTGGGATGTTACACTTCCTAATGCGTTTTGTTCTCTTCTTCAGAGGCGGTTTGATGTTTTGACCAAGAAGTGACCTCCTGCCCCTCACAGTGGACAGGCCTGGGGCCTCCGCCCTTTTCTGCAGTCACTAAGTTTTAGTCTCTTCACATGGGAATAGGCCTGTGAGGCCTGTGTAGAAGGTGCTTCAACGAGACCACTATCAGTCCCTCTTAGGAATTGACATTTCTGCCTCGGATGGAAGCGGTGTGGAGCCTGAGTGCCCTTCGCTCCCCCTCGTCCAACCCCTCAGGTCTTTGAGGCCCTGAGCATCTGGCACTGCACTTGGACCTGATATATGAAACATGACATCCCCTTTGGAAGCTCTGAGGCTTCCTCCTGCTGAGGGAAGCCCGCGTCCTAACCACACTGGTCTTCTGTTTCTAACACACACCTTTGCTGAAGAGATGAATGCTCTGCCCACCTTCTGTCCCATCGGCTTAGCTGCTTCAGGTCTCAGCTTAAAGGTCATTTCCTTGGGGAGGCTGTTGCGAGGGGCCAGGCTGAGGCAAGCCTTCTCCTGACTGTTCGGTGTTGCCTGTGGGGATCTGCAGCAACAGCTGTGGGCACTTTTGTAGTTCTTTGTGAAATGCTGGGCTCTGCAAACCTGTTGGTGTCTCTTTTCCTTACCTGAAAATGAAGAGGGAGAAGCTCCATGCATTTATTCGTGAATAGTCAAGGTGTGACTGATGGGCTGTCTGCCTACCTCAGTCCTGGAGTCCCCACTCACTGTCCATGTGACGCCTTCCTTTGAGGACAGTTGTCCATTGGCGTCCTCAGAAGAGCCACGGCTGAGCTGCCTCCAGTGGACACTTGTTCCCGAGGTACATTGGACAGTATTTGCTTCCATCACAGCAATTAGTATTTTGCGTGCTACCTGCTTTGATAGTGGTACTGATGTCGGACTCAGCAACTCACTTCCGAGGTTCAGAGAGTCTGTCCAAGAAGAGGCTTTCAGTAGACATGGGTGGAATGAATGAAATGAGCAGCGTCTTCTGCTACAGTTGTAAGTCAATCCCAATTAGTATACTAAACATAGGAAGATTGTAAAAGAGCTTAGAAGAGAAAGCAATCACCTTGTTTTCTCTAGAAATGGATCAAGGCATGCAGCAGGTGACCATCTACCTTCTCTGGCATCCCATTTGAACAATGCTGGATTTATCCTTCACTTCCTACATGTATAACTAGTTTTCACTGCTGGAAATTTTCAGAGACCTTTCTTACATTCTGATTCCAAAATCCCAGGGTCTTTGATTTATTACGGGGAGAAAAAAAAAGATGAGTTTATTATTTATTGGTATCACCTCAGAATTCAAACATGGTAACTGTTTATCTCATCTTCTCTTCCTTTTTTATCACTTCGGCAGTGAAATTAGGGCTGTAGTGATGCCGATACTGATGCTGATGCAGGAAAAAGAAAGGGGAATGAAGGGAAACACAGCCTGGAAGAGAACACACTTGGTGGGTCTGTGGATATTTTAAAATCTTCCCTAAAGAGTCTTCAGCTCCCTTCCGTAATTGGCTTGGATGAGTCTATTTCTTTTTATCATAACACCGACTGATAGTAGCAAAAAACTTTTTAACATATATTTTTATGTTTGCTGTCTATGTAAGGCAATCATTCTGGGTGTTCTCCATCAGGAAGGGATATGTTCTTGATGCTTTATACTCAGAGTTCCCAACTCCTTAAAAGAGACTCAGGAGTTAACCAGACATTCTGACTGTTTTAGAAGGGTAGCAGATGTCCTTATACCATTGTCTCTATACTAATCACAACAAAAA
Organism: Petromus typicus; assembly: GCA_004026965.1. NCBI lineage: Eukaryota > Metazoa > Chordata > Mammalia > Rodentia > Petromuridae > Petromus > Petromus typicus. The sequence continues at coordinate 281,477 of PVIR01000095.1, read as the reverse complement.
TAATCACAGATGGATGGTATTTTCTGTTTGACTCCAGCATCTATTTCCTCTCGATCTTGGTCTTCCTTTGAAGAACCTTCCTTCCTTCTTCACTGTGTATGTGGTTTGATGAGGTTCCTTAACTTTGGCTTCAGATATGGGCACGTGAGCTACCCTATCCTCCAGCCACTGATGGGGTCAAGGATGGTTACAAGACCAATGAGACCCACCCCGGCAGGACAGGAGGGCCTGCTGTGGTCATCTTCCATGCACAGAATGCTGGGAACCACACGGCACTACCACATGGAGACTGAGGACCATGCGAATTCCATCTCTCGCAACTTGATGGAGAGGAATCCAAGGCTGATGATATCATCTGAACCCCAAATATAGCCAGGACTGGAGCTACCTCTGCCACTGGACGTTCAAAGATACATTTGAGTGAAACTTCTTTTTGGCTTAAACCAAGTTTTCAGTCACTTGCAATCATAAAATTCTGATATTTTATGATTTGGTGCAACAGCCTAAACTCTTTTACATATGTTAGCTTATTCAGTCCATACAGCAACCCAATAGGAGTAGGCGTTATTTACTTGCATCCCATAGCCAATGAAGCTGGGAAAAGATGAATATCCCACTCACAGCTAAAGATAATAGAATAATAGAATAGAATAGTGCATGAGGGCATGGCTGGAGAGCAGAGGCGTCCACTCCTCGTTTAGTTCTCTAGCTCCCTGGTACTCCTAACCCACCTGCTTCCCTTCCCGCCCCACACTTTGGCTTTCAAATGTCAGGAAGATTAGCACCAGTCCCTCCACTTGGCAACCACAGCTAGTAGTCCCTCAACCCAAGACGGGCTCGCTGTGGTTAGTACTGTGTCACCCTTCTGCACACCTTGCTGGGGAAGCCAGGGCCCTTCCCTGCATGCTGTTGATTATGTCTTTCTTTTCTGGCACAGCGCCATCCTGAGGAGCTGCTCTGAGAGCATCCAAGGCGGCCGGGCTGATGGGCACCCTGCTCGGGCAAGGTGTTTCATCGCCCGGGCATTTGTGCACAACTGGCTGTGTTTGAAATCCTGCCTCTGTCTGACTTCACTTCCTGAGTGCGCTGACAGGCCTCTGAGCCAAGCCAAACAGGTTCACAATGCCACGCCAGGGGAGTGTTCCCTGGTGAGTGCAGCTGGGGAAACAAAACTGCTCTCCAGCCTGCAGAGAGGACCTGCTCGCCCTTATATGACCAAGAAGCAGCCCTTGTGAGGCCCTGCTGAATCTTAATGGGAAATGTTTTCTTTTTAGCTGTTCTCTCTCTCTCTGTGTGTGTGTGTGTGTGTGTGTGTGTGTGTGTATTCCTGTCACTTCTGAAATGAAAAAATCGACAGTAAAAATGGCTAATTATTGCTTGCCTGCTATATATAGGTACTTTAAATCTGCGACACTTCTGACAACCTCCTGTTGTAGCTATGGCAGACTTCACTTTTACAGAGGAAGCACTGGAGGCCTTGTAACATAAAGGGGCTTGTTCTACAGCGGCAGAGGCCAAAGTTAATCAAGGGACATTTAATTCTAAAAGTTGCACACATCTAAGACACAGCTCCTCCATTCTCTCATCCCATGCCCTGTAGTTCAGTTCTTTGTGTATTCAGAGGGGTGGTGAGGGGCTCTGGGAGGGGCCAAGGTGCTGGTGCGGTCCTAGCTCTGTGAAGTTCAGTGAGTTCATTTTCTTCTCTGGATCTCAGGTCCCTCGTGTGTGAGGTGGAGCGATAATCATACCTGGGCAGCAGAGAAGTTGTGAGTCTCAACTAAGATAGAAATTTACCTGGCAGTATGACTTGAGAGAAAGGTCAGATGTGGATAAAGTGGGCTCTTTGGTTCAGTTTGGGTTTTTATAAGCCACTTTGTGTGTGTGTGTGTGTGTGTGTGTGTGTGAATTTGAATATAATGTGAAGCCACATTTCCTTGTAAATAAAAATAGCCCCGCTATAGTTGGGTCTGGAATGTGCCCCAAAGTCTCATGTATGGAGGGACTGGTCCCCAGCTCATAGCACTAGGGGAGGTGGTGGAAACTTTAGGAGGTGAAGGCCTTGTAGAAAGAAGTTAGGTCACTGGGCACGCACCTTCCAAGGGCACATGGGTACTCTTTCTTCTCTTGCTCTTCGCTTCCTATTTGTAGGAGGTGACTGGTCTGCTCCACCATGTGCTTCCCACCATGATGCTTTGCCTCACCACAGGACCTAAAGCAACAGACCCAGGTGACCATGGGCAGAAAGCTCTGAGACCATGAGCAAAAATCAACCTTTCTACCTTTGAAGTTGATTGCCTCAGGTATTTCGTCGCATCAAAGGAAAGCTAACATAGGCCTTAATATTTACACAGCATGCCCTAATACAGTGCCTACTATAGGGTAGAAACAATAAATGTTATGTACTATGAATATTATGATATGAACTATGAATATTAACTTAATACATGATATGTACCATGATATGTAGCTATCAGTTTTACTCTACAATACTTATGGCAGACATCGTTGATTTCTTTTGGAGGGTACTGCTCTACTATCAGTTTAGCATAGTTCTGGGAAGATCTATCCTGGGGATGGGTAGCATCACCCAATAGGTTTTTATCCTGTGTGGAATAAAAAGGGAAAGCATAAGGAGGGCAGCTGCCTCCTGCCTGCCATGCTATCCCTTGTTTCCCCTCTGCCATGCTACCCTGCTTTGGAACTAGATGACAGTGGACTGGAACTTCTATAAATTATAAGATAAAATAAATATTTCTTCCTTTGACTTGTATATGTTGCATGCTTGTCCCAACAACAACAAAAAAATACAAGGCATGTGTTGCTGCCCTTTGGAAGCCTCCTAACTGGTAGAACAGTTACCAATTAATTGGACAATAGCTCAAGTGACCATCTTTCTTGCAAGATATGAGATAAGGTAGGCAAAGTTCCTTCCTTGAATGTCAATCTAGGAAGAATCAATACAACTGGAGGAAATTATTACAGCTGTTGGAAGGACAGTCCTGCAGAGATTTGAAAAGTACCTGAATTCTGTCTAGAGGCCCTGCCAGGACCTCTAACTTATGAAGGAAATAACCTAATCAGTGAGCTCAGAGCTCGATTTTCTGAAGCAATAATGCATCAAGCATCAGGCAATAATTTTATGTACATGCATTAAAGGAGGTTGTATAGCAGGAAACTTTCAGAGCTTAACAGTTTTTGATTTCTTCCAGAGGGCAAGGATTTGTAGCAAGACCAGGAGAGTTCATTAGATATTGCTGCCTCACAGACAAACTGTCCCAGAAGATTGTCTGATTATCTTTGCTCCTAGGCTGTGCATATCAAAGAAGCTTCAGATGACCAACTCTATCCCTCAGGGCCCTAGATGTGCAAGTAGGAATGCACAGCTGGCAAGGAAACCAAAGTCACCAATATCTGGATCCTGGAACAATAAAGGAAAAGAACATGGTTGCCAAAGCCGGACGACTGAGTCATGGCCTCACCAGTCATAGAATGTGTGACTCGGAGCCACTTGAAATCTGGGAGTCCTGCCTTCTTCTCTTGGGAGCCATAGCTACTGCCATTGAGTACTTAGTGCGTGGTGAAAAGAAGCGAGACAGAAGAGCTTAAAGCCTTTTGGAAACTACAGAAATAAGAACTGGTGAGTACAGAGTCCATTGCTCTGAACTCTTCCATTTGCTCACTGTGCCTGAGGACTTGGGCATGTTGTAGCTCCTGCAATAAATATTCTAGACTCTTTCCTGAGCTTTCCCTCAAGCTGACATCCTGCTTGTGATCCCTGTACTCCATTCTTTTGCTCTTCACTTGCTGAACTCTTTCTTGACTACCTAAGTTCTCAGCTCAGTGTTGCTCCAGAAAGACCCAGTGCAGCTTAGATTTTTCTCTTTTATAGCACACAGAGCTTCTTCATTGCCTTGTCTAGGTTCAACCCTTGTGTAGGTTTCACCATTCACTTGCTTATGTGTTTCCCACTTTATTACCTCTCTTACCACATGATCAACTCTGACAGGAGCATCCTCTAGATTTCACCTTCCAGCGTGATCCTCAGTGCACTGTGTAACAGAAACATTCAATAGCGAATGTGAAGCAGTATTATTTAGTTCTCAAATATGAATGAAAACATGAGCCTCTTTATTAATATATGAAAGAGTTCATGTCATTTGGGTCCCTTAGTCCTACTGAGCGCGACCAGTTCTGGATACTGGCTGAACCCAAAGTCAGGTGCATGTCCTGCCGCAGTCAGGATCCACTCTGTCCTCACAACTCGGGCATATTTCTTTTCTGTCTGCTTCTCCAAGCTTCTTGACTCTGAGCATTTTCCTTCTGGATGTTATATTGACACAAGAGAGAGGAAAACTGAAGTGTAGAACAAGTAGTCTTGTTATAAAGTGAACTTCCTGATTTCCCTCTTCAGGTCGAATTTGTCAGAAAGATGTATAAGGAGAAAGGTGACATGATGTAGCTTGGAAGAGCCATCCAATCTGGGTTTCTCCTCCAAATGTAAGACTACTTTAAATGCTAAGCATTTCAAATTAACCCTTCTTGGTATTATTTCCCTTAAGAGTGGCCATGTCCCTGCTCTGCTTCAAATCCTTCTCCAGTTCTTTGTCATTGATAGAATGACATGGAATTGATATTCCTGTTCAGCCCGAGACGTTCTTGACCGTTGTGCTTCTCTTCTCTCTTTTCTTCTCACAGCTTCATTCTCAGCCTTTCCAAACAGTTTATAAGTCCTTCAACACACCGTGTTTTCTCATGCTTTTGTGCTCTGCTTACAGATTTTTCCTCCAACATTTTCCACCTGGTGAATCCCACTGGGTTGGTTCCAATGGCATTTCTCCCTTGAAGTCTTTCCTAACGATGGCACCTTCAACCCTCCCTGGCACCTGTTTCTCACAGTATCTCTTGTTCTAATTAGAATGGTGTCTGCCTCCTCCACACCAGACGGTGAGTTCTGTGGCAACACACGTGATATCGCACTCATTGTTGCATCTCCATAGCCTAGCACAGGGTCTCAGAGAGACCCAGGTCCAGGAGAAACTCTCTTTTTTGAGATATCCAGAAGTCCAAAACCAAAAGCAAAGGTCTGTTTTCCAAACTTAAGAAGCAGTAGTTTCACTTTCTGAGGCTAAGCCAATGCTTAATACATTTCTCCTCTTCCATGAAACCTCATTTGACCCATGTAAAAGTGAGTGGTAGAGAACAGGGGTAAGGTGGGCTGGAAGGCCTTGTCTTTGTTTTGGATTCAACAAATAAACTTATTTTTTAACAGTAAGAGGATATGTTGAGCCAGGGATTTAGCTCAGTGGTTCCTGCGCTTGCCTTGTAAGCACAAGATCCTGGGTATGATCCCTGGTAAGCACATACAACAATATCAGGCGTGGAGGTTCACACCCACCAGCAATCAGTAGCACATACCACAGTGCTGGGCATAGTGGCTCACACCTGTAATCCCAGCACTCGAGAGGCAGAGGCAGGAGGATTGCTGTGAGTTTGAGGCTCTCCTGGGCTACATAGTAGCTCAGGGCCAGCCTAAACCATAAAGCGAGACCCTGTCTCAAAAAAAAAAAAAAAAAAAAAAAAAAAAAAAAAAAAAAAAAAAAAAAAAAAAAAAAAAAAAAAAAAAAAAAAAGACAAATAAGGACGTGTCTCAGCAAGGAAACATTGGATAGGGTATTAATTCTTAGACTCCTAAAATACATCTAATTTTATAAACAGAAAGACCCTTTGCCTTATTTCTGAAGTTTGGTTGTTCTTATTAAAGTCATATGTGGAAATACTCTTTTGTGCCTACTTAATGATGTACATATTATTCTTCCTCATCTCTACCTCCAAGCATAATATTTTAGGAAGATTCATTTTAAATAACAAAATGCTCATTTATATTAGTGGAGATAGGGAGAAATATTTTGTGTGGCTAGATGTATGAATGTGTTAACAGCTTGATTCTTTTAAGAATATGCATTGAGAATTAGAGAATAGGACTTAATGATTGGCTGGATTTGGCTTTCCTGGTAGGGTCTGTTATCTGTATGAAACCTACATATGCACCAGGATACGAATAAAGTATATACTTCCCTAGAAGGAATTAAATCTTGAATCATGTTAAAGAAGCATTTGAATTCACTTGTTCATTTGAACATCAAAATTTTACTTTATGAACATCTGCTATGTGTCAGGCACTGTACTAGGAGTCTAGGTATCCCTGGATGAATAAGATTGAGCCAAGAGACACAGGTGTGCAGAGTGATAATACATTTTGGTAAGAGCTGGGATAAAAGTTTTGAGAAAAAGTTATGATGCACACAGAGGAATTATTCATTTCAGCTGAACGTGGAGTTAAGGAAGGCTTTGAAAAGCTTTGAAAGTGTTGGAGAACAGGGAGGATTCACCTGTTGAATCAGAAGGAAAGGTGCTGTGGGCAGAGGGATGAGCAGGGGACTGCCAGCAGAAGTGTGGAAGGGTAAAGTGTGTGGGATCTGGACTTATATAAAATGAGATATATTTTGATAGTGAGCATGCAGCTCTCTGGAAAGGCCTAATCATAGTTAATGATTTCTTTACGTGCGCGCGCACACACACACACACACACACACACACACACACACAATCCCAGGAAGTGTGTTGTCTTGTCTTTCCTCTCCCCACCCTTTTTTATTTTATTGTTTCCATGAACCAGTGTCCAAGTGGACACTAAGGGTTAAGAATTCATGATTGAAAATATATGTATGTGTAACAAATTGAGGATAATGACTATATATGTCATCAGCTTCATTCTATGTGATCCAAAGAATAACTCACTGAAGGACCATAATAAAATTAATTCCTGAATGTGTTTTCAATTAGCTGATTTTCTGTTTCTAAAGTTTACCAGGATGTCACTGGTTAATTTCTTCTGATATAATTATTTTCCTTTTGGTTAGAATGCTCAGAAATTCAGGGAGATGCATTTAGAATGCTAGTTAGAAAAGAGTTTCCTACTTTTCCTAGTTTTAAGCACTGTAGTCTAAAGCCTACTTTTTCTAGTTTTAAGCTGTAGTCTAAGAGCGGTGAGCTCTTCTGTACCGCACTGTTGCCTGGGCTTATCTACCTCTGCAGGTAATTAATTTCCCAGCCTGTTTTTTTTTTTTTTTTTTTTTTTTTTTTTTTTTTTTTTTTTTTTTTTTTTTTTTTTTTTTTTTTTTTTTTTTTTTTTTTTTTTTTTTTTTTTTTCTAGCTGGCTCTTGTTTGGCTTCCACAGGGATCCGCCCCAAAGTGCTTCACTGTCCCTCCTCTAACTATTCCTACATATGGTCAAAAGCAACTCACCTTCCGGGTTGCTGACACCAGCAACTTCTCTGCTGGGCAAACACAACTCGCAGCTCAGTAACCCTTTGTTCCAGAAGTGTCATTAGGAGTCTGTCTGCGAGCCAGTCTTCTACTCTGGGATTTGCTCCTTAGGAGAAACTCTTTGCGTATCTGGACTCCCAGCCACAGGCAGGCTATGAGCACTCCCAGACCTGTTGAGTATAGTGTCGCTAATGAGCAGACAGCCCTGCCTCAAGTAGTGGTCTGTGAAATATTCCTGGATATCAAATCATACTGGCCCTTGGGATGAAAAGCAACCAAGCAAAAATTGTTCCCTTGTTGAGTACTGCCTTGTTGATCTTCTAAGTTTTATCTGTAAAAAGAATTTATATTTACTATTTCCCCAGAGCTGAGATTTGATTTACACAGTAATCACTGATTGGTGTTTATTTTCTGTGAAGCTGTCCATACTATTTAGATTAGCATCTTTTGAGACTGGTCTGTAATAATTAAGCTAGGATATTTTAGAAACACATTAAAAATGAATATGGATCCAAAATGATAGACAGCTATATTGGTAATTTCCTTAGGCAAAGGTGTTTATTTTGGGATGGGGGCTGGGAGAAGTTGGGGGGGAGGGGAGAGAGAGAAACAGAGACAGAGACAAGAGAATTTCACCCAGATCACAACTTCTGCTTTGACTTCTAAATTCTCTGCTTCTTGATTAATGAGTAACTTCAAATTGTAGACCTGGTAACCCCAGCAACTGAAAAGAAAAGTTTTAGAATAAAACTTGCAAAGAAGTAGTAAAAAAAGAGAGTAGTAAAAAAGAGAAAAAAGAGTTCAAGATTTGTTATGAGTATATTTATTGTGACATGGATGCTGTTATATTCATATGCAAAGATCATCTTTTCCTTTAATCTAGGAATTGTTAAAGATTCCAAATTGAATACATTTTTTTTTTTTTTTGGTAAAATCTGCCACAAGTTCTTGCTTCTTTACAAGCATTATCAATGGTCATGATATATTCCACTTGATACAATCCCAAACCTCCAGGTGTGGGCATTACCCAGGCTGCCCCCTGTTATCACACCCTGTCCCTTCTTCAGCTTCCTGAAACAACACACTATTTTTTGGTAAGAAAATCCCTACAGATTGCAGAGAAGGGAAGAGCATAGCCTGATGACAGCATTGGGTATATTTGTTTCTAAAGTCTAGTAGAGAATTCAGTCCATACTGCTTGGAAGCAGGAAGCACTGGCTCTCTCCCAACTCCACCTAGATATCTTCATAGATAAGGCAGAAAAGAGGTAGGGGAGTAACTTTTCAATATTTTATTGTATTTTCTTAAATATCCCTTCTGGAATTTTCAGAAACAAAACATAAAAAAATTATATACTTTTTTTACAAGTGGTAAACTCAGTGTACTCCAAATCTCTTATTTACAAACAACACTGGGCAGGACACACAAACATGAAATAACTTACAAAGGCAGGAAGCTGTTTTATTGACAGTAATCAGCTTTTATCAAATTAAAAAATATATATATGTACATGAACAGTTGAGGAAGGCAGGCCAGAAAGAGTTCACCTGCAAGCTCAGCCTGGCCCTCACACCCTCCCCTCCCTCCGCCCTCCCCTTTGTGTTCTTAAGGAGTACTACAGAAGCAATCTACAGTCTCTATTGCAGTTTATAGCCCCCCGCCCCCTGTTTAATACTGAATGAAATCGAATGTTAGGTCCATGCAGTTCTTGGTCAATGTTAAAGAAGAGTCCGTCGCCCATTTCGCGCGGGGACAGCCCGTCCGCAGAGAGGGCAGCCCGCAGGCGGCCGCTCTGGGGCTCCACGCCAAGGGGAGCGCGCCAAGTCCTTCCCACTCGTGCCCGCTGGGGGCGCCGTCAGGACGCAACCCAGTCCAACTTGGATACCCTTAGCTTCAGTCCTCGGACACTTCTTTCTCCGTCACAAGCTGTCAAGTTCTCAAGTCAGTCTGTGTTACTTTGTTTCTCCGCTGCTCTCAGCCTCCAGTCTCTCCTCAAAACGTCTGCAACTGCTGCGTTAACATGAGCTGGCACCCACTGTTTACGTGGTTCATGACTTTCTGTTTAAGCTGCGCCACCTGCTCTCTGAGCATGTTGGCCGTGGACGCCAGCTCTGAGTTCTGCGCTTTCAAGGTTTTCACTTTTTCCTCCAGCCGGGCGATCCTTTCCAGCTTCCTCTTCCTGCACTTGGAGGCGGCGATGCGGTTCCTCATGCGCTTCCTCTCGGCCTTGATGCGCTCCTGGGACTCCATGTCGATGGGGGACAAGGGCGGCGTCTCGCCAGGCATCTCGGGGACCGTCTGCGGCTCCTCCTTCAGGGCCTGCAGCCGCGGGTGCTGCACGGGGAGCTGCTGGGGAAGGGGGTGCGGCGGCGGCTGGGGCTGGGGCTGCGCAGGGAAGGCCAGGCCGGCCGCGCCGTAGGAGGGCGCCCCGCTGCTGCCTCCGCCGCCGCCCAGCGCACCGGGGTTGAAGCTGCTGAGATTGGCGTAGACGGGCGGCTCGCTGTGCAGCCCGAAGCTGCCGCCGCTGCCGGCACCGCCGCCGCCGCCTCCCGCACTCACAGGCTGCGCGGCCGCCGCGGCGCTGGGCAGCGTGTTCTGGCTGTGCAGCTCGGCCAGCGCGCGCACGAACCCTTCGGCGAAGCCCTCCTGCTCGTCGGTCACGTTCTTGGGGCACAGGAACTGCGTGGGCGTCGGTGTCGTGGTGATGTGCCCGTTGCTGGACTGGATGATCAGGCGCTCGAGCTCCGGCGACGCTAGCTTGAGCAGCCCCACGTCGGGCGAGGTGAGCAGGTCGGCGCTCTTGGCGCGCAGGTGCGGCTTCAGGCTGCCCGCCGGGTCTGCCAAGTTCAGGGTCAGGCTCTGCTTCAGCGCCTTGGGGTTGCCGTAGCCGTAGGCGCCGCCGTCGGACGGCAGGAACGAGGCGCTCAGGGCGTCGTCGTAGAAGGTCGTCTCCATCTTCGCGCTCATAGAAAGCCCGGCCCTCCGCGCGAGTTGGCCCGGCAGCGCTCGGGCGGGCGGGCGGGAAAGTCGGGGCCCCGCCGCGCCGCCTCCCAGCCCGCGGGCGAGGGGTGCAGGCGCGCCGGCTCCTCCTCGGGAAAGTCGCCGCTCGCGGGCGCCTCCGGCGACAGTCCTTCCTGCGCGACCCTCCTCAGCCCGCACGCTCGAGTCCGCAAAAGTTCGCTCCGGGCCGCGGGGCCGCTTTTCCCCCGGACTCCCGCCCAGGAAACTTGCCGCCGCCGCCGCCGCTGCTGCTCTCCGCGCTGTCAGCCGCGCCCGGGCCGCGGGGCTCTCCTCCGGGTTGGCCGGAGCAGAGGCTCTCCAGGCGCTCCGCGAAACCCCAGGCCGGCAGCCACAGGCGCTCGCTCCAGGCAGGTGACGAGGAAGTGGGAGGAAAAGCGGACTTGCAGCTCTGACCGGACCCCTCTGCCGCTGGCCGACTGAGTCAGTCTGTCTGTCTGTCTGTCTGAACCCTGAGCGCGCGCACTCCACTCCCGTCGCGCCTCCTCAGCCACACTCAGTGCAACTCTGAGCCCTAATCCAGCCGGAGCTCAACACTTATCTGCTACCAGTCAACCCCTAAAAATAGCCCATGATGTCACCCCACGGCCTTCCCATTGGCTCGCGTCACTCTCAGGGGGGCGGGCCAGCCCGTCGCCATGGAGACCCCACCCTAGAAGATTCTTCTCCGGGCGCGCAGAGGCTCACGGGATGAGGTAATGCTCCGCCGCACTCCTACAGTTGGGCCGTCCCGCCTCCCCCTCGCGCCCTCCCGGCCCCTCCCCTCCCCGCCCGTCCTGCTGGCCCGCCCGGTGCATTGTGGGCTGACGTCTTGGGGTTGGACGTCCAGTGACGGGCGCTCGACTCGCCTGGGGGCGGGCCTAAGTTCTGTCCCAGCCAGGCTGCGGGACGCTGGCTGCCGCGGGACTGGCGCGCGGGGAGTGCTGGCTGCTGTGCGGGGGCGGGAGGCGAGCCCGAGCGCCCGCACTTCCGGGCACGCGCGGTCCTACAGGCGCCGTGTGTGTGCGCGCAAGGACTGGGCTGGGGTCGGGAAGCGTTGGCTCGGCCTGCCGAAGTTTGTCTGGGGCCAGTTCCGTGGTGCGCGAAAGGGGTCCGGCCCCCGCTCCACTTCTTCCGGGGTGGTGGAGAAGCGCAGTTGTCCACGGCTGAACTTGGGGCGCCCCAGGGGTGGAGAAGGGGGGTTGAGCGGTGAGGTGGCGTCCGGAAGGGCGCGGGCAGCGTCTGGGGTCCCCGGCCCTGCGCTCTGGCCTTCCTCCCACCCGTCTCTTCCGGGAACTCTCGTCCGAGCCGCGCCGGGGACCCCGTGGGTCTCCCTCACCGCTGGTTGGAGGGCCGCCCCAGGCAGCCTCTAGGAAGCGCTGCACTCTTGTAAGTGGTTTCGCTCCCTCCGGCGGTCACAGCCCCCCCCCCCCCACCTTTAGGGAAGAAAGTTTGTAGCACGGAGAACGCCAAGGCTGGGAATCGTGTCTCTCTCCGGGCTGGGCCGTCCTGTATCAAGTGTGCAAAGCACGGGACTTCTCCGAACCTCGCGTGCTGGGTTTGCAAGTTGTGCCGGTGACATCTATGAGTTTCGGCCAGTTAATGTAGGGATGTTTCTGAGCAGTCCCTTGCGCTGCTCTGCCCTTGCTCAGTTTCCCTGAGCCTTTAATGGAAGGCCGGGACAGGACCAGGTGTTCTTCCCAGCGAGGAGCGATGAGGAGAGAAGGGCCACAGCCAAAGAGAAGTCAGCTCTGCCCCAAGTTTTCCCTCTGAGGCTGGGGTTGAGGTTGGAGGTTTAAACCATTGGGTTCTAATCCAGACTTTTCTAAACTTGGAATTTGGGCATGAGTTCATGGCCTGGGGGCTTTAAGGTATTTGTGGCTTTGAGAGTACAGAAACCAACCGCGGCTGGTATCAGTGGGAAGTGGGCCAGCTTCTCTTCACTCCAGGCACTCACCTGGCTGCTTTCACTCATGCGGCAGCAGATAACTGGCTACTACCAGCTGGGCACTGAGCCAGCCTGGGCAAGGGAGGACCACAGTGATGACAAGATCAGTTCCTAACCCCAAGGAGGCAGCATTTTCTATCTGATGCCTGAATTATTTTCTCTTGTAATTAGGGGGCTGGTGTTCTAAATGATGCTTTTTGATAAGAGCAATAAAAATAAGTTTCATGTATTAAACACCTACTATCTGCCAAGTATTCGCGTAAGCAATTTATGTATACTATTTTCTTTCCACAGGCATCTTGAGAGGCTTATATTACTACCCTGGCTTAACATATGAGGAAATAGGGCCAGAAAGTTTTAGTGTCTTTCTCTGGTAACAGAGACAGCTGGAAACTGAATCTCAGGTCTCTGTTATATTTCCTTATATTTTCTCTATTCGGGCCAGCTTCCTTGTGAAGTATTAGTTATCTACAGAAATAGTGCCAGTGTTTTTTCCTGAACCTCTTTGTATTTTTTTTAAAAAATTATTATTATTCTGTACATAGAAGCTTAAAGACTTAGGATTTGGTGTAAATATGTATCTTTTGCCTGAGAGTTCTGTGTGTTCCTCTCTGCCTTATATGGTTTAGGAGGCTGATTTTCTTCTTAGGTTGAGAAAGAGCATATTTCATCTAAAACATAACAAATCTGTTCGTGTTAGCGTCCCGGCTTGGAAACCTTCATTTGATTTCTCTTACAGCTGAGAGAAAGTTCTGACTCTTGTTGGACAGAAGGGGCCTTTCTCGATCTCCTTCCACTGTGTAGACTCATCTACCTCTCCTGGCTCTAGGAAAGGCCCCTGTAGCGCAACCAGCTGCTCTGATTTCTCAGAGGGTTAACCCCACATAAGATTGTGTCTTGCTCCTGCTGCATCTCAGTTTGGTCTGTAGGGGCGCTCTGGTCGCGATAGGCCTGTGGCAGCAAAACCTTTCAGGCTTTCAGTGCTAATAGACCGCCTGCCATGGCACCCATGCTGTTGGTTTGCCACCCCTACTTGGTGCAGAAGAACTCCGGTTGAGGAGCTTCTATCTTGTCCTGTGCTGGTAGAGGAAACTCAGCTAGTAACGGGCTGGCTTTCTGTGTGGCCGCCTGTGAGTGGCACACATCAATTCTCGTGGGCTGTTCGCCAAAGCAAGTCACATGGCCATACCCAATTTAAGTCTTGTAATGCTGCTGAGTGCCTCAGAGGACTTTCTGGGAACTTTGGGGGACACTAATGACTGACCGTCTTTCATTCTGTTCACTTTGTGTTAGGTCACTCTCCTCCCATGGGTACAGTTTCTTCACTTTTTCCTCAAAGGGAGTCAACCCTGAAGAACCTTCTGACCACAGCATGCTGCTCACTTTTCTCTGTGCTGTGTAGTGGAGTTTATGTCAGGTACAGATGCATCTCCTTTCCCTCTGCAGGGAAGATACCTAGCCTGCAATCCCCACTGCATGTGTGGTGGGCATAAGTAGGATTCCCAACGAGAAGGGCGGGTGTGGAAGCTGCCATACATGCTGACCCCTTGAGAAGGTGTTTTGCAGACCCACCTGACTCAGTTCCTCAAGTGTACCCTACTTCTGTTCTTGGGGGTTAAAGGACCCATCTGTTGTTTTCCAGGCCTGCTGGATTTGCCTCTCAGAGACTTCCTTTTCAGGCTTACAGGGGGCTTTGGGAAATGGGCTTTAGAATAAGCTAGAAATGTGGAGGATGTGGGCTGACATTAAGTCCGGGGAGAGTCTCCTTTAGTACAGGCCTCTTTTCTGTTTGATACCAGGTGTCCATGTGCCATTTAGCTGCAGTTCTTCCCTAGACGTGCTTCCGTGTTTTGTTGTAGTACTTTCATCTCCTCTCATCTCTGTCTTCTCTTGCTTTCAGCTTGGTTTTGAGTGGCTCAGGATTACCAGGTGTCAGTAGGACACTTCCACCTTTCCTCCTTTCCAGAGCATTTGTGTGCAGTTGAAAAAATATGCTAGGTAACATCTCAATTTGTCCTGCAATTTTAATAATAGTTTCATACCCCTTCATTTGATCCTATGTCAAGGCTGAGTTTTTTCAAGGCCCTCTCCTGTAGAAAATGTCAATTTATATTTTATTAATTAGGATTGAGAAGCAGTTGCTTTCTCTATCCAACCCCCCCAACCCCTGAATTTGTAGATTGTCTCTACTCCCTTTCATTCCTGCATACAAAGTGCTCGAATCTTTTCTGAACTCATCTCTTTTCAACTTCCCAGATGTGTCCAGCAGCCACCAGCACATGGTGCTAACACTCTGTCTTCCTCTAGTTCTGTGGGTTCATGTGCTGTCTTTTCAGTTATCACGGATGATATGCTTACTACATGCATCCCTGTCCCATCTGTTTCTAACAGCGTTCTTTGTTATTGTCCTCTATCTGAATGTACAGTTATTGCCAGGTTTACTGTTACACCGTCCTGTGTCTAGATGCCACTGTTGTATTAGTAAGTAGAGGTTAGGTTGTGCCACTACAGTAAACAATGCTAAAATCAGTGCCTCAACAGCAAATCCTTTCTCCCTCCCTCCTTTCGATTGAACCCATGGCCTTGCACATGCTAGGCAAGCTCTGCACTGAGCTACATCCCCAGCTGTGAGACTTTCTCACTCATACTGTGTGTCGAGGATCAGAGGGGCTGTGCTCAGTGTGTCACTCAGAAACCCATTCAGAGAAGGTTTCGTGTTGACCTGTTTCCAGACATACCAGTCACTTCAGTGGGGGGAAAAGTGTGGTGAACTGTGGGCTTTGGAATCTTCCTCTTAGAAATGATATAGGTGATTCTTCTCACAGATTATTAGCCCAGACTACTCACGTGACCCCGTCTTACCTAGAGGACGGAAGGGAAGTGCAATCCTACTGCTGTGTGTCTAGAAGACAAAGGGCCGGGACTGTGGTACACTTCTGTGGGCTAGGCTATGCTGTGGCACAGGACACACCTCTTACTGGAGTACAGCCATGAGTTATACCTTGCTTGTACTGCGTGTCTACCACAAGTTGGCTGTATCTCTGCTTCACATGTGTCTGTCCCCAGGGCCCTGGGCAACAGAGGACCCTCCTTAACACATCGCTGCTTATTGTGGCAGAGAGAAAAGAGCAAGGCTCCTAAAGCTGCTGCTAAGAGCAGTTCACATGGCCAAGGCTGATGTCAGTGGGGAGGGACAGCAAGTATTTGTGAACAGTAATGCAGTCCACCACACCCTGCACTCCACATTCCCTCCATTCCTCTGAGTCTCAGCCATTCCAAACATGTTCTATTCTTCTTAACATTTTTCCTTCTTTCAGTGTACTTTTAATTTATCCTCAGTCAAACTGTGAACTGGCAAACTCGTATTCAGCCTTCAAGACCCAGCTCAAAAAATTCCCTCTGAGCTTTTCCTTATTCTATCTTCCATCTCATCCTCAGATGGTTATGATTTTCTTTGTATCTTACAGCATTCGGTATATACCTGAAGGAAAGAATGTCTACCTCATGATCTAGAACTGTCCTCTTAAACCTCAGACTCCAAACCCAGAAAGTGTCATCCTTATTTTGCTTCTCTAGTGTTTAGTACTGTGGCTGGCATCAAAGGACAGAAGGTGCTGGGTAAATGCTGATGGCTTTTTTTCCAGAGTAGAAGTAAAGGGGTGTTTCAGTAGTCAAATAGCAATAGTTACCTGTTGTAATATTTGGAATACATCGCATTCCTCTGATGAAATGTTAGCCTGAATCACTACTACTTCCGCTCTCACTTAGCATCCTCGCTGGCTCTGGCTGTATCAGAATCGCCTAAGTTGTGTTATCATAAAAAATAATTCCCAGACTCCATTGACTTAGGACAGTTTTATGTCTAGTCCAGCTACTTACCTACCCAAGATGGCAGGTTCTTTGCTTGTGTCTCCTTCCTCAGGGGCTCAGGCGGATGGAGTGCCCATTGGAGGAACCTAACTGATCTCACAGTGAAGGGAGAGGGACCCCTGCAGGCTCTCATCTGGGTAAGGGTAATTAAGTGTCTGCTTAAAAAACGGTTACTGGTTACTGGTTCCCTTCTCCCAATTGATTGATTGGCTAAAGCTACTCTTGGCCCCGCCCAGCCATAAGGGAACCAGGAAGTGCACTCTTGTTTGCCATATGGGCAGAGAGCTAGAAGGATGTGGTAGCCGGTCCTGAAGACTCCCACACAGGTCTGTACCAGTTCCTCAAACATGACAAAGTTGCCATTGCATAGGAACCTTTATGTGAGCTGTCTCCCCTCCCTCCCTCTGTTTGCTGTCCTCCTCCCTCCTTGCCCAGTTTCTGTGTCCTTTGGAGGTTAGCTTAAACCATTCTTACAGAGATTTTCAGTTGCTTCTACACTGTATCCTCCTTGGTCCTAAGTGAGACTCTCTTCTTGCACACTCTTAAAAGTCCCTATAACTTTTATTCAAATTGGAATTTGAAGAAGGCGATGCATCACATTTCTTTTTCTGTTTCTTGAGTCCAGTCTCAGTTGAAAGTTACACCCAAGGGGCCGGGGAGTTAGCTCAGTGGTTCCGGCGCCTGTCTTGCAAGCGCAAGGACCTGGGTTCAATCCCCAGTAACCACATACCATACTGGGCGTGGAGACTCACCCCAGCGGCAACCAATACCACATACCAGTGCCGGGCGTGGTGGCTCACGCCTGTAATCCCAGCACTCAGGAGGCAGAGGCAGGAGGATTGCTGTGATGTGAGTTTGAGGCTGAGCTCAGGGCCAGCCTGAACCACAAAGCAAGACCCTGTCTCAAAAAAACCTAAAAAAAAAAAAAAAAAAAAAAAAGAAAGTTACACCCAAGAGAATCAGGTTCCATATTTCCTTGTATAGATTTTCTGTTTCCTAAAAATCTGTTTCATCCACCAGAGAGCAAGCATGAAGGCAGAAAGAAAGTATTTCTTGGTTTCCATAGTAGCTGCGATGACTCACATGATACTGCACAGAGAGAATACCCAGTACTTCTTGATTCTACATCACCTTGTGAGTTTCCTCTGGGACTAGCTAGGTTTTTGTTAAGGACAAAAAATGATCATTGTGCTCCGAACTTTAGGAAACTTCCAAGACTGTAATAGAACGGTCCTTTGAGGTCACCTCCCCAGTCCTGCCCTTCTCCCACGCGGGACTGGTTTGGCACCATCTTCAATACTGAAATATATGTAGTTACAGAGGAAGGACGTCATGCCCAGAGCTGGGAGTGTGCTGTGCTTCTAGTAAGGGCAGCTTGTGGGACATTATCAGGACTACTGTGGGTGTAAGACCTGGGAAGCAGTGTTGGCCAATCAGAGATTGGAGGGGATGATGGCTGTGTGGGGAGAGGCCTGACTGGGGAAAGGACCTAGTCCATTCTGTTCTGCAGATAGTGGTGCCACTCTCACATGGGCAGGATGACTTATTTTGTGGGCTTTCAGTATTGGTTAAAATTTAGAAGAAAAAAACTTTTGAAAGGAACAACTTCTGCGGTACAGTTATTCATCTCTAGGATAATTGCCTTGATGTTGAATTGAAACTCCTGTATTCAGTGCATTTATTATCTACTGTATCTCAGACCCTTAAAATTATTCCTAGTGATCCCTAGCACTTGTGATATCATTGTGTCCTCATATTTTATAAACCCCACATATATGTATAAAATCTCATTTAGGTTTGTCTGGGAGTGGTTACCATTAATGGTTTCTCAGTTTTAGAGCTGACACTATTTTACTCAAAGTTTGTAAACGTGGGATGAAACTTTCTCATGTCCAGGGTTAGGTGGACAGTTCCATCAAAACAATGTTTTCCATATCCAAAGATCAAATTACCCTTACTTTGCAAGAAGACTGGATACTCCTTTAGCAAATCTGGCAGAAGAACTATAAAGTATCCACCAAACTCTTTTCTTTTTCTGGCTGTGTATATAGCTAGACTACATTTCCTGACTCCTTTGCAAATAAGCAGGCTAGAGTTTTAGGAAGTGAGTATGACATGCATTGTCTACGGGACTGGTTCGTGAACTGTCCCCCCCCACCTCCTGGTAAAATACAAGGGGTTCAGGGACAGACATTGGGTGGGGCGCAGCCACAGGTGATATGAAGCTGGATTTGAATCTGTCTGTGGAGAGCTGCTCACTGGTCTGATGAGAAGCCAGCCTTGTTGGGTTGTTCCATGAAGTCTCTGAGTGTCCTTTAGAACCGCAAGTGCCTTCTCCAAGCTGATCCTGCAGAAACTCCTGAGTGAAAGTACAAATCAAGAGCTGGAGTTCAGGGTTTTGTCTGGGATTTTCCAATTTTCAGAGAGTTAGTAGGGGAGGCAGAAGTTAAGGTAACTCTTGGTTTTATCTACTGAGGTTTCTTTCTGTGAAGGTTTTCTTCCCACCTAGTTATAAACTTCATGAGGAATAGGAGTATGTATTAAGCTTTCTTCTGTATTTGGTCTTTTGGTAAATATTTATTGGGAAATACCAGATACTTTGGAGATTTCAGAAATACAGGATGCACATTGTTATTAAATATTAATATATCTAACAATTTTTCAGTATTTAAGCCAGTCACTGGTAATTATTGGTAAGTTAATTGGCCACTTGAAAGTTGAGGTATAGAAGGGAAACAGCTAACAAGGCAGCAAAACCAACCTCGTGTAAGGAAAAGAATTATTGTGCTGAACAGGGAAGGACATCTGACAGGGTAGAGGTCAGAGAGCTGCCCTGGAAGCAGGTGACTTCCTGGATAAGTAGAAGCAGGAAGAAGAGAAGGCAGTAGGGAGAGGAAGAATGTTCTAGGAAGGGGAGGTGCCTGCATGAAGCCATCGATATTACTGACTGTGAGGGATGTTTGGAGGGACAGAAAAGTTAAGTCGGAAGGGAAGAGTGGAGGGGCTGGGCTGAGAGAAGGGCCTTGTAATATATGTGTGTATACACATAAAACCATTCAGCAAGCCTCCAGCTATGACAGGTGCCATGTATGCATTGACCTAGGAGGAAGTACGGTTGATCAGCCCTAAGATGTCAATAGGGTCATATTTGAGTAATTCCTACTTTCCTGTTTATGTCCTTGTTTGTTTTGAAGGTTTTTTATTTTTTTCTTTTTGCAATAAGCATGTATTGTACTTACAAGTTAAAAAATTAAAATAAACTTTCTAATAAACTTTCTCACTGTGAATGTATTTCCTGACTCTTTCTGGGTCCCCATACCAGTCCTCTGAGTGGGTGAGGCCGCGAATTGACTCCTGGTGAAGCTGGACTCAGACTTCCCACAGCACCACTTGGTCTGTTCTCCTCACCTTTGTGTCTGCCTTCTCTGCTGGTTTCTCAGCGGTGGTGATGGCTTACCTTGGAACTGTGGACTTTAGTACAACATTACCTGTTTGCGTAGATGTATTTTGTACTCTGGAGAAACTGGATCAGGGTCCTCATGATGCTAATCTGCCCAAGAGGCTTCTCACACACAAACCACCACAGCATCTGAATGCTGGCCAGCATCCACACTCCATTGTGCTTCTTGGTCCTCAGCCCACTGTGCTCTGTAGACTTTCCTGCGACACGGTCACATCTTTTACCTAGTGACTTGGTACGTAGGGGTGGGGTTGCTGCCAATTCTAAAAGGAAGCGAGGGAAGTGGTTGTTCTAGATTATTCTGTCAGCCCACATCTTTAGCAGGCTGGTGCTTGGCCAAACCTGTGATGAATATTTGCAGTGCACATCTAAACATCTGAAGTCCTAGAAACACTGCTAGCATTCTCTAAATCATGGTGTGGCAACAAACCCCCACTGCTTGGTGCTTGAAACAACATTAAATTATCTCAGGTGCATTCTCATACCCATTCTGATTCAGGCCGAGCTCTACTCTAAGACCCAGGCTGAAGAAGCCCTGTTTGGGATACTGCTGGTGAATGTCACACAGAAGAGAGAGGTGATATCGTGGTGGTCCCTAAAACTTCAGCCAAGATCCACATCCATCAACTTTTTATTAGCTGCAGTGCATCACAAAGCTAAACCTGAGACCGGAAGAAAGGAGGGCTTTGTAGGGATGACAGAAAATACTCTGATAACATTTCTGGGTCTCTGATCTGTTTCTTTGCCTATAACATGGAAATAGGTGAGATACATAATTGAGTATTCAAAGCACAGAGCACCATGTGGACATTGACCAGGATAAGCAGACCTGGAGGGGTGAGTGCCGGATCCAGCATGAAGTGAAGGCAGGAAGTTGTACAGTTGTATACAATGGTCTGACTTCTGGATAAATCTAATCTACATCTGAGATTATTGTTGCATGAGACTATTAACAAAAACAGCTCATGTTTAATGAATGCTTATGTCATGGGTCTTGCATTATGCTAAGTATTTTACATGCATTTGCTCATTTAACCAGGAAAACCAAAAAAAAAGAATGGAAAATCTGTTCCATGGGGTCATTAGGAGCCATCTTAGTTGAAGGTGAGATTGGAGAGGAGATTTTATCTGCTGTCAGATGATTTCTGTAGGTTTGTGGTTGTTCCTGTAGGCGAAACAAACCTTTACTGAATCTGAATGCTGGCCAGTATCCACACTCAACTGTGTTTTTTGGTGGAGTGGGTCCATCTTTTGAAGCCTCCCAGTCTCTCTCTCCTGTGCGTCTGCCATCCTTGCAGTGCCATAAGCAGGGATGCTGGCTTTCCTGGAGCTGCCAGCTTCAGTGCTGTGCCGCACAGGTGTGTAGCTCACTCACTGGGAAGTAGTCTGCATCACACTCTGGATGGCACATTCTAGGACCCGTGCTGAAAGGCACAAGCTGAAGGCACAAAGCTTTCTGAGGGTTGAGCTTAGAGAGCTACATTGTCATTTCTGCCCTATTTCTGTTGGCTGAAGCAAGTTACACAGCTAAGTTCAGTGTTAGTGGAAATGGAATTTGTGGAGCTGTGGAAGGAGGGAATGGGTATTGTTGAAGAGTAAGTGGCCATAAAAAGCCAGAATCACTTTCTTAGTTAAACAACAGATAAAATGAGGGAATGAGAAAATGTATGGAGGATAGTTTGAATTTCAAACTGGGATTATGCATTTCTTAGAAACTCCCTATTTGCAGTTACAGTGAGCACAATGATATGAATGTGGCCACTTAATTGACCAGAATGCTCAGTGCCTCCTGGGGCCGGAAGAGTTGACACAGCGTGGCTTGGCTCCCTGTGGCGAAACAGCGGTAATAAGCATGATCCTGAGGCTGTTTAATGGCCCTCTGTGTATGTTACTGCTACTTGTGTGGCCACCTGCCATCTAGGGAACTGAAGCGATTAAATCACAGGCGCTCATCCCTAGAAGGGCTCAGTGTCCAAGGTAGGCAGGAGCCTTCTTAGCTACAGAAATGTCTGCTTCTGCTGGTTACAGTCATTCTGCATTGAATTTGACTCACATTGTTGAAAATTGTCTCAGGAATCGAAACTCCTTCATTTAGCCTATGAGGACATAGGGTCATAAGCTGTGACTTACCTGAGAGAGACAGGGAGGGTCTCTTAGCCAAAAGTGAGACAGAAAGCCAGGTGTTTTGGGCAGCCACAGGGCCTTTTTATTTTTCTGTGTACCCAGAACATCAAGCCTGCGGGTGGCTTGGGACTGTTCACTGGACCCTGGAAGCTTGCTAACTCTCTGTTGCCTGCTTCCTCTCTGCTAAGGGAGCCCACGCACTTCTCAAAGCAGCTGCCTCAGAATCCTGTGAAGAAACAACAAATGACACAATGTTGAAATGAAGAGTAGCACGCTGAACTCTAGAACATGCCAAGAACTGGGCCTATTCTGATTTGCTTTTTCTTCTATGTAATTAGAAAATATCTTCGATATATTGGGATTGCATCCCAACCACACACAAGCACAAATGTTTTCAATAATACAACACATGACATTAAATTTTATTCATCTACCTAGCACTTCTTCTATTTTACTATGTTCAGTGGTCAAAAATCTAATCTTTTCCCTCCAATGACTCACTTTTATTTTTAATTCAAAGATTTTACAGGTGATAAAGAGCTATTATTAGATTGAATGCTATTGTAAGTACATAATGGGTTTTGTTACAGACATTTAGCAACTGTAAATATAAATAGAAAAATCATTGTAAAATAGATTTGTTCATGTACCAGTGAAAGTTGTCCCTCATTCTACAAGTGATAAGGTCTCCTCTGATGAACAGAAGAGATTGAGCTCTGGGATAAAGGAGACTTAGATTCAAATCTCTATCATTTCCTTTCCAGTAACTTTTGAAAATGTCTTTAAAATATTTAAGTATCAGTTTCACATCTATAACATGGAATCAAAGACACAATCTCACACCTTGTGTACATGTGTGCTCAAAGAACATTTGTCTTTTCTACCTCATGGTGAGAAGCTCCAAAATTTTAGTTGTCTTCTTTCCCTCCATGTTTTTTTTCTTTACAAAGTGACCCTCATGAACCAAATTGTGAGACAGAAATGATCTAGAGACAGTCTTCCTTCTGCCCAGAATGACTTAACTCATCAGCTTCTTATCATGTGTGATGAACTGCGCTAAGTGTGGTGGGCAACATGAGGACTGGAAAATGGACTTGGTTCAAGGCTGGTTCATCTCCATTAAATAAGGCACAAAACAACACTGAACCTCAGTTTCTTCATCTGAATAATGAATACAGTAGTTAATACTTACTTCAAAGCACGTACATGGGGAATTTCACAGCAGCATATGGGAACTGATAGGTACTTCTGATTTAGCATCATGTGTATATCATGACATATATGTTTATGTATATTCCTGAAATAGCTTTCTGTTCTGCAGACTTGTGCAATAAATATAGCAGGGTTTTTATAAAAATAGTTTGGGGAGACCATGAAAACTTGTATAATACCATGACCATGATGTTAAGATCAAACCCAGTGTATCCTGCTAAAAATAATAGGGCTAAAATGATCTGTTAAATTTTGCATAAGCAAGTAAATACACATATGCTACTACTAATATAGGCCTTAGAACTAGCGGGTCGCCTGTTGAAGAGTAAGGAGTAGGTAGGGCTGCTGAGTTTTGGAGGCAAAAGCTGGCTCAGAGACCAGAGGCCCCATGTGCTTAGCTTGTGCAAGGGGGAGAATGTGGTTATCAGCCTGGCAGAGTGGTGGGCTGGCAGGGCCTGGAACCTCCAAAGCTCACTCATTCCTCTGTGTTCACCTATGTTAACAAACTTTCCACTCAGTGTTTTCTCCTTGGTGGACCAAAGCTTGAACATCCAGGGAAACATCAAGCAACTTTCTGATCAGTCTCATGCTGCTGCGGTTCCCCTGTCATTAGCCTTATCCCGTCTTACAGTAACACGGGTTCCGATGTCAGGCATAAGAGTGGAGAAGTCCACATACAGACAGCAGATTCCAGCTCTCCACAGAGTCCTGGGATTCCTGAGCAAGATAACCAATGACTCTCAGAGGTACAATTCAGCAAGAGCCCTTTGTCTGTCCCTCTGTCCCCCCTTTCCTTGGTTGCCCAAGCTTCCATGCTCTCTTCTTGAGTGTCAGGATTCCTCCTTGCAAGACGGCTGTCATACCCATCCAAGGGCTCCAGAGACCCCGCAACAGGACAGTTCCATGACAGTTGAGCTCCTGGCTGCTGACAGGAAAAGTGCTGGGCCCATGTACGTGGCTCCAAGGCTCAACTGAGGTCATCAAGAGGGAGGGTGGAGGCAGGGACAGTGTGTCTTTCAGCTCTGTCTTCTGCATGTCTGTTGGTCCCAAGTGAGGCATAGGATCCCCTGTAGGTCCCAGCCCTGTTCTGTGAGAGAAGGATGTGGCAAGGCTTGCAGCAGCCTCCCGCTCAGCCTCCCCGCTCCCTCTCTCCCTTCCTTTCTTCTTTCCTACAAACGTTGAGCCCTATTTCATGCCGGGCACTTTGCAGTGCTTAGGGATGAAGTGGCAAAAGCAGGCATTGTGCTTTGGTGCTGATCTTCTGGAGCCAGAGCTCCAGGTTCTGATGGGGAGCTTTCTCCTTTGCTTGCTGGGTGAGCTGGGCCAGATTCTTCTCTGGGGGCTTCTAATGGGATCTACTTCTGAGAACTGTTGTGAATCAGTGTGATAGATACTTCCAATGGCACCTGCTACAGTAAATTCCCAATAAATACTAGTTGTAATGTAGCATTATGGTTACTATCTAGGGATAATAATTCAACAAACTCATATAAAATAGTAGTCAATAGGTGGGTGTTATGGGTAAAAAGAACTGGGTGGGAAATATGTCCTTCCTTTGGTGTAACTAGTGCAACCAGTTAAACGTATAAGTGGAATCAGAAACAATTGAACATATGGGTCAGAATCTCTAAATGGCCATCTGGTTTGAGGGAAAACGGTGAAGTTTCTTAAGGAGGGTGATCAGAAAGGACCTCCCCGAGGAGGGGCACTGTACCACAGACCGAAACATCGAAACTGGCCAGTGGGTGGTGTGAGGAGGACATAGCAGGCAGAGGAAAGACGAAACCGCCCCAGGCAGGAAAGCCACTGATAGTGATGGAGGGTCTGCATAGGATCAATTTTGGTGTAAGGCACTCTTTGCCTTCCTAATCAGAGGATTCTAAACCTCATGCCAGGCCATGGTCATGGACTCCTCTGCTCGGTCCATTTCTAACCACCAGGTGTCTTAGTTACATTTGAGTGAATTAAAGAAAGGAGACATATGGAACACGCATTTCTGTGGACTGTAGTCTCAATCCCCTCCCAGGCCCTAAGTTTAGATCAGTATGCGGTAGCAGCCACCCACGATTTGGATAGTCTTGCTTACATCATCGCGTTAGCCTGTTCACTCTTGGATCTTCATTCAAAGAATACCGACTGAACAGGAAGTCTGTGGAGTGACAGGGAAGCAGATCACATGGGGCCTCAGCTTCTCAGACCGTGGAGACGTGGGCCAGATCACTGGTTTTCAACTGCGATGCAGACTCTTAACCCTTATTTTAGTAAACAAATCCATGGATTCATGGTTATTCCTTATTCCTTTTTCTTAGGAGGGAGAGAAAGCAGTACAGCGACAGCCAATAGCTGTGAAGTGTCATTATTACCTAGGACTTAGTTTTGTCCGCCTCTAGGTCAGGAGACTACAATGTCTCCACAATGTCACAAGGTCCCCTGGGAAGGGCTTGCGAGTTGCTAGGCTGGATGTTCCTCTGGGGTTCATTCCAGTTCAGACATTCTCAGACTACCTTTTTTCTCTCTTCCTTCTACTTCATTTCATGTTGCTTCATATACTTATTTCTAAACATCCATGTGGCTCACTCCATGGTCTGGCTCAGAGACAGGGTTTTAGGGTGGCTTAGCCTCCTGTGGAGGCTCCCCTTGTGTTGGCCTCTGCTCCCAAGTCCCTCTCCTTTTCCAGACTTTTTTCAGAACTTTTACTTCAAGGAGTCTTCATTGTGTGTCTCCTCATACTGTGTTTTTATCACTCAGTGGCATTCAGCTACTACTAACTGAATCAATCTGTTAATTCTTAATGTTTGTCACTAATTGAGGGCAGGAGAATGGGGAAAAAATGAGAATCAAGATGTGTCATGTACTGGTACAGATTTTCCGGGTTGAATGTGATCATAATGTATGTATAAAATGTACCAATAAAATCAGTTAAAAATATTTGTCAGTAATCACGCGCGTGCGCACACACACACACACACACACACACACACACCCCTCTTTGTGTTACTCGATTTCTTTTGTGAAGGTATTACCAACTTGGAATTGCTGGATCCAAAACTTTGAGCAGGTTACATGGTTTCTATTACCGAGCTCCAGTTGCTGTGATGCTATGTCTTCTGGTGATCACAATAGTAACTTAAGAAATTCATCCAGTCCAGGAGTACTTCCTCTCCTTTATTTTCTGGATACCAATAGCTTTTGCTTCTCAAATTCCCATAATTTTGCCAGAGCCCCTCAAACCAGGGCTTTGCACTCTGGATTTGGCCAGAGAGAAAGAAGTGAGCTGCTTCAGCCTGTACCCTTTGTGGTTCAACACCAGCCTGGCTGATGGTGACAGTGATGATGACGTTCACTATAATAATCCTGTGAGAATATTATTAGCCCCATTTTATAGATCAGGAGGCTTGGGAAGGTGAGGCAGGCTCAGAGAGGTGAGGGACTTGCCTTCAGCCACACAGCTAGAGACAAGCACAGACGGACTCACATCCAGTCCTGTGTGACTCAGGGCTCCTCTGTTACTACCCAGCTCCCCTGCACTGCCACTCCTAGGTGGATGTGCAGGGCTGGAGCTTCCTGGGTACAGCAGGTCCATCTGGTTCTGCCAGGCAGAGCTGTTTATCATTTCGGAGGACACTCATCACTGTGCTAATTACATTAATTGCTGCCCACTCTGCTGCGGCGGCGGCGAGGTGGGTGGTGGAGGAACACCTAGCAACCTGGTAATGGTGCCTGGGCCTGTCTTTATATGTGAAAACATCTGACATTTTTTTCAACCTCTTCCTGTGGTGGCCAAAGATAGTAATTAGAGGTTCTACTGGTTGAGAGTTAGTGATTCTACCATGTAGGGGAAAGGTCAGCAGTCTGAACTTTGGCCTCCATCAGCCTCTTTACTAGAAGGGAGAGGAAGCATTGACTTTGTGCTTGACATTTTATTTAAGGGATCTTTTACAATCTCACAATTGCCCACATATTATCTTTACTTTGTTTATAGGAAGAGCCAGTCTACCTGCTTGGGGTCACAAGTCTAAGGAGGGGAGGCCACAGGCTCAAAACTAATGACTCCCAGAGAACTGATTTGTCTCTACAAAGTTCTCTACACTGCAGCCTGTCCCAACAGGAGACAGAACTATAGACAAATGGTCCTGGTATTTCTAGGGCACAAGCATGGCCTTAGGAATTGGTGTTCTGTGCAGTCCTTAATCCTAAAGGGGGAATATATGCAATTTCAGCCATACAGCCTCCACTACTTCCCTGAGCTGCTGAAGGAAATTCAATATAACTATTCTTACTCTAAATTTACTGTACATTTTCAAGTTAACTTTTTAAGAGATAATTTGAACCTTACATCTGTATTCTTTTTCGGAAAAGGCATGGTATCTCTAGCAATTCATCATAATTGGGTAAATGACATAACTTCCAGAGACCCAGATAACAGAGGCTAATTTAGGAAGTAATTGACTTTGGAATGTTGTATATGCCTGTACTTGTGGGTGTGTCCATACCTACCATGTAGTTATATATTACAATAAAGGTGTGTGTGTCTGTGCGTGTGCGCACACACATACATGCACGTTCTTCAGGAAGTCTTGGTGTAGTGGTGGACTTAGATGACTTGGGGTTTTTTTTTTTTTTTTTATTCTTTTCTTTTTTGGTACCAGAAATTGATCCCAGGGTCTCACACTTGCCAGGCACATCCCTGGTCCTACTGCTGTCATCTGGGTTGTGAATGCCCCCAGACACCCATCTTGAAAGGCTTAGTCCTCAGCCTGACATGATGAGAAGGTGGTAGACATCTTTCAAAGAAGGCACACAGTGGGAGGGGCTGGGTCATTAGGCCACACCCTTGAAGGGGGCCATGGGACTCAATCTCTTTCTTTCTTTCCTTGTTTTATGTCTTGCCCATGAAGCTAATGGACATTTTCTGGTACATGCTTCCACCATGATGTCATGGGTTGAAATCTTCAAAAACTATGAGCCAAAATAAGCCTTTCTGCTTTTTATTTATTTAGTTTTTTGAAACAGGGTTTGGCTTTGTAGTTCAAGCTGGTCCTGAACTCAGCCTCAAACTCAACAATCCTCTTGCCTCTGCCTCCCCAGTGCTAGGATTACAGACACGAGCCACTAGGCCCAGTACTGTGGTACGTGGTTCTGATTGCTGGTGGGTGTGAGTTTCCATGCCCAGCGTTGTTGTATGTGATTACCAGGGATCAAACTCTGGACTAGTGCCTGCAAGGCAGTCTCTGGAACCACTGAGCTAAATCCCTAGCCCATCCTTCTACTTTTTAAAATTGACTTAGCTCAGGTATTTGTTATAGTAAAGGGAGCTAATACAACCATGGTATCTATAAAAGAGGTTTAGAATGTATTTTACTAAAACACAGAACAACAACATCATAGCACAACACAGGGTGGAAAAGGCGTTTGGAGTTAGACAAAGATGTGGATTTTGACTTTCTACTTACTAACAGCTATGACTTGAGCAAGTCGTTCAATCTCTCTGCACATCAGTTTTCTCTTTTCCAGAATTAGGGAAGATAGCAATTCTGACTTGATGGGGTTCTTGTAGATCAGGGAGGTTTTGAGAGCATAAACCATGGTTATAGCCTACTCTAGCTATACCCAGCCAGAATGAGATGTGGGAATAAGAGGCTTTGGGTGTAGACAATGCCTCAGTTTGATGCCAGCACTTTCACGTTGGCTTTGTGACCTTGGGGAAATGATCCATTCTGACCTTCAGAGTCCTCATGCATACAGTGGAGGCTGCTGTTCCTGCATCAGACGATTGGCACTACTGAGGCGGCACAGCAGGTAGCCCAGGAGGGCTCAGCAGAGGCAGTTCCCTCCCTTGTCTCCTTCTGGAGCCTTGAGTTCAGCAGTGGGCGACACTTCCTGTCTGACAAGCAAAATGTCTTCTTTTGTCTCATTCTCCATTTACCTCCCTATTTTTTTCTTTCTTCCTCCCCCTCCTGCCACACTCCCTTCTCCCTTTTGGTTGGCTGTGCTGTGCTCTGATTGGGTCCCTCTGTCCAGGCCACAGAGTCCCCTGGTGGCTGCTGGGCAGCCTCTCCTTTCTGCAGGCTGGTCCTCCCGCAGCCCCAGGCACCCTGCCGCCCTGTGTGGGGCTGACGTGGTGCTCCCTTTCCTGGCTTATGTGGCTCAGTGTACGCTTCCAGCAAGCCCGATGAGCACACCTCATGTGGTGCTCCCCAGTCTGTGCCGCCTTAGGGCTGCAGTCTCGGCTGGAACTGTCCGGGCCCACTCACTAGGGTCTTCTACCCTTGAAGCGCCCTGCTGGCTTTAGACTTGGCCCTCTCTTCTCTTGACCTCAGCCCTCACACCACCTTCCACAGAGGTGCATCAAATCACACCTGGATTTTGCCCAGTCCACTTATATTTTATATTTTTGTTCATGTATCAGGGATACAACAGACATTTATGAATTTATACTGTTACCACCTCTCTTCCTGGAGCAGAGTGTGAACTTCCAAGAGCTGAGTTTGATTTGGGTTCTTCAGACCTCGTGGATAGCATGTCTGTGAAGGGGCAGCACTCCTTCATACCATGCAGAAAGGAGCCTGATGAGGCCAGGCTCAGCCCCAGGATTCACTGACCAGCATCCAAACCTCAGTGACAGAAGTGGGTCCCCTCAGGCAGGAGTGGCACTGCATGGTGATGTGGCCGTTTCATGCTGTGCTTCGTTTTGCCATGTGTTTCATTTTTTTCATTTGAGTCCTGTCCCCATTGCAAAGAGGGATAAGGGTTAAACATACCATCTGTGTACCAAGTGGAAAGTCAGACAGACTGTGGAAGCAGAGACAAAGCCTGCTCCTCTGAATCACTCTGTCCCACCTCCCACCTCCCTGCCCTGACTCCATGCAGGTTGCCAAGTGTCTGAGAAGGGCTTTGGAGTCAACACAAGCACTTAGTGTTGGTGAGATTTCCAGTAGCTGAACTTAGTCTCTGGGGCCTCAGTTTCCCTGTCTGTACAGTGGGCCTGCTTGAAGAGCAGTTGCTTGGAAACTTGGGCTGGGTAGTCTCCAGGGGCACAGTGTCCACCCTCAGTGGACATTCAGGAGGTGCCTGCTACTGTCTGAGGTGCCGTAGGCATGTTGCAATGTTTTTGTAACCTTTGGCGTTGGCTAGATGGTAGTATCGGCAACCCAGCTCCAATCCTAGCTGACTTGAGACCAGGCTGTCAACACTCATGCCTCCTACAGGATTTCATGAAGATCTCCCTGCTGTGCCAGGGCTTGAAGGTTCTGAAACAGGGTTGGAGGCCATCACAGAGGGAGGAGGATTGTTTATGTGGGTATGAGTGTCCTGCGGCTGCTGTAACAAATGGCCACAATCTTGGTGACTAAAATAGTAGAAAGTTAGTCTTTTACAGTTCTAGAAACACCTTGAGGTCCAGGTGTTGGCAAATTCGTAGGAGCTGGAGGTTAGGATTTAGTCATGTTGTTTTGGGACAAGACTTAACCCACTCTGGTGAGTTCCAGGAAACCCAAATTAGGAAGGTTCAGCTATCAGAGCCTCCGGAATTTCCAGTGAAGCATGTGACAAACTTAAGGAAGGTGGTGGGGCCAAAGAAGGCCTGACTCAGTCAGTTTGACACAGGTACGTCGATCAAACTCTCCTGTGATGGGTGCTGGGAGCTGTCCGTGTCAAAGAGAGGCCCCTGCTTCCAGGGGCTCCCCAGACAGATGAGGGGACAAGAGAAACGGGCAGTGGCAGAGTGGCATGAGCAGGTCTGGCTGCAGTCTGGGAGGGACAGTGGTCCAGATGTCTGAAGACTCTTGGAGGAAAGGACATGAAGAGGAAAGCCTAGCTGTATGGGTGCTGCACCAAGCAGGGGCTGGAGATGTGGACGAGGGAAGAGAAGGGCAGCTGGAAGCCATCTGGATAGCTGTGGGAGCCAGGGAAAGAGTTCAGGGTGGGCGGGATAACCAAATCTTCACATAAAAAGTAACTAGGGGAAGCCTCATGAGCAAGGCTTTGTGAGCACGGTGATTTTATAGCAAGGTTTAAAACAGTGCTGCATTTTCAAAAGGAAGTCGAATGGAACAGAAAAGGGCACAGGTCCTAGAAGGGCCTTTGCATGAAGAGTGGGTGGTCCAAGCTCAGGGATGCACAGACAGGAGCAGTCATGACAGAGGGCAGCTGGAGCAGGGCTGGGGTCTCAGATCTCTTCTCTGTCCTCTGTGAAGTGGCCGCATACGGAAAAGCCTAGAATCTGCAATGGTGGGGATTGTTCAAACCTGGTCGCTGGGGTCCCCTCCAGTGTGGTCCCAGGTAAGCAGCCACCCTTCACTTGTCCATGGTTTTGCTATCTACAGAGGGACCAACAGCATCTACCTCACCAAGATGGTGCAAAGATGGGTCAGTCACAGAGCTGGAGACAGCCGCTGCCTGGCTTTTCCTCTCCCGTCTGTCCATCTCAGCTCAAGGCTGCTCCCCCTGCCTGGCCTCCTTCTCCACCTGATGCTTTGACAGGGCAATTTCTCCTTCAGCAGTGCTTTTCTTTTTGCTCCCTAAAGGAGACCCAATCCAGAGTGGTCTGGCTTTCTTCACCCCATGCTTCTTCCCAGCAGGCTCTGGGTTAAGGGCAGGTAAAAGACAGTGAAGAGGGATATGGCGTTCATGCTCAGTCTGCCGTTAAGTTTTCTGGGACGAAGCAAAAACAAGTCAATCAGAGCAGAGGTAGCTAAGGGCAAGGTCTCGGTGTCAGAGACCAATAGCCCCAAAGAAGCTGGACACCAGAGGGGCCATGTAATTAGGTAAAACGTCATGAAGAAGGTGACCTCCGGGCCACACTTGCCCTCTCTCCTGTTTCAGATCCTCGGCTTTGTACAGTAAACATCCTTCAGCACCTGTGATGTTTGGGGCCATTATTTTATACACATGTCTTGCTTCTGTTGTACAGCAAGACTGGAAACTAAGCCAGATAATGACAGGGACAGATTTAGAGCAGCCGGCTCAAGACCACACCACTCTTGGGAGAAGAAAACAGCCTCAGGCCCGAGGCACCCAGCCCCAGGTCTCTAGCTCTTTCCACCCACTGCAGCGTCACAGCGAGTGTACAGAAGGGAGCCCAGCGCTTTATTGGCTGCATTAAATGGTGTGCAATTTAGCGTTTGTGTGCACATGCTGGCAGGGCCTGGGAATCCTGCTGGCTGACTTGGGACACTTGTGCTTTGAATGGCTATGTGCAGTTTTGTTGGCAAGGCCTGGTTGCAGGATAAAAGGTCTGGAAGCTTGCAGGTCTACAGAGTGGGAAGCCAGTCACTTGGGGAACCAAATATGGGGGAGGCCCTGGTGTTTCTCTGTGATTACTTGATTACCAAAGTGTAGCTCATTCTTCTTTGCAATAAAAAAGGATCTAATATTCATCTAGCACTCACTATGTGCCAGGTGTGATGGTTGGTGCTTTACACTGTGACATCATTTCATGCTCAAACTCCAGATGCAGAGGGGACCCGGTACTCTACTCTCTGTTCAGCTTGGAGTGAGGTCAAGAGAGGCCAGGTGATTGGGTCTGAGGAGCAGACTCCAGATGCAGCGGGGACCTGGTACTCCCCTTTATGTTTAGCTTGGAGAGGTCAAGGGAGGCCAGATGATTGGGTCTGAGGAGCTGAGCCAGGTGCCTACCTGGTACCATCCCAACTGGCATTTCCAGCTACCTGGAGGACATTCCGTTTTCAATAAAACTTTACATTGTCTCTAGTTCATGAAATGAGATGCTTGCATATTGCTCCTGGCCCTGCTCTTCTTTAAAAAGAAGTGCTTGTCTCCTCATTCCTGAGTAACTGAGCCACTCTGCCTGAGGTGGTCACAGGAGGGTGTTTTCTGGGGTGAGGCTGACAGTGCTGGTCCTCTTGCTTGGGGCTCTTTTATTTCTTAAATTTCTCAGGCCCCTGGCCTCCTTGAAGACCCTACTCCCATAACCATGGTAAGTGGCTGCTGAGGCAGTGCCAGCACAGTGCGCAGGGCAGGGACCATGGCCTGTGGCCTGGCTGACCCTTGGTCTGGGTGTGTACGAGTCCAGAGGGAGGAAGGTCTTTGCAGCCCTAGGCCTTCCCTTTACACCTCTTCTAGGGCTCCTAAAAGCAGAATACTGGGGAAAAGGGACTGGGCAAGTAAGCTCTGACAGTGGCCTGCGCAGTCCAGAGGATCTGGCTGTATGAGCTCAGCATACCTCTCCTCTGTAGTCCTCAGTCTTAGTGTTCCTGTCTGCCTCACGGCAGTGGTACAACCCCCGTGTTTATGGCTCTGGATTAGGGCTCCAACTCCACATGATACAGTGCATGGGCCACAGCTGGGAGGCCAGAGGTCTACCCAAGACTGTACTCAATGCTTTCTCTCTTTACCTGGCTCCCGTTCTATAAAAAGAGGGAATCAGAGTAGTTTGGAGGTCTCCCTTTCTATAAAAGCGTGGAGTCAGAGTAGTTTCATTATTCCTATTGCTTTTCCCTCTAAATGCCAAGATTGTGTGTGTGTGTGTGTGTGTGTGTGTGTAGATGGAGGACTAGAAGCAACTTTTAAGAGGTGAATGGCTGCCTAATATTTAGCTGCTAGTCTCTCAGCAAGAATTTAATGAGGCCTCGTAGATGTGAGGCACAGAATCATGGAACTGCCAGGTGAATATGTTCAGGGGAAGGTGTCTGTCCCTGATAATTAGAGTTCCAGGGCTCCAAAGGGAGTATCGTTTGTGAAGACAACACTAGGCATGCTGCAGGGCCTCACATTCATTAGGTGAAGGGCCTTGGGGATGGGCAGAAACCTTTCCCCAGAGATGGAACCCAGGAAGAGAGGGCTAGTGACCAGAGGAAGATGCCACTGTGACATCAGGCCAGACCTGGAGGATCCTGAGAGGTCGAGTCTTACCTAACCTGTGCCCTGTTAGAGGGGAACTGAAGCCAGCTGGGCTGTGTGGCTGCAAGCACTGGCTTGATCCATAGTCAGGAGCTGCAGGCCTCTTGCCTGCCTGGGCCTAGCTTGGGCTTGGAGGCTGTGTAATCTCAGGCAAATCACTTTACCTCCCTGAACCAGCTCTCTCATCTAACATGCATCTCCTTGGCTGTCTCTCTAGAGGTCATGAGGTGGGGTGCATCTCAGGCACCCACATCAGTACTTATACTAATTATGAGCTGGCATATGGTATCTCTTACTGCCTCGTTATTAGAACCCAGGCCTTGAGCAGGGATTAGAAGAGCTCTGAGGAGAGCCTTGAAGGAAGCTGAATTGTCTCCAGTGCTTATGCAGCAGGGAAGCCGGACCCAGTGAACTTCAATTTAGCATTGGTTGATCTCACATATGTATGAGCTGTCTGACCTTAGGCATTTTTGGCCTTTTTGGGGCTTGATTTTCTCATCTGTAAAATGGCCTTTCGGGTGCTTGATTTTCTCATCTGTAAAATGGGTATAATGTTTATGCCCAACTTTTCTGTATCTACCCGTTAAACATCCACTGAGTGCCTATTGAAGCTTGGTGCTGAGGGCACAGAACTAGAATACAGCCCTGTTTATAAGGAGCTCACATCCAGGGCAAACATCATCAAGCATCATTTTTTACATTAAAGTATAGTGAGTTTTGGAGCCCAGCAGAACTGCAGTCCTATGCATATACACAAGGCACTTTTTGGAGAGGACAGGAAGGTGGATGGAAGGTAACCAAGGAAAAGTAGAAAGGAAGCAGGGATTGTCTGCTGAGGCATCGGAGAAAGAAATGAGTGGGAGGGCCAGGAGTGAGCTGGCAGAGTGGGCAGCGGGTGTGGCCGGCAGGGCAGACCTTTCTGCAGGGTGATGTTGTGAGGGCACTGGAGGCCAGGAGGGATTTTAAGGGGGAGTCAGAGTGACACCAACGCATTTGCATTTCAGGCACCAGTCCTGTTTCCACAACCCCAGTGTGAAGCTGTATGGGGGACAGTGGAGGGGCTGACTCCTTCCTCCTCATCTTCTCCTGCTCACGTGGTGAGAGTCTCCCTGTACACAGTGACCCCAGAGGGGCTCTTGTGCAATGTGCAGTTAGCAGGAGAGCCCCCCTCCCACCTTGAACGTCTCTCCTGAAAAGAGAAATTCCCTGGACTGAGCAGCAGCTGGTCAGAGGAAGTTCCTCAGACAGTTTGGCCCCAACTAGTAATCTGGGGCTTCATAGAGGGCGGGTGAAGGTCACAGTACCCCCCCTTTCGGGAGACCATCCTTTCGGGACCTGGCCCGGAACACTGTGTGGATCAGAACACTTTGCTGGGTCATTTTGAAATGGGCTGAGACCCTTGTGCTACTGGCTTGTGGAGCTGTAGTCAGGACAGAAGCATAAACCATGACCGAACAACCCAAGAGAGGAGGCGGGCCAGGCCCCGTTCTGAGGAGCAAGGCCCATGGCTACTTTCTCGCAGGTGCCCGTGGTCCAGTCTGTAGACAGAGCCAGAGCTCTGGCATTTGAGGGGCCCCATACCACACATGACCCCAGGATTTGAGAGCCACGATGCTCCTGGGACTTGGCATGATGCAACTCTCACTGCAGACTGTGCGGGGGTGGAAGGAGTTCCCCTCCCAGCCCGCTGTGGGAAATGGCTTGTCACCTTCTGTGGCGGGCTGCTCGCCAGGACAAGGCCGGGACTCCCATGGTCAGGGGATGTCTGGGTCACACTGCTGTCCCTGCGCCCGATGCAGGGACAGGCATTTGTGGATATATCCTTTCTGTCCCTTGCCTGGATGTCCTACCAGAAGTGGCCAAACCCTAAAGAAGGAGTGGAGGCTGGTGGGCAGGTCTGTCAGGTCGCTGCGCGCTGGAGACACCAGCCTCCGCACCCTTCACGCCCACCATCCAGTCCATTTCTGGCCCTGGGGCTCAGGGGAAGGGCACAGGCTGCCCGTGTTGAGGTCCCCACAAACTGACCCAGTGCTCTAGTGGTCTGAGGACCGGCTGGCCAAAAGAGACCACAAGCCTCCTGGGGCACTTTGAGCCACCATTCCCCTGGCAGGAGTGGAGTCAGAGAAATAGGTGAGTGTCTTGGGCCACAGGGTAGCAGGGCCCCAGAGGGAGGGGAGAGGCAGTGACACGGAGGGAGCTCAGGTCACCAGTGCCAGGAGGGAGGGAGACTTCTGCTGCCGAAGCAGGCAGTGGTGTGTGGAAGTGGCCCAGTGAGCAGGAAAAGGCAGGACACAAGGGCAAGGGAGAGACACAGTAGGGACAAGGGAGGGGCGCTGTGCGGGCTTTGGCGGGGTAGACAGTGCAAGTCGCAGGCTGGGGCAGGTTTGGGTGCAGCCAGCCGGGCCACCCACTGTGCTCTTGGGCAAGTGACCTCCTCTGTCTGGTCCCCACCTCCCGGTCACACATGGGGAAGACACCAACGTGGGAAAGTGCCCTACATGTGGGAGGCTATCTAGGCATCCGTTCCGGGCTCCCAGCCCTAGGGCCAGCGTCGGTTCCCTGCCTGTCCCGTCCCACGGCTGTGCAGAGGGCCCCAGAGCTGGCCAGGTGCTGGCACACAGCACCCCGGGCCGGCGGCCTACAGAAGCCTGTCCTGCCCATGTCACAGATGGCAGACAAACTTGGCCAGTTACAGCAGCTCATCAAGGCAAGAAAAGGAGACGGAGAGAGTGGCTGCCTTCCTCTCTGGCTCCTGTCACCAAGGAGACAGTAAACAGTCTTCCTCAATGGAGGAGAGTCCACAGAAGCCCAGACAGGCCAGGGAGGGTTGGACCAGGATTTCCATCACAGGATAAATTGCAGGCCAGTTCCCTGCATGACAACTGAAATCCTTTCCCCATTAAAAAGTATCAAATAAATAATGATGGAGAAGACTGTGAGACGCTCAGAATCATCTTAGCTGAAAATAGGAGTCTTCAAAGAAGATCCAGGTGGTCTCTGCAGCCTTCTCTCACCCCCAGTGTACACATGGGTAAACTAAGGCACAGAGGACCAACACTGAAGATCCCCCAATTTGGAATGGGGACATTCCTGAGGCTGCAACTACCACGCTAGGTCCCTGCCTGGTCCCCAGCCACACCTTACCACGCCAGCCACCCACCTTACAGCCCCACCTGGCTCAGGCTTTGGGAGGAGAATCTTTGTGCAGGTTTCAGTCAGGGCTGTGGCCCAGGCTCAGTCAGCTTCTCTAGCCTGGATTCCAATCCCCACCTGAGAAAATTACTTAATCGGCCTCAGTTTCTGTGTCTGTAAAATGGAGGTTAGCAACACTGACCTCATGTAATTGTTTTGAGAAGAATGTACATTGCTCTTTAAGTCCCGAACGTTTGGAGAACTAATTAAGTGCTGTGTTTTGCTTGTCGGCAGGTCTGCGTAGAGATCTCAGGTGAGCCAATTAGGAACTCCATGCCTGGGGCACTAGCTGTCTTCAGTTTTCCAGCTGGAGGAAAGGGCTGCCTCTCAGGGCAAGAAGAGGCGGGGCACCAGCATCAGGCAAGGCCGCTGTGATGATGTCCGCAGCTTCTGAACTGCTCACCAGCACTCATTTAAGCACCTCACACCTATTAGCTCACTTTATTCTGCAGTAATAGTATGAGAGAGTCTCGAGAATGCTGCCTGTCGCAGGAAGGAGACTGAGGACCCCAGGGGCTGAGGTACATCCACAGGGCTCAGGGTTACGGAGCTCTGTACTACACAGGAGTATGGGGCCTACTGTGCCTGGCCCACCTTTACCAAATTGGGGGTGTATGTACTGCTGTATGTACTTTGTCTAATTTCATATAGAGTCCTCACACACAGTAGGGACCCAACATTGTTCACGTCCCTCTTCCTGTGCTTTTTGGCCATTTGCAAGTTGGAGAGCCATGTTTGGAGGCATTCTGCACACCTGAGCTCCTCCTTCCTGTACCTGGGAGCCTTCTACCTAAATTGACTGACGCTGTGCACACCTTGGACTTAGATCCTTTAATATTACTAATTGCTTTTGCCTGTAAGAGTTATGGTCTTTGCTGTGGGGTTCCCAGAACTGAGGGTGAGTTTACTGTATTTATCACTTAATCATTTCCAAAGAGCTTATGACTACAGCATGCCAGGCCCAGCATCCTTCTCTCTTCTCTTCCCTCTTGGGGTCCTGTGATAATTCTTGCTCTAAGTAGCCAGCCCTGTAGATCTTCCTGCCATGCGAGAGTAAGTGGTCATTATTTTCACCGCTTAAATGTCAGGATCATTTCAAGTTTGCTTCCTGCATTTGGAGTCTTGGTTACATGTGGAGAGCAGAAGGAAAATATAATGGCTGGAAACAAAAAATGTGCGTGGAGCATATTTCCAAAGTAATCTGAAAAAGTTTCAAATTTTAAAAGGTTAGATTTGATGGGGTTCTAGACAGCAAACCCCCAAACTCCCATCACTCATCATGGCCGTATCCTGACAGTCAGGCAGCCTTGAGGGAATCCAGTGAAGGAATGTGGCTCCTGCTACACTCCAGCTGTCTGCAAGGCCATTATTTGAAATCCCTCGCTGTAAGCCTCTGAGAGAAACAGCATGTTAGCCCAGGGGAGGGTGACGCTCCAGGAAGTCCTCAGACCCGACCCGAGCATGAGAGTCAGCAGCTGAGCTGGAAGCCGGGTATAACTCCAGCTCTTGAGTCTGACTTACTGCACCCCTCTGCTCTCTCTGCACACCCGGAGGAGATGGAGGCCAGATTCAGGATTCTACCATCACCTTAGCTGAGCTTTTCCTGCCTCTTTTGTGATCCCAGGTGAACCGAAAACTTCACACTCTCTTTTAATAAGTTTCAGATTCAACATAAACATCATTATTCAAAGCAAAATCAAAGCAAGGGTGCATTTTCAATATTTTCTTCTGAAACGAAGCAAGCCTCCCAGAGCTCTGGGGCCTGTTCCTCACCTCTACCAGCACTTGGACGTGTGCCAGACTCCATTTCCAGGAGACTGAACCCAGAGACTACATGGCCTGCGCTTGGGCCCAGGTATCTCTGGCTCTCAGTGAGCTGTGCTGTCCACAGACCTCGTCTCCTATCACAGGTCATTGTGGGGTCTATGTTGCCGATACAACATATTGGCCTACTAGGTCTTTGT
Organism: Petromus typicus; assembly: GCA_004026965.1. NCBI lineage: Eukaryota > Metazoa > Chordata > Mammalia > Rodentia > Petromuridae > Petromus > Petromus typicus. Next base: position 242,524 of record PVIR01000095.1, on the reverse strand, counting down.
GCAGCCTGTCCCTCTGTCTGGAGTGCCCTGGCTCTAATCCCCTGGCCTGGTGAGTTCCTATTCATTGAAAGTCAACTGAAATATGACTTCCTCCAGGAAGTTCTGAACTTCTACCTGTGTCAAATGAAGGGAACTGACTTGTACGCTGGACTGCATAGACTTAGTTATTTTAACAGTGTTGAGTGTGTTTCTAAGCTGCAATCTCTCAAGGACCACTGCCTTTTTTGGGAGCAATATAGATCCTCTGCAAAGTTCTGGGTAGAGTTTCTGGACTTGCAAGAAATATAGAGGTTTCCTCAAGGGATTGTAGCCTGGATCTCCCAGTCTCCAAGCTTTTGCTTTTATTGTCTGTCCCTGAAAATATTTGATTTCATAAACAAGAGGCTGAGGAAGGTAATTTTGATTCCTTTGTTCTTTGCTCATATGTATGGTCTTTTTGGTAACTGCTATCTGCTAGGTGCTACAAGGGTGTCATGAATATAGCAGTGAACTAACCAGACAAAACATTTTCTGTCATCGTGGCTACTTCCTCCTGGAGGAGACAGACAGATGAGTACAGAATAAATGTGGCATTCCATGTAGGAAGAGAGGTCATGAAGGGAGATGAAGGCTGTACAAAGACAAGTTTGATGATGGATGGCAAATCTCACAGACTGAAAAGTGAGGAAAGGCTCTGGACAAGTGGTATTTGGCAGAGCTTGAGGCAGTGTGGAGGAAGCCAGGTGAAGAGCAGGAGCAAGTGAGCTCTGAGCAGGTAGAATAGTGAGGGCTGGAGCCTTGGGGGAAGGCCCTGGGCAAGTGTGAGGACAGCAGGAGGGCAGCTTCGCCTTGATCCTGGTGTGGCCCCAGCAGTGTCATGGCTCTTAACAGTACCCCAGTCTCCCAGAACAGCTGCTAGTCCTGGCCATGAAAGGCTCACCCAAGCATCTCCCCTCCCCAAGCAGTAAGATGGAATCCCCCAGAAACTGGCGCGTCTGGACTTTATCTGACACAATCAGGCAGAATCAAAAAAGATGATCCCAAAGTCCCATTTCTGGCTTCCTCATGCAGGTGGTACCCAATGTACTGTCTGGCCTAAGGGGCCACAGACAGGTGGGGGATAGCTAGGGATCGATAGGGATTGGGGTCTCCAGAACATACTTCCAACCTCTTGGATTTGAGGGTGGTTAAATACAAAAGCCTGAGTCATTCTGCTCTTCTTTCTCCCTTTCTTGCAAAGCTGGGAGAACTCCAGCCTCCTCCTTACCCTCTCTGAGCTTGGTGTTTCCTAAAATACTTAAGTTCCAGGCCTAGATGTCTTCCCTGTCCAACCTGATCGACATCTACAATGTCCCAAAGCAGCACCTGGACCAACTCTAGACAGAGCACAGTTGCTAGTAAAGTTCTTGAACCTTTACTTCATTTGTTTTATCCTCAGAATTATAGGCTCTTAGTGTGGAAATTTTGAAATTTATTTTCAGCGCAGCAACTTGATTTGTTTAGAAATGGCAAAGAACCTTAGGACAGCCAGGGAGGGGGAAATGGATGGCCCCAAGACTGTTGAAGGCAGGATTGATTATTCAATCTTTTTCTTTCTTTGTTTCTCTTTTGTTTTCTATTGGCATAGCAGGCTAAAGTGTCCGAGAGAGTTGTGAGTTTCAGCATCAAACAGCATCCTCCTGGGAAATTCAACAGTGCTCATCACTTGCCTCGCCATCCTCCCCGTGTCTCCACTGGGGTGGCCTGTTGGTCTGCTTCACTCCTGAAGCTGCCGTCTCATCTGGGCTGAAGCAGGTAGAGTTGCGTGAGCTTCTCCCACCGTGAGCTCCTCCCACCGTGAGCTCCTCCTACCGTGAGCTCCTCCCATCGTGAGCTGTGCACTCCTGAGGGACAGGACATGTAGCTCTGGGTCTTGAAAGGACTGTTCTAGGCACAGGCTGGGAGCTTGAGGGACTGGAGACGGAAGAGGGGACAAATGGATTCCAGGCTACCCCGGCTGCCGCTGATGGCTCTTACTATGTCCTGGTGGTAGGACTCTGGATGCGTCATGGGCCGACTGTGAGACTCAGTTCCCTCCTCTGAGGAATGACCTTACAGAGATGCACAGATGTGTGTGCTTCAGGATTGCTGGGAAGATGGAGATCACACTACGAAATGGGAGCACAGACCAGCACACCGTGGGCCTTAGTGTGTGGCCACCGACCAGTTACCTACCTCTTTACCTTCTGTCCCTGAAAACATGGTCTCTTGCTGGTTTCAGTGTTGGAAAGTGTGACCGTAGGAGAGGCAGTGGGGGTTTTGCATTCCTGTCCAGAGGCTGAAATACTCCCCCATCCCCTTCCACCAGTGCTGCGTGTTGCATTCCCACACCACTGACACTGCTCAGAAGTGCTGCACACATGGCAATAAAGACAGATGTGTTGTGTTTCATTCCTAAAGTTCATAACAGATAACAGCCCCATTATTGTAGTAGGGTAGGTGTTCCCTCCTTTCCACCCTAGGTTCATCCCTGACACCAGGATAGGGATGAGGGTGATGCAGGGGGGCGCAACATGCAGCTGGGAGGCCGGTGCAGTCACAAAGCCTTGAGGGGCTATGGCACATGACTCCATGGCCTGCAGGGCACTGCGGGAGCCACCACCTGCCCTGATTTCAGGGCTGGGAGTTGAGGTCACTGCTTCTGGAAACTGTGCAGGAGGGCGAGTGTCCAGGATGGCCTTATAGGGCACACAGACCTTCCCGAATGCCTTTCAAGAGGTGTCCTGCCACATGTGTGCTGCTTTCCTGCAGCCACAGGTGGAGTTCAGTTGAGTTCAAGACCACAGAGCACGTTCCTGGAAGTGACTTCAAATCCAGCCTCCTTGCGCCGCCTGGAGAAGGCTCCAGCTGCTGCTCAGGTCTCTGAGACCAGCGCTTAGTGGAACTGGGCCTTGGCTCAAAGCCCTTAGGACATTTCTCAGGGAAAGCCCTTGGCCCAATAAGTCTATTTTTTTTTCCTTTTCTTTGGAAACTATTGTGCTGTCTGTGAAAACAAAGAGATTTGGATTCTGTTCAGGAAAAATATAACCTACAAACAAATAGCCTTGGAAACTCTGGGCCCGGCCCTCAGAGCAGGCCAAGCAGAGGAGCCCCACCCTGCACAGCTCCAGCGGGAGCCACCCTGTCCCTCTGGAGCTGTCTCCAGCTGCCCAAGGGCAATGCCTGCTTCTGTCCTTCCCTTCTGCTCTGCTTTCCTCTGTCTGGGCACCTTTCAGCCTCTCCTAAGAACTGGCTGCAACAGCTCTCCTGGGTCCTCATTTCCCCAGATGATTAGCTGCTCCTCTTACTCGAGGTAATGTCAGTTTTAAGTATCTCTCCCTCTTTACAAACAGCAGATATATGAAATGGCTGGCAGTCACAAGCCCTTGCTGGGAGCCAAGCAGTCCACATGGATAGGAATTAGCCAAGGTTAGGGCTCCACAAATGCCTCAATAATTATTGTGAAGAAATATCTTCATTCTTGTAGCAGATCTGACTTATTGTGTGCATGTCACTGTTTGGGTACAAGTCTGTGAGCCCCTGCAGGACAGGGACTGTGTCTGGTGTCTCCAAGTGCATGCCTGCCCACAGGGCATTCCCAAGTGAACACTGGTCATCGCAGATGGAGACCAGGCGAGGTGGAGGTTCGTTTCTAGAGCCCTTGTGTCCATCTGGAGCACTGGGTTGGGGTTCTGTCCCACCTGCCTGTTACTTTGTGGCCCTGAACAGATCAGTCGTCTTTTCTGAACCCCAAACACTTATTTTCCAAAATGAGCATGTGGCCCCTGACTTGGGCCCCTTCAAATTTACCTTGAGCACCAGGTGAACGCAAACGGGGTGGGGTAAGGGAGTTGCAAGACACCTCGGTGGGCCGTGGTTGTTGGAACCGCATGGACCCATTTTTGCCACTACTGTGATCAGCAGCACACAAACCCATAAGTAGCTCTAAATTGGCAAAGTATAATTTGCCATTTTTGCTTCTGGACAAAGTTCTAAAAAATTCCTCAATATTTGGGATATTTCCCACATCTGGGTCAGATATAGTGGTGTACTTCTGTAATTCCAGCACTCTAGGAGGCTGAGGCAGGAGAATCACAAGTTTGTCCCCAGTCTGGGTAACTTAGTGATTTAAGGGACTCTGTCTCAAAATAAAAAAGTAAAGAATTGGGGCTAAGGACCTGGGTTCAATCTCTAGCATCCCCCCCTCACCATGTGTTCAAGGTGGCAGCCCTAGCCTTTCAGGAAGGTTTTTCAAAGGTCTTGGATTTGATCGCTTGCCTGACTTTACATTTCACAGTCACTCTTCCTTTCAGGAAACGTCTGAGAAAAGTGCAGTTATGTGGTGTGGTGGTGCCCACCTGTCACTGTAGCCTCTTGAGAGGCCAGTGGAGGATGACTGCAAGTTTGAGACCAGCCTAGGCAATGTAGCAAGATCCTGTCTCAAAATCAAAAACTCAAAAAAGGACTGAGGATATATCTCAGTGCAAATCTTGGGTGCAATCTCCAATACTGTACCAGGAAAAAAAGAACTGCAATCAGTCCTAGTACTTGTGGCTTGATATTATTTAATTCAAGGGGTGGGAAGTTGGGTGGGCATCAGGAAGGACAGAAATAAGTGTAAGACATGAATTTACTGCTAAAGAGTCAGCAGTGAATTAAGGAGCCAAGGCTAAGTCCTGTATATGTGGGCAAATATATGATCTGAAAAATGAGAGGGTCATTAGCTTTACCGTTGCTAGATACAACACTTCATACAGCTCAAATCAGTTTAGCTCAAGTTTTACAGAGCTTGGAGATTGAGTTCATGGTCAGCTGGCTTTGAAGGAGGAACATGGCCCACCAAAGCTGGTAGGTGAATGGTTTTAACAGGGAGCAGAACAGGGGAAGGGGCAGAGAAGAATAAGGAGGGACTGAGAGGCTGTATACAGGAGCCCAGTCTGTGCCTCTGGGACCACTCAGACACACTGGAAGCATGCTTTTACTCACTGACTGGGCATTTCTTATCCAGATGAAGTCGCCATAGCATCATTAATGGTCGGTTTCCTCTGTGTTGAGGTCGTTTGTGAACATTTTGAAGAGATTGGGCCTTGCATTGTCTTACACTGTGATCGTGGGACATAATTCATAAAGGTCAAGACCACAGAGGAGTGCTGGTAACACTTCCCCTTTCAGCAGATCTACTGGTTTCTTCAGTTCTTGGTGGAACAGGAGGAAGAAATGAGCCCAAAGACCTGCTAGTATTTTGTAGCTGATGCTTTCATGTGAGGAAATTAAATGTTTTTACTCCTTTCAGCCATGATATAGTTAGTCTTGAAAGATATCAAGGAGAAAGATACTTGGAGAAGTTTTTGTTTTCTAGCTTTAGCATCATGATAACAACCACAAAAACAGGGACTCCAAGGTTAGTGAGGTCAAGGCATGACACTGAGAATACAGGACAATACTAACAAGAGCTCAGTGAAAAGGTTTAACTATATAAGTGCAGACTAATTAGGAAAAAAACAAAACAAAACAAAACAAAACAAAACAAAAAAAACAAACAAACCAGAGGAGCAGATGTGAAAGTACAGCTAGTGCAGCTAAAATCACAGTTAGAGATAGGTTTATACTTTTAGGCTTGCACTTAAAAATAAGAATACATGTAAGGAAAGCCACTAAATATCTCACCTAAAAGTTCAAGAAAATGAACAATAAAACAAAACCAAGAAAAAGGGGATAACAAAAGATACAAAGATAAAAAAGTATATTAGAAAATCTACAAAATAATAAATAAATACAATTGCCAATAGATAAATAAATTTCAAATAAATTCATGAGCTGGTACTTGAGTGGGAGTATAATAGACAAAACTGGAAATGTGCTCAAGGAGGAAAGAGGAGGAAAGCAAATAACTAATATATACAAAGTTTCTATTATTTATAAAACTTTCCCATTCCTTATCATTTTTTATGGCAGAGTAATACTCCATTCTGTAGACGAACCACAGCTTTCTTATCCAGTCTCCAGTTGATGGACATTTGGGTTATTTCCAAGATTTAGCAATCACAAACTGAGCTGCTATAAACATGGGTGCACATATGTCACTGTGATATAAGTCTTTTAATTCTTTTGTGTATATACCTAGCAGAGTACTTAAATGGACATACCTTGAGGATATCCTCATAAATGAAATCAATAGGTCACAGATAGGTAAATATTGCATCTTTTCTCTGGTATGAAAAAATAAAGATATAAATGAGTTATAGAATTGTATGTTATATATTGTGAAACAGAAAATACTCAAAGTGAAATGGAGTGAAGGGGGAAAAATAATGAGATTATAACAAAAAAGGAAACAAAGTTTATGTATATAGGGGATGGGGTGGTAGGGTGGGTAGGGTTATGGGAAAAAATGAGAATTAAATTGTGTCATATACTGGTACAAATTATCATTGTTGAGTACAATCATGATGTGTATATTAATGTACCAATAAAGATTTCAATTAAAAATAAAACTTTCCCATTCCTCAGCACTCTTGGTTCTGCATGTAATGCATTTGTTGCATCCTTATATTGTTAATGACTAAGTTAAGATAAAGAATTGAGGTTACTTTTTAAAGACACATAACTAGTAAGTAGTAAAATTATTATTTGAACCCAAATCTTCTAATTTTATTGAATATTTTTCCAATAATCACATATTATCCTTTCAGAATAAATAGAAATGGAAGAATAAAAATGTACTATTTTCATATTGGCTTCTGGGGCTGCTTTAACAAATCCCTACAAATCATACACCTTAGAACTACAGACACTTACCACTTAACAGTTTTGCAATTTAGGGAACTGAACTCAAACATCAGAAGGCCATGCTGCCTCTTAAGACTCCAGGGGAGAAATTTCCCTTATCTTTTTTTTTGCTGGTGTTACAGCTTGTATCTAGATATTCCCTCTAAGCCTCACTCTTTGAGATCTTTTTCAGAGCTGGCTGGATCTAGAGTATGTGATGCTGAGATTAAGGTTGTATGGTTAATAAATTAGTCCACTGATAGGTTTGGCATGGTTCTTGGTGTGGATAATGGGAAGGCCCACTGGGTGTATTACTTATCCTCAGGGCAGGTACCCTGGATAAAATGTAAGGGACAGAAAGAGACTATTGTCTTCCCTTGCTGCTTTGTTATGTTATTGCTGCTTCATTGCTTTGCTGTATTCTGCCCACCATGAACTATTTCTCTGCTATAATGCCTCTCTGCCATGCTGCCCTGCCTTGGAGCCAGATAATTATGGACTGACACTTCTATGAAGTGTGAGCTAAATAAAGCTTTCTTCCTTTAACTTTGGATGTCACATATTTTGATTCAGCAATGAGAAAAAGTAATGAAGACAGCTGAGAAATCTTGGTATTCTATAGGTCATGACCTCTGTCCTCACATAGTATTTTCTGTGTGTAATCATGTTGTCTTCTCTTTGCACATGTCTCCTCTGTCTGCTCCACTTGCAAGGATGCTGGTCATTGACTAGGCCCATCCTAACACAGTCAAACCTCATCTTATTTAATTACATCAGCAATGACTATTTCCAATGATATCACAGTCTAGGTTCCAGGAAGATAAAGGCTTTGGAGAGATTCTGTTCAACCCTAGGCAATATCTTTCTATCCTGTGAATGTGGCTTTAATAGTCTATCCACATCACCCACCTAGTGAACTGTTTATATGCTTCCTGCTTGGGAGGCAATAATTTACTAATGTGCAAAGTAGGCCAGATACCTGAATTGATGCCCTTCAACACAGAAGGGGAAAGGCTTTGGAGATTTTAGGCTGAAATATTGAGGAGTAAGGGTCCTGTGCTCTAGGCCAATCTGAGATATGTTCAGACTTAGGCACTCAGTGAGGGTGGTGAAGTAGACAAGTTCAGAAGACACTATCCCAGGCCCTGAAATCTTCTGACTGCAGTTGAAGGCACTGGTAGAATGGCTGTGACTTTCCCAGCGATGTACTTGGGATGAGCTAAGAGGAAGGGCATAAAAATGTTCTTCTGTATCAAGCTACCAGCCATAGGAGCTGGATTTGCTGACTGTGTCTCTAGATAGAAGTACAACAAGTGTGTAGAGCTACACACATTCATATTTCTGTTCTGCTAGCAGAAGGTCTTTAGGCCTGGGAATGGCTGAAGACCTCAGTAGGATTACAGGGCTTTAATACTTGCACATATGCAAGTTTTGTCCTTAATGTGGCCCTAACTGCTGAGCAATGCCTTATACTGAAGGACCTGGGGAGAGGGGAGGGAAGCTTGGCTGTTAGTGGATTTTATTCCTTGCTGATCTTTCCAAACTAGTGACAGATACAGGTCTCTGTTCAAAGATTGGGGAAACCCACACTTATAAATCACCTTCAGCATACTTACAATATTTCTCAATTTCAACACAGAAGTTTGCATAAAATTCAGTTATTTTTATGAGAAGATATCATGCTGTGGTCTAGCAACGCAAGGTTTAAAAAGACAGGGGTCCTTATAGCAAAGGAGATAAGTGTCAGGTATAAAATAAATATGGAAGGGTCCAAGAAATGCAGGGAGTGGGAGGAAAGAGAGAAGAAAAGGGTAAACAAGACTAAAGAAATGTACTGTACTCCTGTGATGAATGAAATCATTATGTACTATAAACATATACTAATTAAAAAAAATTCAGTATGCAATAAATAATTGAGTCGTTGAGTCAGTTTCTTCTCAGAATATTTATGCTGCAGTCCTAACACTGACATCTTTGCGGGGTGAGCTGCTATCCTGGGTTTCCCTGGGAGCAGCAGTCTCTCAGGACTTGACACTTTCGGTGCTAACACAAGGAAAGTCCCTACAAACTGAGAGATCTTGGTCACACTGATTTACAGGCTTAAAAAAGGAAGAAAGATGTAAAAACAGCTCTGGTGACAACAGCAATGACAGTTATGGGAGCTGAAGGAGGGGACAAATATGGGCCTGAGGGGGAGCCCTGGGGAAGGCCCTCAGCTTCATTAGTGGTAGGGTGTGACTACCACGACATTCCTGGCACCTAGCACCCAGCAAGTTTGATGCAGAGTTGGAACTCAATCCATGTTAGCCAGACTCATGAATTAATTAAGGCATATCTGAAAGCATTTGTGCTGAGGCTTGAAGGCTGTGTAGTATTCTGACCATAGGAGAAAAAGCTGCATGGAGGAAAATGGCAAAAATAGAGAACTCCCATGTAATGACTAGTAAATATGCTGCTGAGTGGAATCTAGCCTTTTCCTGTTGTTGTTAGTATCTTTCTCGGGTGAGGCCTTTGAAACAGTAAGTCTATTATATTTCCTCTCTTCTTTTTTCCCTCCTGGAGACCCTTCCCCCACCCCTCCTTTTTTTGCTTCCGCCCCTTTTGTCTGTTGAACAGATAATATCATTGACAGAAGAGTTGCCAGTGGACTCTTCAGGTGAACCTAGGTGGCAGACTGCTGTCTAGGACAGCAGTCTGCCTGGGAATGTGCTGGGAGGCAAGGGCAGCTGAGAGGGTGAGAAATGGCCACAGAGGGACAGAGACTGGGTGAGTGGACGAGCAGGGAGCAAGCGAAGGGCAGGGGAAGGGCACTTGGGCCAGCTGGAGACGGGTCCCCTGCTGAGTCACAGTGCATTGTGCACCAACCTGCCTTGGGCTGCACAGGTGTTTCCTGCTGTACTCCCATCACAGAGGGCAGAGAGCGAAGGAGAGAGAAGTAAGGGTGAAGAAGGATTTATGGAGCAACTGCCATGAGCCACGCAAGCACTGTTTTTTATATGCACTCTGCACACGTATTTTGAAAGAAGGTGTTATTATCATTTTACACATGAAGAAACAAAACGGAAAACTTGGTAACTTGCCGAAGATGCTAATTCATAGCTGGTCCAAGCCACATTTAAACCTGCTTCTCTCTGGCCTTGCAGAGGTGATTTCCAATGTCCCATCTTCCTTTCACATCTCTGCTGATGGAAGTAGAGCTCTCACAGAACTCCCTCCGTGAGAGCTGAGCCTTGGGACACTCCTTCAGGGGATCCGGAGCACCTGCCCTGCCTCTCTTTAATATTAAACATGTTGTTTGGACCTGGACAAAGCCCTCAACCTCCATGATGGTCTTTAACTTTCACTGAGAGATGCTGTGATTTGTGTCCTGACATCCTCTTCAATGTCCCTATTTGGCCCATGGGATGTACCTTTTGTAGTTTGGTCCCCAGTCTGGGGTGCTATTGGAAGGTGATGGAACCCTTTAGAGATGGGACCTAATAGAAGGAGTCAAGGCACTGTGGAGATGACTTTGAAGGGGACACTGGAATCTTCACCATCCTCTTTCTTTTGGCTTCCCAGATGCCATGAAGTGCCCTGTCCTGTCTCCTGCCATGCTGTTTGGGGCTGTCCCAGACTCAGTGCAATGGGGCCAAGGGAGCCATGAGCTTCCTTGTAAGTCGATGTATCTCAGGAACTTAGTAGGACAGGGGGAAGATGAATGTACTATACTAGGAAGATGTGCTTCTTAGAAAGCCATAGTTACCCACAGGAGGAAGTCCAGAGAATCATATGACTCCAGCTAGCCAAACAGGCTCTCTCTCAGCATTTGTGGCCCTGGCTTATTAGCTGAACAGAGAGGAAATGTAGCAACAGGAATTCCAGTCCAATCTGTGCTATTCCCTAGTTGTGTGACCCAAGAACCTTTACTTCTCAGATCTTGTTATATTGTCTCCAAACCTAGTGCTAATACTTGATCTGCTCAATTCAGAAAAATATCTTGTGAGATTATCTTGAGTATAGTAATAAATCTTAACTCCAAGAGTGTAAGACCCAAACGGGATATAATTTTAAATCTTTTGTGGGACAAAGTGTGTATGAGTAAAATATAAAATTAGTAACTTATCAATGGTAGGTACGTTCAAGTAAAAGAAACCCAATCACAGTGCAGCTCTAGCCAGAAAGGGGCTCTGGTGTGTTGAGACAAGTTGGGAGGAAAGTAAGGAGAGGGTCAGGTCAGGCACAGAGAGAGCCAGACTTGGCCTCAGCCACGAGCACTGCCAGCTTCTGTGCCCAACTGCGGCCACTGCCTTACGGCATGTCCATCTTATTGTCTGTTCATCGTCATGAACAGACACAGACGTCACAACATCGTCATCCATGTTGTGAGCCGCATGGCCACCCGAGCTCCAGGATTATCTCCCACCCTTGTACGGTCTTTTAAGATTCATGAGAGGTATCTAATACTTAGAAAAGTATACAGTGATATACGTATAGTTCAGACTTTTATTTCTATAGTTTTTGATCAGAGAGAACAAAAGATTCATCCTACAGCTTGAGGTACAAAAGTCCTATGGAAATTTTGTCTGCCTTGGCTGGGTCAAGTATGTGCCCCCTATGATGCATGGCTCGGGGTGGGATTGTCATTGGCCCAGGTGGTCTCAGCAGAGGAGAAAGCACAGACATTCTTTCGTTCACAGCAGGCAACCTTGAGAAATATTCCAATGCAAGGCCCACGGTGAATGCACACCGTGCTCTCTCCCCATGTCTGGCCAGGTTGGCCTGTGATTTTACAAGAGGCCTGAAGTCAACTGCAATTCCTGTCATTTGTTGACCTCTTTCAGAGCAAACCTTAGCAATTCAGGGAGCCTCAGGAGCTGGGAAATTGTTGCAGTATGATTTCCTCTCTTCCAAAAGAGCTCAGCTTTGCTGCTAATAATATTACTAATAGTAATCATTACATTTGACACCAATATTGCCACAGAGCTTGCCAACTTTCAAAGCTGGAAGCAGCAGTAATTACCCACCCTGGCTCTCCTATGAAACAGGTAAATTAGAGTCTGAGTGGGGGCCAGAGTCATAAAGTCCTGAAAATCACGGTTTCTGGTTGGCCCCCAAAAGAAAAAGGAATGTGTGACGAGAAGCACCCTGTGTGGGGTGACTGTGGCCTCCCAGGTGTGCAGGGAAGCTGAATTAGGGGCTCCAGGTTCAGGTCTCTGAGCACCCCTCCTCCAGGTTCTGATTGCCCTGGAGGCAGATCGCACAGGAGGGACAAGGTGGCCGAGCAGGAGCACAGACCACGAAGGCCTCATACACACACCCTGTGAAAGAGCACGTGTCTGCCTTAGAGAGGGCTGGTCTGGGCCAGACTGTTCTCTGTGGGCTGGCACTGATGTGACATGGAGCACCAGCTCTAGTGTCCCTCTGTCTTACTGCCCTTAAAGGTTCCTGTGGGTCTCCGGAGCCTCTGGTCTTCTGTGACCCGGGTTTTTGTGTAGATCAGACTGCTGGTCTGTTTTCAAGCCTTACCCGCTGCGCTTTCCTCCTGTGCACTCAGGAAACATTCACAACGGGGTGCAGCCGGTGAGGGAACATGGCTCCCAACTCTATGGTTTGTGGGGAAATGGAGTTACCTCTGGTGGCAGAGCTTCCAGGGGGACCCCAAGGGAACCCCGCCCTAGCTGGAGGAGGGGCAGATTTCTCCTCAAGGGCTGAGCCACCTCAAGCAAGCTCTTCCCAGTGGGCCAGCTCTTCCCTGGAGAAGACGCCTCTCATAGTGCGCAGTGCACCGTGGCCTTCTCCTGTTGAATCTGCAGCTCTGAATGCCTGCCTCATCCTTCCACGACGGTGAACCTTGGAGCACTTTCAGTGATGCCCAGAAGCCCATGGCAGCCCACTTGCTGCAGGTTCATCACACTGTTAGGCACTTCTGCCTGGCCCTGGTATTTGGGGACATCTCTTTTTTTTTTTTTTTTTGAGACAGGGTCTCGCTTTGTAGTTCAGGCTGGCCCTGAGCTCAGCCTCCAACTCACATCACAGCAATCCTCCTGCCTCTGCCTCCCAAGTGCTGGGATTATAGGCGTGAGCCACCATGCCCGGCACTGTGGTCTGTGGTTCTGATTGCTTATGGGCATGAGTCTCCATGCCCAGTATTGTTGTTTGTGGTTATCAGAGATCAAACCTGAGCCCTTGCGCTTGCAAGACAGGCACCAGAACCACTGAGCTAAATCCCTGGCCCATTTGGGGACATCTCTTTAGGCAAGAAGTTTTGTGTTCCGAATGGCAGGACTAATAGCAATAATTAGAATCCCTTACTTTGTAGAACACTGTGCAGTTTGCCAATCATGTTCACTGCCATCACCATGGTATTTACAGGATGGAGCAGGTAAAGCCAGCTCAAGCTGTCTCCTGCTGGCCTGCAGGGCCTGGGCCTCCTCCTCCCCTGTTCTGCTCCAGAGGGGATGGAAGAGAAGATAACCACACCCTGCTGTCTACCTGCTGAGCTCTTCCCGTTCATCATTCTGTATAATCCCATCGCAGACCACGGGGGTGCCATCCTTCACCCCCTGGCCCTCCAGAAACAGCAGCCTCGAGCAGAGAAGCCATTCTTGCAACACTGCACTGCCCATGAGGAGTAGAGGAGGCTTGCTCCTGCCAAGGGCCTCCTCCTGGCTGGCCTCCTATGGCACATGTGCTCCTTGCTATTTATCTTGGCACTTATCTCTCTGTGCCAGGAACACTGGAGGGCTCAGCAAAGGTCTCATTCTGATTTGTCCATTTCTTTTCTGTTCTTTTCATTCTCCCCTGGGCTTTTTGTCCTCAGAGGGAGCATGCAGAGAGCAAGGAAGGCGCTTTATCCCTGGCACCTTGGCCCTGGGCACAGAAAGAGCCTCAATCCCTGCACCGACATTCGTTCTTTGTCCCTGACTGTCTCCAGTGCTGGGCAGGATGGGGAGGTGTTGAGTGGGGATTGTCCCCGCCTCTGCCTAATGCTCCAGCCTGAATGTAGCTGGCGATGTCTGCCCAGCACCCTAGGAACAGCTGTGCTCCTGAGCTCCCGTGAGCCAGTGGTATGTGGTACAGATCTTTCTCTGCTCCCTGCTCTCCAGTCTCTGTGCTCCTGGGTCCATTTCCCAGCCTCCGGGCCTGAGGATTGCAGCTCACTCTCTCATTCACGCACTGGTCCTCTGGCTGTCTTCACCCAGCCAGCACCGCCCACAGGTGGTTGTGGTTCTCCGGCTGTTGAACACATGCTGTGCCCTTGAGGCTATTCCAAGGGTCCTCCAGGCCTCTGCTCACAATAGAGAGGGTGGGCAGAAGGAAGATGGGCTGCTGTGAGCCTGAAGACTGCTGCGAGACTCCAAGGAGTCTCCCACACACCATCATGGGTGCATGGACTTGGGCTCCGGAATGTGCAGGGTTTCCCAGGCCAAGACAGAGGGAGGCAGTTTAAACCAGAGATAGTTCCCTCCACCTGTTGTCTGGTGCACAGGTGTGGATAGACTCCCATGGGTGGCTCCTGCCTGCGGTTTGTTTGGCTCGGTTCCTCATCTGTGAGCAGCCATGCCACGGCCTGTGCTCTGGGCTCTGGTTACTGCTCCTCTTGAACTTGATCCATTTTGATGCAGTCTTTCAGCAAGTATTGCTGGCCTGGTGCTGAGGGACCTATAGCTTCAGCTTCCATGGGGCCTGCTCTGGAGCTAGTCCTTGATACTTTATAGCTAGGGGCTGAGAGGCTCACTTTCCCTGAGCTCTGTTTCCTTCACTATAAAAGGCAGCTGGAGAGCCCTGTGGGAACATTGGGAGGGTTGCACAGCCTGGCTCAGTAAGTATCAGTGTTCAGTAAACATCAGTTTTGTCACATTCACAGTGTGGGGCTGGCAGCTACACACAGTGACCTGGGGAGTCTGGCTGAGCTGGATGCTGCCCCAGGCCTGGACTCTGGCTTGTCGGTGCCTGGGGACCCCTCGCCTATCGGTGGCTGAGGACCCCTGGCCTTTTGGCAGGCACTCTCTGTGCTGAGTCACTGGTTGCCTTAGGCTTCCCTGTCAAGGTGGCTGCTAAGTCACGTCTGTCGGCAGTTCCCTGGAGCCATTGGTGTGCCAGAGCCTCATCCGGGCCTGACATTTACACTTGTGACATTCCGCTGTGGGTAAGTTAGCCCATCCTTCAAACCTGTCTGGACTCCACGTTCTGCCTCCTAATATTTGCTTGTCTGTTTCTAACAGGATTTCCTCCCAGCCCAAACCATTGAACGGACCAGAGGAACCTTTTGAAAATGCTTTCCTCATACTCTTCTGTTCAGAATGCTTTCGTCACTACTGAATGCCTAAGGCTCCAACTCCTCCTCGGACACCAGATGCCTATGATCTAACACCACTGCTTTTCAGTCTGTTTTATAGCCTTTTTCATGTCCCAACAAGGATGGTATCATGTCTGTATCAGGATTTCTGAGGGGATTATAGAGTTCCTCCTGGACAAGCATTTAGAATGTGGCATTCAGGAATCTGAGGTGTCTGGGCCCTTAGACTGCTAGCCATCAAAAGTGAGCCTACCCATAGGTTGGTCATGGCTGCTGGGCTGGAGGATGAGGGCACAGTTACGTCTCAGTCAGAGGTTCCTCAGCCCCCAGCCTCAGTTCTGAGTGGGCGAGTGAAGAGGAGCAGATGACATACCTGCTATCTGTGGGCTGCGTCTGGAGAGTGTTTGGTTTCATCTACACAGTTAACTTGATAGTGTTAGGATCTGGAAGGTCCCCAGAGGCCGTGCGTGTAAGGTGTGTTGCTCAGGGTGGTGCCACTGGGAGGAAACGGATCCTTGGGGAGGTAAGAAGTCTTTTTGTCTTGGGTCGAAGATCTCGAGAGACTTCGCTTCACCACTGTCTCTGCTACTGTCATCTGTACCTGCGCCAGAGCCCTAAAAGCTGTGAATCCACGAAGTGGCAGATCATGGGCCAAAAAAAAATCTGTTGTCTTCAGAAGTTGATCTCAGCCCTGCCATTGCAGCAGCAGAAAGCTGACCAGCATGGATTCCTTCTTGAGTGAAGTCTGAGGGGTTCTGCGGCTGCCGCCTACAGACCTTGGACCTTGAGTGCAAGCTGTAGCATCGGCTCTGTGAGTCTCCATCTGGGCCAGGGTTGACACCATTGGCTACTTCTGTTCTAAGGTTTCTGGCTGTGAGACTGAGCAAATACTGGTTACCCAGGCTCTTCAGCCTGAGGATGGTCACTGAGGGACTTTGCTGCCTCTGAGCACACAAACCGATATAATACATCCCCTGTTTTGTCTAGAGAAACCTAACTAATGCTGAGAGGAACCCTGAGCACAAGGAGACATAAATAAACTTGCCCTTTGTGTTAGAGGAAGACATTATCTCCCTCTGTTCTTCGTGCTTGTTTTTTATGAAGAGATTCTCACCAGGTAGTCCAGGCTGGCCTTGAATTTTTTTTGTAGCCCAGACCACCCTTGAACTCATGACAGTCTTCCTGCCTCAGCCTCCTGAGTGCTGGGATTGCTGGTGAACACTACCACCACACCCAGCATCCCTCTCTGGTAAACATCCTTGAAAAGAGTGTGGAGCAGAGGCCTTCAGGCCCTCTGATTATGAAACATATAAAATACACTGAGTCTGTGGGGAGCTGCCTCCATGGATAGCCAGGTGCTGCAAGCGCTGTGAGTTTTGCCCTGGTGGGGATGGAGGTGCTGTGCATGCTTGGCTTCTTTCCCTGGGGGCTCTTCCTTTAACATGGACCATGAGCATGACTTCTGCCTTTACTTAGTCCTTCCTCTTTCCCCAGCTTGTAGCTCTGTCTGAAATCTCCACTTCTGCTCCATTTCTTCAACAAATCTCTCTTGACTGCTCAGTTCATGTGAATCCCGCTCCATGCTGCATGGTGCTGTCTTTGGGGAGCAGTATGGGGTCCCTCCTTCACACTCCTGCAAGGCCTACACCTCAAGTGCTGCTCATTTCCCTCCAGGGGCCCCCTACCTTGTATATCAGCCCTCAGGACTTCTGCAGAAAGTATTCCTGGCCTCTTCCACTAGCCCAGACTAGGAGGTCATTCCTTCCTGTGGCATAGGGTGACCTCAAGTTGGCATTTTTTGCCTCCTCTTCTTTCTAGACTTGGAGGTTCTGGAGAGGCCTTGTGGTCCCACACCTGCCATAGTGCGGAGTATGGAGAGGCATCTAATTAAAATTTACAAGCAAATAAATGATGATTCAGACTAAGGATCCTCTTGTCACCTATTCATGCAAATGAACACATCTGACCTTAGCAGAAGCCCCCGGAGCAATGCCCAGTGCACACAGATGTTCATTAGGTACTTCGTTAGCACCTGTGGGAGTCCCGTGTGTTGAACTCTACACTGCAGAGGCTGTCATGTGTGAGCCCAAGTGGATCTCTGTTTAAGAATGTTTATGTTGTTAGAAGTAGTACTCAGACTTTACAGAAAGGAAAATTCTAGTAAGCGCTTTCACAGCAATTTAAAAACCATGAACCCCGTGTTCTTTTAACTTAGTAAATAGCACACTCATTTCATCCTTCATGGTTTACAAAATCAATACCAGCTTAAATTAATGGCAGTTTGTCACTTGACATGGCAAGTTTCAAGTTGCAAGAGCATTTTACAGCGGCCTTTGAAAGTTAATATTGGAAAGAGTCACAGAACAGTGCTCCTGGTTTTCCATAATATGATAAAATTAGGCCAAAAGTTGAAACATTTGGAAATTCAAACTAAATGAGCCCTCCTGATTATGGAGGGAGAAAACACAGCAATTCAAAGGATCTGCATTTGGATTCTGCTTAATTACTTACTGGGCCTCAGTTTCCTCGTGTATGTCAGGGGAATTTGATGAAGTAATATGTATCTAAGACACAGTGTGTAATTCACGTGAAGCTCTTGACGAATGGCCGGGAGGTGTTCAAGAGACACAACTGTTGCTGGACCTTTCCCACCTGACTAGTATTTAGCTCTGGACAAATGGGTGTGATGATGTTGAGTTTTGAGGACTCCCTGGATGCAATAGATAGAGCAAGGGCCAAGTGGGGTTCTCTCAACTGGAAACCGCAACCTGGAAATGAACTTTCCTAATCAGCGCGGCAGAATTCCAGCAGCTGGTTCTACTTTGGAATCAATTAGAACCTCCTGAGCCCCTTGCTCTTTTTCTGGGACTTGCAAAGGCCATCCCGCTTCTCAGATTTAGAAATTTGCCACACTGTATCAGAAACAGATCCTCGTGCTCAAGGTCAAGGTCCTCAGTGAGGCCCTGGCCCTGGGATTGCCACAGCCTGCCGGGTGGCCTCTAGCATGAGATCAGGGACCTTATGGCACCACTGAGGTCTGTCCTGTTGCTGGCCATTGGCCAGTCACTGCCCAGATTTCCATTTCAAAGCATGAGTCACGTTTGGATGTGGACAGCATGTTAAATAATAATTTTTAGGATAATGAGTGTTAGATCGGGGCAGCAAGAATGCCCTTGATTTGGGAAGGAGCTGCTTCCTAAATGCCTGGCTTGTAACTGGTATCTGTCTACACTGCCAGCATCTGTCCCCACTGCTGGCGGGCCTCCGAGTATCCCCAGGGCCTCCCCAGTAGCTACAGTTACCCTGGGTGCTGTAGGCACCTGAGGCTGTCGGTCAAGTGGCGGTTCTTGCCGCCCCTGAGGCTCAGTGAGACATCAGATGGAAGGACTGCAGGCTGGGAGTGAAGACCTAACTTTGAGCTTCCTGTTTGTGTGACCTCAGGCGGATCTCTTCCCTTCTCTGAACTTCCGTTTCCCACCTGAAAAATGAAGAGAAAGCTGTTGCTGTTATCTCACAGAGCTTGGGGTCAGTGTTAGCAAATGCCAATGTCTTTTTTTGGAAAAGAGTATAAAGGGAGGTAAAGAAGCATTTTTGAAAACCTAGTATGCAATAATTCCCATCCTATATACTTTTAGATACACTCTATTGTTCTGCCCAGTTTTCAAGCTCATAGTCATATCATGGTAGTTTATAGAAGAGAAAACTGTTGCTTAGGGAATTAAGTAACTAGCCAGTAAGTGCTATAGCTAAGCATTTCAACTCAATTTTGCTATTAGAAAGGCAGAGGTAAGTGATTGAAAAATAGAGGGAATGTTTAAATTTTTAAAATTCTTATTAGAATAAAAGACACATTGCCAAGAACAATGGGGTAAGTGTTTTTGAAGTGAAGGGGAATAATTTAAGGGAAATTTGTGGCTACATATTTTACTATAATAAATTTTCTTGTTTCTACATTCATCATAAGTTTTGATCACGCTTCATGTGTAACTACTTCCTTTCTTCCTGATGTTGCTGATAATGTGGAGCTCAGGCCAGGTTGGATGAAGTACGGGGAGGGTCTTCAGGTGCCCAGGTGGTGAGGATGGGGTGGGGGGCACTGCTCCCTGCTTTGGTGCCAATGACCCTCACCAGTGGGTGGGAATGGTGCCTCCCCAACCCTTCATGTGGCCCCAGACATCTGGAAGCCAGGATCACACTTTCAGGCCTCCACAAAGACCTGCCGAGGGCTGCCTGGAAGCTGGCCTTCCCAGTGTGATGGAGTGGAGCTCTCCACTGCTCACTTGGGCCCTACAGTCTAACTGCGGTGAGGGCATCTCAGTTTTCTGTGATGGCTTTGATATATGCCACACACTGAGTGGCTGTCAATGACAAACGTGTTGCTTCACCATTCTGGACACCAGAAGCCTGGTCAAGTGTGGGCAGGTCTGGCCCTGTTGGGAAGTGCAGAGGGACAGTCTGTGCTCTCTGCCTCTCTCCTCGATTCCAGTGGGCCCCTGGCTTGCAGGGCCTCACTTCGAACTCTCTCCCCTCTCTTTCTCCTGTGTGTCTGTCCCCGCCCACTTCTTATAGAGGCATGAGACCCTGGATTTAGGGCCCACTTGGACCTAGGCTGTCACAGTTTGAGATCCGACACAGAATCTTCCAGGAGCCTTTTCTACATAAGGCTCTGGCTGGACTTAGCTTCTGGGGAGTGCTCTGCAGGGGCAGGAAGAAAATTGAAGAAACATTTCTGCAGTTGCATGCTGAATGCATAAAGTCTCTGCACCTCAGGGTCCTTATCTAGAAAATGAGAAGAATAATGCCTAATTCATGAAGCTAGGGTAAGTATTTGATTGCTTGAGTGAGATATGAAATTATTGACCGAATAAATGGTGGAAACATCACCGGATGGATGAACATTTAGCTCCCAGAAGCTCACGATTTAGTCATGGTAGTGGTTTGGTGGATGTGTCTAAGGACCAAGCCACCGGGCACCCAGACGTTGGGACCAGCATCATTTCAAGTGTTTTGTGAGGATGTTTATGGATGGGATCAGCATTTACATTGGTAGGAGGAGCAAAGCAGCCTTTCCTGGTGTGGCAGGTCTCATGCAGTCTGTTGAAGGCCTAACTAGAACACAAAACCTGAGTGAGAAGGGACTGTCTGCTGACAGGCTTTGAGTTGGGGTCACAGCTTTAATTGTCTTTGGACTCCAACTGGGACAGTGGCTCTTCAAGGGTCTCCCGTCTGCCAGCCTTTGGGTTGCAGCTGCCATATGCTCTCAGCTTCTCAGGTCGTTAATCTGGGCTGGATATAACCATGAACTTTCCCAGGCATTCAGCATGCTGACTCATCTACTGAGCTTGGGCCTTCCCGGCCTCCATGAGTATGTGGGCTGATAAGGAATCATCTTCATGATAAATTCATTTCTCTGTGTCTATGTCTCTCGGGAGAGCCCTGGCAAGTACAATCCTCATAATCATCTTTGTCTCCTTTGTGTTTATCCCACACTTCTTCATCCGTTCTCTCTTTTCATCAAAGAAAGTGCTATTAATGAGGTTGAACAGGTCCTGCAGAAACCCTCTCTCCCGCCCCCAGACAAAGCAGGAAACCTTGCTGAGGGGAGGAGTCCCTGACCCCTCTGTAAGGGACAGACCTCTTCTCCCTGTGGGGAGAGGCAGGGAGGCTCTGCTCACTATCAGCAGCCGACTTTCAATTACTGTTACTATAGGTTGTTTTCTGTACAGGGCAGAAAAACAATCACTCTCTCCTTTGAATTTTAAAACAACATTGGTCATCAATTAGAAACCTCTTAGGATTCTCTTGGGGAGAAATCTGAACCTGGTAAAATGTGGGCTAGGCCAGTCTTGTAAAATAAGACATAAACAAGATCTTACAGAAAAGCCTGGACTAAAAGTCCAGATGAGTCAGAGACCGAGGTTTGAAATGATTTTGGAATTTATTAATTTTGGTGCCTTCCTCATATGGTCAGAACCTGGATCTCAGAGATGGTGGCTCGCTTGTCAGGGCATAGGAAAAGATTGGTTCTGCCTTATTGCCAATGCCTCGATGTCCAGTCCTGCACACTGCACTATTTTATGCTTATCTAGAAAGTACATATCACTCTCTTCTCTGAGATCCTGGGATAATTTCACTCCAGTCCGGTGGAGTACACATGGAGCTGCACTGGAGAAAAGCTTGCTTTTCTCTCTCTATTTCAGGACTTGTGGATGATTCTCTGAAATGTGAGTGATCACTCATGGCCATGCATTTGGAAGAACGTTTTGAAGTCACACAGAGCTGGATTTCAGTCCTAGCTCCTTGCCTGCCAGCTTTGGGAAAGTTTGCACATAGCAGGAAAACCTCTGATCTCCATTTTCTGGTCTGTTAACCAGGCCTGGAGTCCAGGCTTCCACTCAAATTTCCATATGCAGACAGAGATGTGCGGATGAGTCTCTCAGCGCCCTGCTGACCGCAGATGCCCGGTGGCCCAGACCCAGGCCTGTAGGCTGACATTCCAGGTCACAGATGCAGGGGGGAGGGAGGAAGGCTACACTGTACATGGGTCTTCAGACTAAGTCCTCATGCCTCCCATAGTTAGCCATTGCCGCCTTTGCTGCCTTACATCACCCCTGCGCTGCCATGGGAAGTCTCTCTAGCCTAATTTTTCTGTCTGTGAAATGGGTCAGGGGAAGGCAGGGAATCCTTCCCTCCCTCGTGGGAGTTCTGGGACTTAAATACATATGGAAGCACTTTCTGAGCGGCAGAAATAAACATTCGTCTAGTCACCTGCTGCATGTTTACCAGGAAAAGCTGCTGTGTGTTGACGTTGTCCTTGGTGCTGAGAAAACACTAATAAATAAGACACTGGGTCTTCCAGAATGTCAAAGTTAAGTACAGAGGAAATTGCAATATAGTCATCGTCCTCAGATCTCCTGTTCTGGTGATGCAGAAGGGCTTCTCCTGGGGAAGCCCTTAGGTGGCAAAGACAGAATAGGAACTTACACCATGCAGGGGTCAACCAGGAAATGGCGTGAATAAAATGTGCAGAATCTGACGGTGCCACCCCCAGTGTCTCAGTGGAGAATTCTCGGGTCTGTCTCTGTCCGAAGCCTCACCACCTTGGCCTCCACGCACAGCTCTCTGTGCATCTCACTTTGCTCCAGCCCCCCACTACTCCATGTACCTCCCTCATGCCTGTGCCCTTCTGCATGCTGTTTCTATCATTCCTCCCTCTCTATGTGCCAAGCCCTGGCCATTCTTCAGGGCAGCGCCTCTGCCCAAGGGTAAGAGAGCTGTGAGCTCAGGGGCCTTCTGCATGGGAGTGGCCTTCTGCATGTTTCCTGCACACCTGTAGATAGAGCTCTGCTTCCATCAGTGACTCTGTACCCTCAGCACTCAGCACAGGCCCTGGAAGGAGGAGGACTCATGGTGTGTTTGTAGAATGAATGAGTGAGTGAGGGCTGGTCATTCTTAGCTGCTTTCTCAAATCTTGGGTTGAATTCATTTGACAGTCATCAAAGTGGACTGGGCAACAGAAATTGCTTCCTTACCACTTCTAAGGTGGGGTGTTTGACCCTTACTGAAGGCTTTTCAGAGTGTTTTGAGTCTGTGTGGAATATGGACATGGGTTCCACGGGTGACAGGAGAAGCGGAAGCCCGACAGACGAGGCGTTTTCTGTAACTCTTCTCTCTCCCAAGAGGGCTCAGAAGTGACCCTCAGCATTGCCGATGTCAGGAGAGGAGAAGAAAACCCACTTCTCCAGGTGTCTGTCACCCTGGAGCAGAGTCTTCTGGCCTTTATCCAAACAGCTCTTAGCTTTAGTTTTCTCCCAGGACCGCCACGGTGTGCTCCGAGGTGTTTGTGCGTGGGGTAGGCAGGGCTGGGTCACACTGTTGGTTCTTCCAACTCCACAACTCTGGGATCCCCTGAGCCTCCCTTCTTCCTTGTGAGGATGCTCACTGCCCTCCCAGGTGGTGGAGGAGCAGGGCAGCATCGGTACCATGGGCCCAGGATGTCTGCTTGTCTGCTTATATGAGGACTCTTTTTATCCAGGTGGGAGAATGCTCTGAATCTGCAAACCTGCCTCTGTTTGCCATATGGAATGGCTGAGTACAGAGTCTGGGGTGGAGTCTCACAGATGATGGTGACAACTGGGCTCCCGGTGATGGCCAGTACAGGAAAGGTTTATTGTTCATCTCCATCAGTCTTTGTTAAAAATCTTTCTGTTTGCTTCTTTCCAGTCCTCATAATTGATGAAGAAACTGAAGCCCAGAGAGGTTAAGATTTGCCCAAAGTCACTCAGTGAATCAAAGGCATGACTAGGACTTAAACCACATCTGCTGGACACAAAATTCCAGGTCAGAATTTTTCTATGAGTTCTGGAGAAACTCCCAGTGTAGTCAGAGATCTTCTGTGTCCTGCAGAATGGAAATGGCTCCTTGCTGCCCTCCCAGCCTCACCGTCTGTCCAGAGCTCCTTCTGCCGAAGGTTTTGGACCCAGGACCTTAGCAGAACCTGGGTGCAGGCATTCACTATGCACATGGCTGCTGTCACTTTCAGTGCAGGTTTTCAGCTGTGGGGTCTTGGCCCAGACCTGATACGTGATGCTTCTGTGCAGTCTGCTTCTTGGACCACTGGACTGTCCTGCCATCTCACACTACATCACTTTCACCGAAGACTGCTGAGGATCGCAGGGAGATTGTCCTTGGTGGGAGCCCCTCTGTGTGGATGTCATCTGCAGAGACCTGGGAGTGGAGAGCACCCCTGATTCACACTGAGCTGTCCCCATCCTGTCTAGGAGCCGCCCTCTCCCACACTGCTGCTCCTGGCACAAACCCTGGTGCAGCCTTCACAATCCAGGCTGCAGAGTTACTCACTCTCGGATTCTTTCCCTGGCATCTGCTGGAGTCCAGGAAGTGGGCTCTGAAGCAGCTCCTTCTCACTCAGCTTTTTCCCTGTCTCCTTTCTTGGCTGAGGCCAATGCCAACTTCAGTCCCACTTCCTCTGAGTGCTGGCATCCGGCAAGAGGCGGCTTCACGAAGAGAGGGCAGTGCCAACCCCACTGCTGCCGTGGCGACCATTGCCGAGGTCCATGGGGTGGCAGCAGGGAAGCAGCTCCACATGCATCCGTGGGGTGGGTGCACAGGGTGCCTTCCTTGGGCAGAGCAGCCGGCTGGTTCCCCCAGACATTGTTGGGTCCCCAGAA
Organism: Petromus typicus; assembly: GCA_004026965.1. Taxonomy (NCBI): domain Eukaryota; kingdom Metazoa; phylum Chordata; class Mammalia; order Rodentia; family Petromuridae; genus Petromus; species Petromus typicus. The sequence goes on along the minus strand of PVIR01000095.1, from coordinate 218,290 downwards.
GCTGCTTCACATCCCTGTCCACCTTGAGCTCTCAGAAGCTGCAGGAGGCTGAGGCCAGAAGTTGGGCCATAATGCCTGTATTGTCACCATCCCATCTTACTCAGCTGCCACTCAGGGAGGGTGAATGATCACCAAGGTCCTGAAGAGCTGCCAAGTGGGCCTTATTTGTGCTGTGTGTCCAGTGAACGAGCCACAGCCGCCAGCTGCTCACAGCTCTGTCCCTCAGTTTCTCTTTTTCTTCTGTTCCTTTGCCACTTTTCCCGAGCTCACCTTCCAAGGAATTGGAGGTTTTCCAAAGGGTTAAATAATGTGACACACAGTCATGCATGCAGCACATGCTGAATAAATGCATAGTGAGTCTGAAGGTGGCTGTGCATTCTCGGAGTATTTACTTCTTCAACAAGACTTCCAATACAAAGGACTAGCAGTGACTCTGCAGTACCATTCCAAGCTCTCTAGCTGGACATTCCATCCCTTCCCTTTCTTCCTTCCTTCCCTTCTCTGTTCCTCCCTTCCTTCCTGATCTCCTTCCTCCCTCTCACGCTCCCTTTTAGATCACACACTAGCACCCGAGAATTCAGTGCTATGACACTTACTGCCACTGCAGGATGCAGCTCTATGATTAGCAGGAGCACCCATTCTGTAGATCTGGACACGGCCCAGAGTGGCCTAGCATTTGGAGGCGGGCGGCTAGGGTCTTTAGTCACTGCCACTGCCACTGCCACTTTCAGAGTAGGGATGGCTTCCTGCAGATCCTGCAACTCTGTAGCTGCCACCAACCTGGCACAGTTTTCAAAGTGTGTTCACATCTTCCTCCCCCTGACCTGTCCCTCTGCATGGAGTGAACGGTCATTCCAGTTACAGGGTGGATTGGGTGACTTGCTCTGGGTCATGTGTACAGATGAGGCTGGTGCTGGGGAATTGGATCTGGACAAAGAAAAGCATCCTGTCTTCCTCTTCCCCTCTCAGCAGGGCAAGGACGGTGTGTGTATGTGTGTGTGTGTGTGTGTGTGAATGTGTGTGTGAATGTGTGTGTGAATGTGTGATAGCTGTAAAAGTAATCCTCAGACCTTGAGGTTTTAATAAAATGGTAAAAACATTTTCACCAGCACCTCCCCTTCCCTCCTGGTTTGTAGGTGCTGCATAATTTAAGGAAATGTAATCCATATGTTTGATTATTCATACTTCCGTCATCAAAAATGTTGATTCGTTGAGAAGCATTTGATGTTCTCTTCTGGAAGCCAACTTTTTTGTTTGTTTTTGAGGATAGAGAGGAAGAGAGAAACATTTTAAAGTAGCTTTTTTTTTTCCTACTACTTTATTTCCTTTGAAAATCGCTTTATGTCCTTTGGTGGAAGATGAACCAGTGGTTACTAGAATATCCTACTTTTTCTTGAGCATTTTTATCGTGGTGATAAACCCTGAAAAGCACTTCCTGTCCCAGGGTGCCCTGGGGTGGTGGGGAGGGAATTCGTCTTCATCTTCATGGCTTCCTGCCTGGTCTTGGCATCTCCTGCATCTCATATGGCACCCACAGCACCCTGGGCAAAGGTGTCAAGTAGAGCGGGGAAGCACTGAAATTGTCAGCGGTTATCTTCTCATTTTGAAAATGACGCTGAGACAGCTTTGAGAGTCGGGAAGTGAGCTCCACTTTGACTCCCCTGTGGCCACGCCAGCTCCCCCAGCCATCTCAGCAACCTGGGGAAGAGGAGAGGCCCTGTCTCCTCAGGGCTGAGGCTGCTTTTGGGGACAGTGGCGTCTTTGGAGGCTGAGGCGAGCGTGGGACGCAGGGCTGGGGCTTGGGTGGAGGGACTGGGAGAGGTGGCAGACTGTTTCTGGGTGGAATTTTCCAGACAGGCCCTCGGGCGCAGCACAAGCGTGCCTTCTGCGTTTCACTATAATTGTTATTGACCTTTAGTGAGATGAGCACAATTCCTCTCCCGTAGCCTCCATCCCCACCCCTTTTTACAAAATTGTTTTCTCTGACTTTTCGAAAATGAAGTTTGGCAAGTCCAGCCCTGACAGCCGCCCGGCAGACTGAGGGGAAAACAATGCGGCTCCTTATGGCCTGAACAGAGCACTGGCAATTAATCCATTGATCTTAGTAGAAAACCCTATTGTATCAGGGCGGCCAGGGGAAGGCTGGGTCCTACCGCTCGGGCCTCCTCAGAATGCCCACTGATACCAGCTCCCAAACTGACGGCCGGATATGGCTGTAAGAGCCTCCCAATTAGAGAGGCCCAGAAAAAGTCAACAGGCAGGGTGGGGTGGGGATTGAGAAGGGGGGCTCCTCAGGGGTCCGGGGGAGCCACAGAGTGGCAGGTCCACCCGCCCACACCCGTGCTAAAGGCTTTCTGTCCCTCTTGATCCTGCATTTTCCTCAGCTTGTTCCACAGCCTCAAACCCTCGCTGTCCAGTTTACCGCTTGCTTCACCTTTAATTGATGCCACTTTGCTGTTGATTAAACTGCAATAATACCACCCACCGGAGCAGGGCGTGGTCTGGGGACATTCGCCTCACTTCCCCCTCCCTGTCATCCAGCCTGGAGGAGGGTGATGGGGGCCAGAGGACCGTCTGACACTGGCCAGGTCCCACCTTGGCTGCTTTGCAGTTTTCCACAACCCTCCAGACTCTAGAAGAAATCGGCAGGAGTACAGGGCTTCTACTGGGATCCTGGGCCTGCTCTGCCGGAGTCCACGGAATTGAGGAGAGCCAGGCTGGGAGCTTCCCCGGGCCAGGCTCTGGGTGTGGCTGGAGGAAGTTACGTCCACTCACTGCCTCGGTCCTCACCCCCTTCCACAGGGCATGGGTTGAGAGGACTGAGGGGAGCATGTGGGGTGGGGGAGCCTGCGGTGGTGCTGTCCTTCTGGGTTTCCCCCCATGCTGTCTGACTCCTGGGAGTTCTGTTGCTGGTTTCTGTGAGCCCCTTCTGCTCTGCCTCACCCTGAGCACTGTCTTCCAAGTAAAGTACAACTAATAAATACTCCAGGAAAATGGAGTGCTCTGGGAACACCTCTCATGGAGCTCTGGTGGTGGGATTCTTCCTGTGTTACAGGTAAGGAAGTGGAAACTCTGAAAAGTGGAATGACTTCCCTGAGGATGCACAGCTATTAAGAAGTTTTCCAGGAACAACAGGAATACAAACTCTGAGAGATCTGGGATCGTGGCCGCTCCTTTCACAGCGATATCTCCATGTCCTTCTTCATCTTGTGCAGCGCCCGCCATGAGAGCAGTGCTCAGACAATCTGTGTTAACTAAATGAATCAGCTGGTTTTTCTTCTTTCCCAGGAGCTGATGGGCCGTTTCCACTTGGTCTGCCCAATCACTGTGGCCCTTCCTTCTAGAAGGAACTTCTGATGGGGTCAGCTTGTGCAGCCTCTCAGGGGGCTGGTTCCTCGCCCATCTTATCCATTCTTTCTGCCTCTCTGTCACTTCTGGAAATTCTCTCTTCCAAGGCCACAACAGACAGGAGAAGTGTATGGCAGCCCATGGGACTGGCAGAACTCTTGTAACTGGCACTGCTGAACTTCAGGGTCTGAGATCCTGGGCTCCCCACAGCTCGATGGGAGATGCTGCTCTAGCAGTTCAAGCTAAAGCCTCTTTGTCTCAGGCTGTGCGAGGTCTCCGTACCAGTCAATGTGCTCTGGTCTCACTGATGGGCCACACAGTTATCTGAATCTCCCAATAGCACTGAGGGGTAGATGTGCCCTGCAGGGAAGACAAGGTGCCTGAGTCCCTCGCTACTGAGCAGTGGTAGGAATCCACCTCTCCCCTGCTGGCCTGTCTCAGTGTGGCTGGCCAAGGCGCCTGGGCCAGTGTGGATCAGACAGGCTGCTCAGGCTACTTTCCCCTCTGCTGTGCTCTGTGGAGCTGCCCTGGAGACATGTCTGGTTTTTGTTCCATCCCAAGAGGTCTCGGGCTGCACTCTTATCCGGACACCCACATACAGTGCTGTCTGTGAGGCTATGGAACCACACTGGCAATGTTTATACTCAATGCCAGAGACCTGGCTAGAAAAGCACGCCTAAAAAATAGAAAGAAGAGTAGCTCTGCATTCTCAAAATGCTGGATCCTCATCATGGACAGCCTCAGTCCTCAGGTGCTGCCCTCAGCATGGGGCCGTTAGACCAGGGCTGCCGACAGGAGAGGAAAGGGCACGTTTCAGCCTTTCCACCTATTGTCTCCCTGCTCAGTCATTCAGTTTTGTTAATGTAGGCTTCCTCTGCCCCCAGAATCAACTGCCAGAGAAAAACTGGCTGAGCTGAGTGCGAAAGATTTGGAGAGGTTGCTGCTTCCACCTGAGTAAGTCTGGGACCCAGAGAGGAGAATACATAGCACATGGTGAAGGGGAGCCGGCGTGGGCTGACCATGGGAAGCCTTGACTCCACAGAGGGGTCCTGGGGTCCACTGTGCCATGGGAGCCGAAATACCTGGATGAAATGCTGGTTACTGTGTTTGCACGACTTTGAGCAAGATACATAGTGTCTGTAACCTCAGCAAGTTCACTGAGGCAAATAGGAGTCTGCCTGCGTTTTGTGTGCCCTTGTGCAAACTTACAAACACTGGGAAATAGGAACACATGTCTCCCGCCTTCTTTCTCTCTCCTGGATCATCCTGTTCACCAGCATAGTCTCTGCTGGGAAGATGACTACATGAAAGATGTGGGAAAACTAAACTGGAGATTTTGAGCACTAGCAAGCTCAACCTAACCAATGAGAAACTGTATGTGCATTTGATTGTAGTTTCATTTTGGAGCAATAATTTGTAAAGGAATGATGACTTCCTGGGGGAAGTAATCTTGTGGGAGTTTTCAACATTGCTGTAAGCATTAAGCAGAATACTAAGCAAAATGAGTGTATTGTCTCATCTCGGGTACTGTGTGGATAGGAATCTTGTTTAATCTCTACAATTATGGATTAATAATTGTTATCCACATTTCCACATAAGGAGTGTAGGCCTGGTGGGCTGTTCAAGAGTGGAGTTAAGGTTTTAATTCTGTCTTTTCTTTTTTTTCTTAATTGAAATCTTTATTGGTACATTACATATACACATCATGATTACACTCAACAATGAAAACTTGTACCAGTATATGACACAACTTAATTCTCATTTTTTCCCATACCCCTACTCACCCTACCACCCCTGCCCCTATATATATAAGGTTTGTTTCCTTTCTTTTTTGTTATAATCTCATTATTTTCTCCTCATTATTTACCCCTTCACTCCATTTCACTTTGAGTATTTTCTATTTCATAATATATAACGTACATTCTAGAACTCATTTACATCTTCATTTTCTCATGTCAGAGAAAAGATACGATATTTACACATCTGTGACCTATTTATCAATTCTGTCTTTTCTGAACAAAGCTGCTCTTCCTGCCACTGACTTCCAGAACCCCCTGTGTTCACTGATGCTTGTGTTAGTGTTTAGCATACCCACCTATGACCATTCGTGTGTTCATAACTCTCAGTGGGGGAATCCCAACTCGTAGACGATGGTCTTGACTCATTGTCTGAACGTTTTTCACTTCAGGTGGGTTCTAAATCTGTAAATAGAAACGCTAGTATTTATCAGATACATTGGGGTAGTTACATGAAGAATGTACAGAAAGCACCTCCGGGTGTGCTTGGCAGTGAGACTTAGGTCTCCTGGACTGAGTGGTTTGCAGGGAACAGTTAAAGAGTTACGAGCAGACTTAGAGAAAGAGGTGAAGGATAGTGTGTCCTCCTCCAGGGACTGTCACTGTCCCCAGGCCTGAGGGCGAGTCAAGGGGCAATTATGGAGCCAGCAGAATAGGGTTATAGAGAGCGAGTGTGGCCTTTATAGAAGAAGATAGTGAACCCAGAACCACCCTCCAAAGGAGCCTCATTCCCAGCTTCACATCTGCTGGTGTTTTATACTGGCCAAACTTAGTTAGGAGGTGGGACAGGGAGTCCAGTGATGTTCTCTATAGTGCCAGTATTCTGTGGCACAGTGCTGATGAGTGGGTCTGGGTAGGCAAAGAGAATATCCAGTACAGTGTTCCATAAACACAGAGTCTTTTCATTCTGAACAGTTCATATCCCAGTAGGAAGATCCAAATTTCACTTCAGGCTAACCTACAGAGAGGACTGTGGTAACCTCAGGATACTAGGTGTGAGGTAGACCAGATGCCATTTTGTATCTGTTATAGCCTATAGGGCTACCCCCAATGGTCTCACAGCCTGGATTCTCCCGTTGTTACTGAGTCCTCACACAGGAGCTGGGCTATGTGCTCTCCTTGGACTGACGAGGTAGCCAAATCAGATTCCTCAGGCACATCAGTCCCTTTATAGCACAATCATTCCACCGTCTTTTCCTCTGGCTCCCACAGGTCCTGCCCTTCTGCCTTTCCTCCTTTCATTCCAGCCCTTGGTGCATCTCCCACATACTCCATGAATCCTTTTCTACTCATTCCATGCAACATGTTAGCACAATTTTCCCTATGCTTCTGCAGCATGGTACTTACTTGTCTGGGCAAGGCATATGCCATCCTACAAATATTTCATTCAACAAACACTTAAAAAAGTGTTATTGAATTTTTGGCACTGTGCAAAGAAGGGAACATGACAGAATGAAGGCTGGTTCTTACTTTCAAAAATTTCATGTTATTTCTGAGATTAGAGTTCTCTTGTCATTTGCTTGTCCATCTCCTAGACTGTGAGTGTCCTGAGGACAGGAAATCCTCTTATTTATCTTTGTTTTTAGTGCTTAGCACCAATGTGGGCAGAGTTTGCTCAGATAGCATGGACCATGGAAGAAACAGAGAGAGAGAGAGAGAGAGAGAGAGAGAGAGAGAGAGAGAGAGAGAGAGGAGGGAAAGAAGAAATGAATTAACTGATTCCATAATTGTTTGCTAAGTGCTGAAATGAGCCAGCCTCTGTTGCATGATGAATAACGCAGGCTACACATGTGCAGGGGTGTGTGTGTGTGTGTGTGTGTGTGTGTGTGTGTGTGTGTATAACTGAGAAATTGCTGGTGAATATCTGTAGAGTACAAATCAGAATGTCTTTCTTGACCAGCTTCTTAAGCTGAACTGTTCAGACTCTAGAGGAGAGATAAAAAAGAACCTGTTTAAATGCCCAGTGGAGCTGGATGGTGCTAGTTAGAGGAACCCTTCAAACAATTTTTGAGAGCAGGTGATTTTTGCAATTGAGGTTTGTAGGCATATGGTATTTGGATGATACAATTTCTTTAATTGAAAGTGTTATCTTAACCACAGAGTTTTGCAAAAACCCCCAAACAAAGACATCTGTTGCTGTTTTTGTTCTTTTCTCCAGCAAACAATTTGATGGTGAAAAATAGGAATGACTAGATGGAACACCAGGGAAAACCTGTGGGTTTGAAAAACAAACCCCTGCCTCTTTAAGAGGGGGACAGTCAATCAAGGTACCAAGCAGGTGGTTTGTGAACAGAGGCTTCTGTGAGCTGTCGGGTCATTATAACTCTACTTCTTTTTATATTCATGATTATTAACACAGCCAGCGAGATGAGCTTATGGAGAAGGCAGTGCATGTCTCTGTTGTCCATGGCCTTTATGTACGTTAGCTCCAAGCTGCTTGGCTCAACTTGAGGCCGGAACCATCACCCACCTGCTTCCTGGACAGTTCCTCATGTTCCACAGGCCCCTCTGACTCAGATGGTTGAAACTGTCCTCAGCCCACTGGAGTCTGCATCTCCTCCTGAGTTCTTCCTTCTGGGGACCCTCTTCTGAGTCCTTCTATTGACCCCTACTGACCTCTATCTCCATCTTCCACACCCCTGGTCCTTACATAACACCCCAATTCTATTGCACTGCTTCCAGACCCCTGACCATGCCATGCTCTTCTGATTCGCCATAGCTCAGTGAATTTTTCTTTCCTTCCTAGAATCCCTCCCTTCCCTGGTCAGCTCTCCTTCACACTATCTGATGTTACTTTCAAATGTTACTTAATCTTGGAATCTATCTCAAGTCTCCTTGTGCTCTGGCCAGAACTAATCAACCCCCCTCTGAATAATATCCATCTTATAGTTTCTATTTTCTCATTATTGACACACTTTGTGATTTGCTGGGCTTTTTGGGGTAATAAATTTTACTGCGTATATTTGAGATTTATAACATGATATTACAAGTATATTTATGTAGTGTCTACTATAGTGAAGTAGATTACCATTTTATCTACTCATTTAACTCAATACAGTTCTATTAACTTCAGTCTTTGTGTGCACATGGCAGCTCTGGACACCTTCACCGATATATCTGGTGTCTTATGTCCTGTGACCACCTTCTCCCCATTTCCTCATCCCTCCCCCATGAGTGTAACCACTTTTTCATACTCTTTCTGTTTATTTGAGATCCTTTAAAAATATTCTACACAAAAGTGAAATCATGATGTAGTATTTCTTATTTTGTGTTCAGCTTTATTTCACTTAGCACAATGTCCTCCACAATGTATCTCCATGTTGTGGCAAATGGTAAAGTCTCTTCTTTGAGACTAAATGATATTCCACTGTGTATATGCACAGTGCATTTTATAAAATATATGCTTCTCAACAGACATTTAAGTTGTTCTCATATCTTGGTACATGGAAGTACAGATGTGTTTATTTTATCTCCTATGGGTATATATCCAAGAAAAGGGTTACTGGGTCATATGGTAGTCTTATTTTAAAAATTTTAAGACCCTCCATGGGATTTTCCATAATGATTATTACAATCTCCGTTACCAACAACAGTGTATAGGTTCCTTGTAGTGACCTCCTCACCAACATTTATCTCTTGTCTCTTTAATAACATCCTACAGTGGGAGATAACTCAGAGTGGTTGCAATTTGCATTTCTCTAATGTCGAATATCTTCTCATGAACTTCTTGGATATGTTTGGAGCAGTGTTAGTTCAGGTGCTTTGACTGTTTCTAATCATGTCACTCTGAACTGAACTGCCCTTGAACACGTCTGTCTCCTCTAGCCAGACTGGAAGCTCCTTGAAGTGCAGACTGGATATTATTCATCTTAACATTTAAGGAAGAAAGAAAAGGCCAAAAGAAGGAAAGGAAGGAAGAAAGGAAAAAGAGGATAAGAGAAGGAAAGGAGGCAAGGAAAAATAAAGGTAGAAAGGAAGGGGAAATAGGGGTTTAAAGGAAGGAGGAAGGAAAGGAGAAAAGTTCAGAAGGAAGTTGGAAATTATTCGGTTTAAAGCATTTTTAAATACCTTTCAACCGCTGTCATTCCCAGCATTCTAAGTTTTGGGGTACAGATTATCACAAGGAAGAAGATACCCAGGAAGAGGAGTTTGTGAATATGCTTCCTGTTGTGTACAAGGTTAGACAGATAAAGCGGACTGAGGGCGGGCAGACTTCTCTCACTCAGTCCGCCATTTTTAGAATTCTGATTCATTGACTGACATCTTCATGCTGAACTAACTTACATGTCCACGCTAATGTAAGGCAGAGAAGGCTCCTCCCCCTCAGAGAAAAGGGCTTCATGGGTTTTTAGAAGCAGAAAGGCAAATTCAGGAAGCATTTGAACTTCCCGGCCTGATGTCTGCTTTCCAGCTAGGCACACCTGCTGTAGGTTCCTAAGAAAGAGATACAGGTTCATATTCCAAGGCTGCTCAGTCAAGCTAACCTCTTCATGTTTGGGAGACTGTAGCAGCCATATACTTCTCCCTCCAAGCAGAATCTCTGATTCTTTCATATTGGCTATGGAACCACCCAGAAGAAACCAATGCCCATTCCATGTAATGAAGACAACTCCCTCTAGGCAAAGTACTCCTGAGCCCCAGCCACTCTTCAATGGAGAGACAGATTGCAGAGAACTTTCCTCTCTGCTGGTCTTTCTCATTTGGGTGTGGGAAAAGCCATTTGAGGATCTCATATGACACCAGGAAGGTCATCATGCATCTAATACAATGACCGTGAGTTCTAGAGGTCCGCAGCAGTTCAGCTAGGAAGCCAAGGCTCTGGTGGAGGGAAGGTCCCCTGTTCTAATACATACAGACTGCTGGGATTACACTGAAAAACACCTGATTTCTGGAAACCTGGTGCTTTCTAATGATGATAATTTTCTTTCAACCTAGTGAAAATGTCTGAATGCATGAACTGCAGCTGTGAACTGTAAACACTAGGAGAGTGACAATGACAAATGTCACTAGGCCAATGACAAAAAGAACTGAGGGGTACAAGGGTCAGTATCTCCAACCCAATAGCCATCCCTTCAATGAAAATGTGTAATCAGACCAGTTCCTAGTCAATGATGGTCTCTTCCACATAGAAAGCCCTTGAAAGACAAATACCCTCATCAGGATTGTTACTGAGTGCTTTCGAACACTTACCAACTGATTATTTTCCCTATTCACTCTCAGATTTTCAGATAATGAGATGTTTGGATTATAAAGGCTGGTGCCACTTGAGTGTGGTTTGTGTACAGAAAATGACAGTGAATGGTGAGAAATTCCCTAACAAGTGGAGATCACAATGGTACTCAAGCACATGGCTTTGTAATTTGCCAAAGGATCAGTTGGCTACAAATTAAAAATATTGAACCTGGTCCTTAACTATTCCACACTATAAGAATCACTGGTGCAGATCATTCTCCCGAAGAGTAACTGGTTTGATTTTATGAAAATTTAAATTTCACTCAGACCATGGGGTCAGTTGAGCCCAGCCTGGAAGACACCCGCACAGGAACTGGGCACTATATGCTCTCCCAGGTTCTGTGGGGAACAGTAGAAAAGCCTTAGGCCTTTCCCAGTCCTCAGCAAACAGCATACGATAGATGGTGTCTGGCAATTGTCTGTGTATTTATTTGACTTGATGGCACCCTCGCAATTCTTCGGACAGAAATCTTTAAGCCTGGTCAATATCGTCTGAACCCGTGGTGTATGGCTGCAGGTTGTGAGCTTCAGAAAAGGAGGGCCATTCTCATGCAGATCTCCACGTGCTCTGTAAAAAGAGAGAGGCTCACTGAGTCTCCAGTGTTCAGACTGCAGCATTTAACCACTACCGGCCCTGCATTTCTTTCTCTGTCATCCAGGTAATCCTATCTTGCCAACAGGACGATTTGCATTTTGAAGGTAGAAGTCTTGTCTTAGATCACTCATTCTCAAATTCAGAAACAAGAGATTTTGTTCAAACTTTTTATTTCTGAAATCAATATAGACTTTACAAGTGAATGTGCATATGATGAATTTCCCCTTTCAACGTCACAGTTTTAAATCAATGGTGATTCTTAAAATCAACAGCATCTTTGAATTTCAGGCACGTAATTATAATTCTGTGATACCCAGGTTGCTCTCAGTACTCAGCCAGGTACATATTGAATGTTCTCAAAGAGCCTTGGTTGAATTATTACATTTATTTTTAGAAGTATAATTTGATCTCACCTGGGACAGTAGTATTGGGTAAAAACTATAAAGTTTTGGTGTCTACTGTTGAAACAATGTTGACAGCAGTGACCTTTCCCAGTTGCTAGCTTTATCCGCCCTTAGAAATGAGGAAACTTTGACTCAGAGGTACAGATCTGACAACTGGTCAACCACTGGACTAAGAATCCATACTTTTTCCACTACACTAAACTCATAACTTGTGCCCAGTACAGTCTAATTCAGTCACTTCGAGGAAGACATTATGGGTTCTTCTTATCTTCACATCTCCCTAACATACCACTCCTGTTGAAATAATAACTCCTTATGCCTGAATTTATGATATTTAATGTAGGTCTTGGTTCCCAACATTAAATACTAGTTCCTTGGGAAGCAGTCAGGGACCAACCTCTACCTCTACCTGATGTAGGCAACTTGTCCCAGACCTTCTGATGTTGCCTTCATGAAACATAATTTAGACTCTGGCCATGTGTGTATATGTGGTTTCATTGGGAGGCAAAGGGAAGGTCTGGCCCAACTGGAGCTTCTATCAATCCACATGTTCTGGGAATAACTGACCTTTCAGTTTTTCCTACCTTATTATGATTGTTAACTAGAAATAATATGGGCTCTGCACAAGTAATGGGACTTTGGGTTGCAAATATAATTACATACAAGTTTTCTTGGGGTACAATGAATAATATTACCAAGAGTAATAAATGCTAACAGTCTTGTAGCATTTCATGAAATAAATACTTGCACATATATTAGTTGTTCCATTTGTGTAACAACTCTTTCATGTATTGGTAACTTCATGCCCATGAAACTCAGGCTAAGAGTTACACAAGGCGCCCACTTCCAGCCAGCAAGTGGCACAGCCCAAGTGAGAATGCAGTTGTCAATCTTCATATCTACACTGCCTTGAACAATGCAATAAATGCTACCATGGCTACTTCTGTCATTTTCATAACTGCTTTATATGCTGTGCATCATTATAACTCAACTTTGGTGGTCAAGTTATTTGATGGAAACCTTTTGTGGAGTGAAACTTCCCCAGGTGGCATCCCAAATAGATTATTAAGATTGACAGGAAAGCAGCAGATACACTTATGTTTGCCCTAGAGGGAAACTGAACTATGAAGATAAAACTTTACCCAGGAGTGGAGAGGCCTGTTTCCTAGATTCCTTATGGGGCAAATGGATCCCAGAAAAAGGAGACCATGTATGTTGAGATCCTGGTCCTGATCCTCGGTGGTGGCCTTGGATATGCTCTTTCCCACTGACTTTATGTTATAGTTTGGGTCAGAAATGGGCATTCAGTGGAGAAGCAATAAGAATATCAGAGTGAGAATGATGTATATATGGTATCCTCACTGTGTTTACCAGCCTAGTGCTCGGAGCCTCTTGAAGAGTTTCTGCTTGTCTTTGTCATCTGAGGGGAACCTGGCCACTGGACTAGTAGACCTGGCCCTGTCACGTAGCATGTGTGGTGTGAACCCCTCAGATATCATCCAGAAACGCTTGATCAGTTTGAATCAGGAGCGTCGTCACATTTTTATTTTGCATTCATTCCTGTAAACAAAGTTGCAGGTCCTGCAGACATCTCTCTCTCCCTCTTCTCTCTCTCTCAGTACTGAGGATCAACCTTGGGCCTGTAAGGCAGGCACAACGCCACTGAGCAAAATCCCCGACTGATGCTGCCCCTGAAGCCCTACCGGTGCCCTGTGCTGATTCCCTTTTCAGCTGAGAAACCTGAGACTCTTGAGGCAGCAGTTCCCCCGCTCCCTCCTGATCCATATCTCTTCTTTCCTCTCCCTTTTGATTTGTGAGCTTATATTTTGAATGTAAATTGTGGCCTATCTCTTCAGTGTATTGCATTTCATTAATCTACTTGTGTTCTCTTTTACTGATATTTCAGCACTTTAACAATTACAGTCACACAGTATGTCCTAAAATCCTTGGAAGGTAGGACTATTTTTTTTATTATTTATCTAAATCAACATTGTATTTATTCTTGCGTGATGCATCTGCATGACGCCGATGCCTTCCTGAGATAAACTCCACTTTGTCAGGGGCCATGATGTCTTTAATGTATAATGGGGTTCACTTCACTGACATTTTACTTAGACTTTTCACAAGCGTAGTAATTGTCATTGGTATTTTTGCTCAGTTTTGGCATTATTGTTAGGGATTTATGATAGCTTTATAAACTAAATGAGATAATTTTTCGTATTTGTGTAGTAGGATACTTCAGATAACATGAGGATCTCTTAAAATACAATTCACCTTATAAGGTCTGAAATCAGGAATCTGAAGGGGAAGGTATTTCTTAAGACTATCTTTTGGAATTGTCTCCTGATGACTGTCACATTGAATTCTTTCTCTTGTTGAATCAGTGTTTAAATTTATGCTTTCTACAAACTATCCAAGTTAATTAAAAATTTTCAAAATACTTAGATGTGTATAACAGTTTGTATATAATTTGTGTCTTTTCTAGGATGATATTCCTTTTACATTTTTAATTTGTCTCTTTTTCTTGAATAAGACTGTCACAGGCTTATAAAGATATTTTGTTATTATCCCCCAAGAGTCCTTGCATTTATATGACATCATTCTATATTTCTACTTTAAAATTAATTAGTTTTAGTTTTTACTATTTCTTTTCTATTTTCCATCATTCTTTGTTTTGCATAAAGGACTCATTTAAAATTTAATCATTTCACTTTCTCATTTAAAAAAATAATAAATTAAGTAGAGAGAAAATGAATATGGAATTTGTCATTTTTTTAGTTTTCAAAATTGTTAGCAATATTTTAATTTTAATGAGCTTATTACCAGTATGTCCCATTTGAGACTATAAATGTTATCAACATTAAGTGATTGTTATCATTTTTCTCTTTTAAAATCTCCTTTGCCTAATATCTAATTTCTCTTGCTGTCTGTGATAGTGCTGCATCTTTATTATTGTAAACTTTCTGTGACACTCTATGTGCTTATCTACTATATAGACAAACCACTGGTTTCTGTTTTAAAATTTAACCCATCTCATCCTCTGCAAACTCATTTCTCTTTGTCCTGATATATTTTATAGCTCCTTCACTATCATGCTTAATAGCGGCTTTATAAGGACTTTATGGTGTTTTAAATTTTAAGTTTTGAAAAACTTCGTTTGTTAGCACCAACTCCCATCCATCTTCCCCCTACTTCCAAATGTATTTCCCCAGAGAACCCAGCAAGTTGGGGCAGGAATGCTATCATACTGTGCTCCCATGGGGCTCATACCACTCACACTTATTTACATCAGAAACCTAAGAAAAGCAGAAGTTGGGTGGAATACCAAGAAATTGACAAGAATGATGTACACAGGAACCCCTATCGATTGGAAGAAAGGTTTTCTGACGACTTAATCATTGCAAGAAATGATCACATTTTGACTCATATTTTAATGCCCACAGTTACTGAATACTATCAGAAGTGCATAATGCTCTTGTAAAAAGAACATGTAATGTAGACCAGTAATCAATTGCAAAGATTGTAGTCATCATGAGCTGACTCAAGAAGGATCCTCATCACTTTGTCGTGGAATGTCCTTTGCTCACAAAGCAGGGTTCCCCTGTGAGACCCTCAGGTCTTCCACGTAGGGAACTGTTCTGTGTCTCTTTTGAAGTCCCATGTGCTCTGGTGGTAATGAAAACATTTACACACTTCTTATATATTTTTTACATTTTTTTAAAAGAAAAAGTATCCATATATATATATATCCATATATATATATCCATATATATATCCATATATATATAGAGAGAGAGCACAGTATAATTATCTTATAAATCAGTAGCATTTCACAGAACATGATTTTGAAAAATCTGTTTAGAAACAAATGAGCTACAATATTTCTGAGACAGAGAAAGCCACAATGTGCTTATTAACATGAGTGACATGATTCACCCCTTTGGTCATCTGTTCAGGTGACAGATACTTAGGACACTCGCTTTGGGTTGGACTGTACACTTGCCTGCTAAAGCTGGAATGCTGCAGAAGAGAGAGAGAGAGAGACAGAGAGAGAGAGAGAGATTCTCTTCCTCCATCCTGTCATATCATCCTGCTCTTTTGGTGTTAATTCTTCTAGAACCTCAGCTCCTAAGTAGAGCTGATTTAGGAAATCCTATCCTAAATTATACTCAATGTTTATTTCCTCGGCATTCCAGAAGAAGACAGGCCATATCTTTGGACCTTCTTAACCCTGAAGACAAAAGCTACTTGATTCCTCTGGAGATGTAGCCAGGGCTGTGCAGTGTATGGAGTAACCAGCTTCAATCAATAGTTTTAAGGACAAAAACGAAGCTAACTTTTCACACTAGTTCACATGTGCAACTAGTTTCTCTCTGCAGCCAATAAGTGTTTTTAATATTTCCAGTTTTAAAAGTGTTCATTTTGGTGTTTGCGTCTCCAGGGGCACGAGTTCCTTATGTTGCCTATCGTGTAGGGGCCAGAGTAAGTTTATTAAGTAGGGAAAACTGAAGTATGAAGCATTTTACTGGAACATGGCAATCTTGACTTTTTTTGTACATTGCAAAATTTAAACTTCTTTTCTGATCAAACAGTAATAATTATAAAAGTTCAGAGCAGCCATATAAATGTCAACTATGAGGGATGGCAAACAGCTTGTTGCTAAGGCTGAATTAGGTGAGGCTGAACTCGGAGGAGCTGTGGGATGCCCTTGGAGATTTGTGTCAAACTGGTCCCTGGACACTTAGCAAGGCCCAAACATGGTCCTGGATGTTGCCTGAACCAGGAGAATGGGAGTGAAAGAAAAGCCCCTGTTCTTAACAAGCAGGCATTCCTTGGGCATTTACTGTAGCTTGGGGCATGTGGCAGTGGCAACAACATTTATTTTTGACCCTTCTTTTTTCCCCTATGGTGGCAAGAAGGTGAGTCTGAGCAGCGAAGAACAGAAGATCGTAGAAACAACTTACAAATGTCATCCTATTTAATGTCATGAAAGGTCCCTTTCAGGGAGGGACAAACAAAGCCCTGGTGAAATTGGGAGGCTTAGAGCCGCACTAGGTCAGAATATAGGACATTGGTCAAAAGGTAAGTCTGGGTTACCCTTTCCCCATCTTCCCTCAAGGTAGCACTGGGGCGATGCTACTATCCCAGTGGCCCACAGGCCTTGCTCTGGGGGGACTAAGCCCCTTTTCTTCCCTGGCCTAGTCATTCATGACAGTCTGCCTTTGCTGTCCCTCAATTCCTTTCCTACTGCCTAGTGCAGCGGTGACCACACCAGGACATCTGACTTTCCCCTAGTGACTGTGTGGCTTTGAGAACATCACTCGGTGCTGATCTGAGTATAGAAGACAAATGATGGCACTTGGGCTTGGATATTGACTTGGTCACCTGCTGGCTTTGTCTCCCTGGGCCACAGTTTCCTTGTCTGCAGAATGGAGCCCAGTCGTATGAGTGTGGGCAGTGAGGCAAGTGAGGTGAAGGTCCTCCACCCCATCTTGGCACATAGCTGGCCTTGGTGAACTGTGGCTCAGTTCTTGCCTGTTTTAGGCCTTCACAGAACTCTCAGAACTTTCAGATGTTTGTGCCGAGAGCAGCTTTGTTTACTTTCCTGTCCTCTGTCCCATCTCTACTGGCTCTGCTCTGAAGGTCTTTGTCTCTTATCTTCATGAGTGACCTTGACGCTGACCAGGCATGGCAGGGAGAGACAGCCATAAAAAGAGAAGTCTGAGAGGCAACGGGCCCGAGGCAGGGACGGAGGCCCCATTCTGTTTGTACAGGTGCGCCGTAATGCTGCCTGGGGTGCGAACATTTTCCACTTCATTACGCCTGGCCTTGGCCCAGGCCCTGTCTGCTCCACTGGCCCCTGCCTTGCGTTAATTTCAGCAGCTCCTTGCCTTTGGAAGGCCCCACTAACAGAAAAGAAAACAAATGAGGTCGCCACAAACATTTTCACACATTGGTCAGGGTGGATGGGCAGAAAGGGGGCCGGTTTGGCTGGGGCCGCTATACCCCATCAAAGTAGCTCAGTCCCCCAGGAGAATCCCAGTCTTTCTAGATGGGGTCAGTTGGAGTTAGTGTGTAAGAATAAGCCAAAGAGACATGAGTCGGGGTGGCACAGTGTGGAAGAGTTGACTGAACTGAGTATGTGCTAACATTTAATGAACACTTACTATGGCCAAATGCTGTTTGAAACACTGTAACTGGATTTTAGAGTGTGTCCATCTATTGCTGTCCTTACCTTACAGATGAGGAAACTGAGACATACAGTATGTTTGGTAGTAATGGAGTTCGATTTCGTACCTGGGAGCCTGACCTTGGGACAATCCAAGAATTATGCTGTCATTCTCCCTGGTATAATGTGCTACATGTGCAGACATTTTGATGAGGGGAAATCTGCTGTAGTTCTACGGTAGTGATTTGGACACATGGAATCTCAGGGTGGGTCTGTAGGTGACAGTACCTGATGACCGCCCCAGGCAGGTTCTCCATTATTATTGTCCAGACTCCACTTACACAGCTCCACTGATGGGCATGCCCCCTTGCTAGTGAAGCCCTTCACCTTGCTCTACCTCCTACCTGAACTCCTCCCCCATTGCCTGAGGTCCTCACTTCTGGGGCCCTACAGACCTTTCCCTACCAAGTCATATCCTGCATCATTACTTTTTCCTCTGTGGATTCTCTGCCCCTCAGTACTTACTGAGTCCTAGTATCATACGCAGTTATGTGTTTGTTACTAGCCTGCCTCCTTCTCTGGCAGTTCTTCAATGCAAATTTGTCACTGCCTTTAACCCCAGTGCCTGGAACAATGCTGGTACCTGGAAGACATATTTGCTAAACTCATAAGTTGGAAAATGTGTGTTCGAATCCCACCTCTGTTTGCAGTCCCCTGCGACCCATGCAGACCACTTCAAACTGGGCCTCAGCACTTTCAATGTGGAAGGGAAAGCTCTCTTGTCCTTTTCAACTCTGCAAGTAGAAGAGAAAGTACAAGAAGGTAGGGCCCGGGCATACACACCTAATGGACATAGGAATAAAAGATAGTCCCTCCCACTGATGCCCAAACTTGTAAATTTATATTAGTTAGAAAAAGGTTATGAAAGAACATGGGCACTTATTCATTTTGGGGGGCTTTCTTTGGCACAGTCTAATGTGAAGAAGGAGGAACATAAAACTTTTACAGTACAATTAATCTCACTGGGTACCAGGCGGTGGGCACGTGGTATGACCCATGCTTGCATTTAATATGGTTCAGCTCAGAAGGCTCCCCGAACTCCCCGAGGGCACTAGCCAGGTGTTTCATGAGCTCAGGCATCCACTAGGGTTTACTGAATTTGGCTTAATTGAAGTTTGTTCCCCAACCCCCAGGGAAAGGGTGAACTCAGCGACAGTAGGTGCCCTCCCTTGAGTGTCACAGGTGCCACTGATGCTGTCTGTAACAGACCATCGTCAGTGCACCGGACTGCTCTCTGTGAAATGAGCAGGCTGCTCAATTGGGTTTAAGTCTCTTAAAACCTCTGCACTCAGTTGGCAGAGCCTTGCTCCCATCTCTGCTGTCAAAGCAGCCTGCGGCCTGTGCATCCCGCATAATAGCTCTCTTCAACACCCTCTGAAAGGAACTGAGAGATTCTTCACGGCAGCCCCTCCCAGCTGGCTTTGTGGGCCCTTTCAGGGTCTTGCCATAGCCACTGTGGTTGCTATGGAAGCAGAGTAACAAATATTCAGTGGCCGGCAACACCTTCCCCCCTAGAAGCCCAGTCAAGAATGTTTGGGACAAGGCCCCTGCCCATCAGGCTGCTGTTCTTGCAGCTGAATGCAGCCTTTGTGACCGGCCTCCTGGCCTGCCACCAGGCTCCAAAGAGATGACTTGGCCCAGATCTTTCTAAATAGCGTGTGTGTTTCAGTTGTCCGCAAGGAGGGGCGGGTGGGAAGCTTGACACAGCTCTAAGAAAATGTTCTGGCCTGTGGCTGGTTGTCAAGACACGGAGGATGCGAAGTGTCGCTTTGTGAATGACATTCAGGGGGCTGTGCCAGGTTGTTGTGGGAATCGTGTGAGTCGCCGCTCCCGGAGTGCAGCCTGGGAGGGAAGCTCTTTTCTCACAGGAACCTCACGCTGGGATAGTGTGGCCGGTGAGGCCTGCTCCCGCGCTTTTGTCCTACAGGTGCAAAGATGATCAGCCATCGGGAGCCACTGTGCTGAGTCAGTCCTGGCACAAAAAGAATCTAGGGAAAGAGGGAAGCAGAGACTGACTGAGCTGGGAGCTCCTGACTCGCTCGTGAGTGGGCTACATACTTGCTGCTCACTGTAGCCAGGAACCCTGGGACTTTACCAGAAGACAAAGGCTGGTGGATTCCTGGGTGGCTCAATCCCGCTCAGGACAGATGAGGTAGTGAACAAAATTTGACTTAGCACAGGTGTTACTTGGAGGGTTATAAAGGTACTATTGTCTCCTCTGCAATAAACCGTTGCAGTCAAATAGCAAATTCACTCAGCATTAGAACCTTGGGTCCTTATTTTGTACTTTATTATGTCTTTATTTATTTATTTATTTTTTGAGTCAGGGTCTTGCTTTGTAGTTCAGGCTGTCCCTGAGCTCAGCCTCAAACTCACAACACAGCAATCCTCCTGCCTCTGCCTCCCGAGTGCTGGGATTATAGGCATGTGTCACCACACCAGGGACTGTGGTATGTGGTACTGATTGCTGTTGGGCGTGAGTCTCCATGCCCAGTATTGTGTGTGGTTACTGGGGGATCAAAGCCTGGCCCTTGTGCTTGCAAGACAGGCACCGGAACTACTGAGCTAAATCCCCGGCCCAAATCTTTATTAAATGCCTACTGAAGGCCAAGCACTGGGCTGAGCAGTAGGGATAGAGAAATTACTAATATCATTTTGGCAAGTGTTTGTTGAATGTCTGCTCCATACCAGGCACTAGGTGAGCCTTAGGGTCCCTCTTAGCCCTGCAAGGCCTCTGCGTGTGGCTGAGTCAGGCAAGCAGACCCTTGTCACACAGAGGAGTATATCTTCATTTGCAAGTATCGGCCACCGTGAGCCTCCTGCAGGGCTATGTACAGGGACCGGCCCCATCCAGATCTGCAGCCTCCTGTACTGAATAGACACATGAAATACAGGGGGGCTCAAATGGAGATGTGCTGTGAGCCTGCCATGCACACTCAAGTTCCAAGTGTTTGTGTGAGAAATGGAATGTAAAATATCTTGTAAGTAGCTTAAATTGGTTGCATATTGAGGTCAGATTTTTAGATACATTTGGTAAAATAAAACCTATCATGCACCTTCCCATACAGAAAGCCCAGTGATGATTAGGCTGAGAAATTGGGCCTGTCATGAGCAGTCATTTATCTTCGCTCAGCCTCGATATCCTGTCTGTAGGGTCCACAGTGTGTCAGAAACGTGAGATAAATGCGAGCGTGTATCTGTTTTAGACAGCAGGGAATGTAGAGTCCGAAAGTGAGCCATTCTTCCTGGTGGCCCTCAGCAGAAGCACCCCTAGTTTCCCCGGGGCATGTGGCTGCTGGAAATGAAGTTGGCAGCCCTGGGCCTGTACTCCAGTAGACGCTGCTGTGGATCTGAGTGCTCGTCCTGGGGAGCCTGGGAGAAGTGGTGCGTGCAAGTGCTAGGAATGGTTTCACGTGCAAGGCCTGTGTCTTGCTCTTGTTCCGCACAGTTTGGAGATGGAGGTGAAAACACGTGTTGAGGATCGCGGAGAAACAAATTAGAATGTGCCTGGGCCCCTGGAACCATAAAGTACCAGCTCAGCCCCAGCTGGCTTTCTCTGGGCTTCTGTTATGTAGGTGACAATTCAACCTCAGAATTGGAGTGGATTTTCTGTCATACTTAGCTGACCACATTCCCCACCCTACTACTGCTATGATCTAGAGATATCCCTACACCCCAGTTTTCATGTGTGGGCAGCATGGTCCCCACATGGTAACAGAGAGATAGTAGGTAACCTAGTCAGTCAGACTGAGTGGAAGGTGTTTAGGTTATTGGGGCTGCTGTTCTTGGAAGAGACTGGGGACCTCATTAGTTTCCATGAGAGGAGTTGGCAGCAGAAAACCCTGTCCCCTTCTGTCTAGCTGGCCCCAGTATTGCATGGTGATCTTCTAGCATGCATCCTATCATGATGCCAACTTTGTCCCCCAGACATCAGCACAACATGGTGCCCAGTCAACATCTGTTAAGTAAACAGGAGGAATGTGTGCCTGGAGAGATACTCACCTTACTGAGCAAGGAGGTTTGTAAAGTGGAGCTTGGGAGCTTAGTCAGTCTTGATGATGAAGGCCATAGTCCAGGTGTCCAGGCTGGGAACAGAGAAAGGGTGTCCCTGAGCTAGAGCCCTTCAGGCACAGTGACTCGGTAAGTGCTGTCCTTTGGACACCTTTGTGGGAGAAGGGAGTGAGTGAGCTGTAATGTCCTTGCACATACCCCCATGCCCTCCCCATGAGGCATTTCCCAGGCAGTGTCTTGGCTGGCCTGAGGGAACCCTGGGGATGCCTGTTCAACAAGACAGCTCTGCTGTGACTCAGTGTGGGAGACACTGGGTTGGATCCAGGACCTATGGGGAGGGTGAATCACATCCAGCAGGACAGCGTCGCCCCACCCAAGCTAGCAGGGCCTGCGCTGTGGAATCTAGCAGAAAGGTCACCACGGCAGGTCTGAAGACGTCTGCCTTGGTCACCTGGAAGAGCACTGAACTCTGTACACAGTGTAGGACACAAGTAGGTAATAAATTCTCTCATCCATGTATTCAGGGGATGTGACTGGCATGAGTATTCTGCCAAGCCAGGAGGATAGAGGTGTGGAGAGCATGAGCCTTCCTGCAAGGGCGTTGAATTCTTATAGGAGCACAAGCGAGGAGACGGAAGTACTGGCAGAGAACTGAGCCTTCCACAAACTCCCTTCAATCATCTCACGTCAGGAAATAAGCAATTTCGCTCATTTGATGGATGAGGAAACAGAAGCAAAAGTGAGGAATTGGCTGGACACTTGCTGGTGTCCCCAGCCCTTCAGACACTCTTCCATCACAGTCCTCAGCATTGTCTGTTGGGGTAGAGGCTCAGAAGTTTATGTCTCCTCTTAAACTCGTAACATCTTACAAGAAGTCCAGCTTTTAAGAATCTTTCAATGCTCTGTATGCAGCCCAGACTTGGCATGGAGCGCTACAGTGTTGGTGGGCAAGGTGCTGGGGATAAGAGGATGGCACAGAAGCTATGGAGCAGCCACCATGTGCCAGGCTTGGCTGGGCCCTAGGCTTAGATAGTGGTTGATCTGTGTGACAGCCTGGCGTGGTGGGCAGTATTTTCTGTTTTATAGGCATCATTTGGACCTGAGATGAGTTATGGGATTAGCCCAAGGTCACACTGAATGGAATCTGAGAAGCTGCCCACTCAGAGATGGCCCAGGAGCTTGTGTGCGTGAGTTGGGGATGAGGAGGAATGACAGAGGCCCTGGCCATGGTGCAGACTGTGCAGCACAAGCTCCGGGGCCTGGGCTGCCATGTGTCATCCTCTCTCTGCACAGGGCCCAACTGCCCCAAAGTTCTGGGGAACTTGCCTGAAACATACTTGCCTGGGAGAAAAAGCCGCTGTGGGGCTAAATCTCCCTGCACCGTGGCACTGGGGACAGCCACTGTCTTTCATCACAATGATGTGAGTGCTGTTTCCAGTCTTTCTGGGGGAACAGAAGCTTAGAGAAGTCAGGACCTGACCTGAAATCACAAAGTTAGTGAATGGCTTTGAATCCAGACCATCTGTGTCTAAAACCTGCACTACAATCCAATGGTTGAAAACTATCGCAGTATGAATTAAAGCTGGCTTCTGATGCTACTGGAGCACCTCACTGCAGGGCTCTGGGAGGGTGCCATCCAGGCTCTGTGGGCAGAGCTGGCTCTGCCAGGTCTTCTGTCTGCAGCTCTCCAATGAGAGGGGGTATTTCCCAGCCTCCTCCCAGGCTAACAGTCTTCAGGGGCATTGGAGGCTGACACAGAGGGTGTGGATCAGTTGAAGTCACTGCTATGTGTTGCCCACAGAGCTCTGGTTGTGTTACTAGGAGCACAGTGTGTCAAGTAACTAAGGTGACACTGCACTTCTGTGCTGCGGCCAGGGCTAGAATGTGGAGTAAGGGCTGGTTCTGCATGTTCAGATTGTCACAGGCCAATCAAAGTTGAGCCCAAATAGCAGAACTGAGGAGTGGAGGCCACGGTGCCACACTGTGTGCCACGGCTGAGAGACCTGGGTCTCTTAACCAAATGACAGCAGATAGGAGGAAGGTGCACATTAGACTTGGGGATACTTGAACATTTCCTTTGGAAGCAGAAGTGAACTTCATCTGTGTAACCCTAAAGGGAAAAAAAGATTCAGGCAAAGAAATATTGATAGGAAAGCAGTTTTAGACTCAAAATGTGAGATGCTTTTGACTTGCCAAAAAGATAGCCAAGGAGGAAAGTGTTTTGGAAGTAAAAGGAGGAAACCTCAGTGACCCTTTTGCTGTACAATGTGTGACTCCTACGCAGGTAATCAGGTCTTTCTGAGCCTCCATTCCTCGTGTGAAGGTACAGAGTTTTACATGAGGAATCCATCAGCGTGACTGCACAGATACGAGCACAGCCCGCAGGCTTTGGTTGCAGGGGTTTCCACCTTTGTATAGGGAGATGTTGGCGACCTGTTTTAACTTTGTAGTACCTCAGTTCCTCATCTGTAAAATGAGGCTCATATATATATAAAGCACTCAGAATTGTGAGTGTCACACAGAAAGCACACAGAAAGCACTCAACTAAAACAGCAGCAGCAATAGTAGGAAAGTGATTGTCTCAGTATTTAGTACAGTGGGTCATTAGCAGAATTTCTTTCTCTCCTCTCTGCCTGTCCCTGGGATACCAGATTTTTCTAATCTGCAGATTCCTGAAAAAAATGTCTTTAATAGTTGATATTGTGAAGTAGAAAATATTTAAAAGGAAAGAGTGTAAGGGTAAATAATGAGGGGAAAACGAATGTGGTAGTAATAAAGAAAAAAGAAAACAAAGATTGTATATAGAGGGGGTGGAGAGAGACAGGGCAGGGGGGAAAAGGGAAAAAATGAGAATCAAGTCATGTCATATTCTGGTACAAACTCTTAATGTTGAATGCGATTATGATGTGTATTCATAATGTACCAATAAAGATAATAACAAAATATCTTTAAATAATACATCTTTTTACATAGGTTCTAAAGAAGCTCCTGCCTCTTTCTCAGTCCTCTGTTAGTAAAGAAAGAGAGCTAGGAGAAAGCCACCTCCTTCCTTTACAAGTTTCCCATTCTACCGGATCCCACAGCGTGTCCACCAGCAGTTCCTCACTGTCTCTGCCGTACGTGACTTCTGGGCAGAGAAGGGACAGATAGGACGGAGACAGAGGCTCAGAGAAGCTCAGTGAGTCACTGACCCTGGGAGGCGAAGCCAAGACTCAGAGGTAAGGCCTTCGGACTCTAGGCTTTCAGGAGAATTTCCATGAGGCATGGCCCAGCCTCTCGCCCCAGGCCCTCACCCCGCGTGCCCTCCCCCTCTGGGACTCTCCTAGGGCAGGTATAGGATGGCCACTTAGCCTTCTCCAAACCTTGAACCCAAATCCTCCCACAATGAGAGAATCAGGAAGAGGGAGGGCTGCTGGAGCCCTTACAACCAGGGACTGGCTCCGGGCCAGACCTCTGCCTCAGACCTAGAACCGATGTCAGGAGCCCAGAACCCACACTAGCATCATGAGTAGGATTTTCTGTGAACATTCTGTATCTTCACCATTCCACACAGCAGCCAGTGTCTAAGGACAGTGAAATATGATTCACGTGATGGGGCTGAGGAAACCAAGGCTTGGTTGCGGAACTCATGGAGATTGGCAAATGGCTCCAGAACTGGATAAGGAAAAAAAGATTCAGGCTCTCTTGTGTGATCTCCAAACCCAGCCCTTTCACCAGCACAGTGGCCTCTGGCTGGCTCCCCCGGGGAGGTGAAGGGTCCGGTCTCTGTGTGTGGAGGGTTCTCGCTTCCTGCCTGGCTCCAGCTGGGCCCGGCTCTCTGAGGTAGTTGTGTGGCTTTACTGATAACAGTGTTTGTACTTCCCAAACCAGGGCCGTAAAAAGCTGCTTTCAAAGTCATCCTGCAGAAATGTCAACACTGGGGGAGTCCAGGTGGGGTACCTGAGGTGAAATGTCATCCAGGCTCTCTCGAGGCTGTTGGAGAGATTGTTCTGGGGCCCTGGGGTCTGGACTTGCTTTTCCCACAAGTATTCTGTGTTCCCTCAGAAGTGTGCCTTGCTTCCTCTGAGCCTTGTTTCCAGCGTCAGGTTGAGGGGGGCCTGGACTTCGAAGTCTGAGGGGCTCTTTACAATATGTGGTGCCCTCTGCTCGGGATCCTGCACATCAGCCCTGATACTGCATGCACTGAGTGGAGCAAGCCTGAAGACAAACCACCCCAAACCTAATACTGCTTTTTTTGTTGTTGTTTCCTAAAATCTTCCATGATATTAGTCGTGAAGAAGTAAAGTACCGATTCCACGATTTTTCGTAATGTACGAAGTTCCCTCACTTCATGCCACAGGGCCGCAGCTCAGATGTGAAAGCCACAGCCTGACTCCTGCAATTCTGTGGAGATCAGATGTTTGGACAAACTGCCCACCCCACGGATGTAGGGTGATTTTTTTTTTTTTTTTTTAGGTTTTTTGAGTCAAGGTCTCGCTTTGTAGTTCAGGCTGGCCCTGAGCTCAGCCTCAAACTCATCACAGCAATCCTCCTGCCTCTGCCTCCCGAGTGCTGGGATTACAGGCGTGAGCCACCACGCCCGGCACTGTGGTATGTGGTACTGGTTGCTGCTGGGCGTGAGTCTCCACACCCGGTATAGGTATGCAGTTACCGGGGATCAAACCTGGGTCTTTGCGTTTGCAAGAGTGGGGTGATTTTCTTGAGTTTAAAATCTGTTTCCCCTCCCCTCTCCTTTTCTGGGGTTTTCATACTAGCTTGTAACTCAAACCACAAATAAAGCTTTAAGTCCCTGGCTGTGAGGCCTGCAGGGCAGAGCCGTGGCTGCCAAAGCAGCTCTGGAAACCAGCTTGCCAAAGGACAAATCCCATTTCTCTCTCTTTACTAATGAAAAAAATAATAATAACACCACTCTTTGCGTGGGCTGGGAAGGGGCAGCCTGGTGCTGATTGGTGGCTGGTGGAGGGAGACTGGCTGCTTGGGGTGAGTCAGAGCCTAGCCACGGGGGCCCGGAAACCTTGCTGAACCCCCATGAGCTGAGCACTCCTCTGGGGCTCCCCTTCGAGTTCTCCCTCAGCACCTGTGCACAGAAGTGCTCGGCGCCTGCTCGGTGCTCAGTGTGGTGAGGGAATGCTCTCTTGCAAATACCCTTTCTTACCCTGAACTGGGACGTGTGTTTATATCCTTGTTCTATAGCCCAGGAAACTGCCTCAGGGGCCTGCCAGTTGTGCAGAGTCACATACCCTGCAAACTTGTGCGTCTGGGCTACAAAGCCAGGCTGGCCCCTGACTGTGCTCTGGAGAGAACCCTACTATTCCTGCCTGTCTTGGTTCCATACTGGCCAAAGGAACACTGTGTTCCCAGTCCCCAGAGGAAGCTGAGGCAGGGCACGAAAGCCTTGGGAAACCTGACTGCTCTTCTGAAGTGCTTTCTCCCACCATTTCCAAAATTATTTCCATGAGGATGACACTTCCCACTGAAAAGCCACCCACTGGTCAACTCTGCTGGGGTGGACTTCAGTCAGATCTCAGTCCAGTGCCCGGCTCAGAGTGGGCACTCACAGGTGATCACCAGTCAGTGATGCCCATGGGCACCACCCAACCTGAGCTCACCTTGTCCACTGCCCAGGCAGTGCCCAGACAGCACCCAGGCAGGCCTCGGGAAGCCATGGCACAATGAATGAAGGAGTAGAAAACTGCATTTCCCTTCCCCTCACCCAGCAGAGTGTATCTTGTGCCCACTTGTGCCAAAGTCTCAGGAGCCAAGCACTTGGGACTTCTGAGCTGCAGCTTCTCTTCCATGACTCATCGCACTGGTCACCACATCCTTTAGTTCACCCTCTGATCTGCCTTTTACAGCTGTTCTCGGCCCTCCAAATCTGAACACACAAACTTCTTTCTTTTGTGATTCAGGCTTAGACTGACCAAGAAGAGCAAAGCCCTGAATTGAATTTGCTTCAACAACCGAGGACCGAGGGGGACATAAATGAGAAGAATACGGGGACAATCACAGAACCACAGGACAAAGCCAACTTCTAGCTCGAGGAAGGGCAGGGCCGGTTGGAATAAGGAACCCAGACTCTGGCCGTGCCTTTTCCCTTCCGCCATCTTCTGAGCTTGTGGGTGTAGCAGCTTCCTTCCATCTAACTGCTTCCATCCTCATGGCTAGAGGAGCTGAGTGGACAAGTCCTCTTTCTCATGTGCTTTAATAGGTAACCCCTAAGGGAGCCCAGTTTATCTAATGTGCTATAAAAGCCCACCCCAGGGCAGCCACCTCTGTGGGATGGAGTGAGTTTTCTAACTCACCTTGCAAGGCCTGGGCTGGATTTTAAGCCCACATATGTGCCAGACAAGCTTGTACAAAGTATAACCTGCACAACTCTCCATGCTGGACCATGTGGACAGGGCCCAGTTTGGGTCAGATGCCCCCTTCTAGCCATTCACAGCTTCTTGGACAACTGAGTCATATACAGTCAGAGTGCAGAGGAGCCAGGGAAGAGTATCTTCTTCAAGGAAGGCGGGTTGCCCATTCCTAGACCCCGGGAGAATCATCTGAACTGCTGTGTGTTTACAGCTCCTCTTGTTGATTCCTATTACTGGCATAAGGAAACATCTGCCCAATTACTCTGGCCAAAATCCCAGAAGGTATGTTGAATTCCTTCTTCTCTTTCACCAATATCTTCTAACTATGCTTCGAAGATATTCTGATCACTTTCCATTGATTCTACCATCTCCTCAATTCAGAAACAGTTATTTTTCACTTGACTCATTACAAAAAGGACCTCCTAACAGATGGTCCCAAATCCACCTCATGTCCGCGCATGCTGCTTTGTGATGTGACTCACTTATTCTGACCACTAAGAGTCCTGTACGAGTGGTACCATGAGTGGTATGGAGTCTGTGCTTGGCCATTGAGATGCTAACAAACATGGTGACCGTGCAGGCTTGTAAAGTGCCTGTGCCTTGGGCGTTGGCTTGTCTTGCTGGTCTTGGTAACCTGTGTCTACAACTGAGAGGAGAAGTCCAGCTTACTAAAAGACTCAAGGCCCAGTCACTTCCATTAATCCAGTGGAGTCCCAACAAGACCTGTTATGCCTGTAGATTGCTGGCAGAGTGTAGAGATGCCTACAGAAGCCAGGCTTAGTGAGCAGTAACACCCTGGCTGTTATTTTAAGTCTCTGAGTTATGAGATGATTGATCACAGCCAAGGCCAAGTGAGTCTCCAACTTCTTTTCTCCAGACTTCTTTTCCTGATTGTCCACTGTCATCCTCAGATGCAGGTCAGTTATGTTGTGTTACTCTTCGCCGACCTGATAGGTCAAATGCATTTAACATGGTGGTCCAGATTCTCCAGCGGGTACCAATTCTCCTCTGACTTGTGCTTGTCTTCACCCCACCCTCTGCTCCTTTTCTAGACACATGAACTGACCTGATGCTACCTTGGCATAGTTTGCTTCCAGGCTTGGATGAGATGGGCCATATGTATCCATTTCCTGATACCTGTTCCTTCAACTTCTTATTGGCCATAGGGTAGCTTAAAATCCAGTCTACCAGAAATTTCTGTTGTATGTCCTGTTTTATTTCATTGATTTCTGATGTTTTTCTTTCTAGATTGGCAACCCCTTGAAGGTAAGGAGTTGAGGAATGCCTTCTTTGTAGTTTTCTCATCTAGAATCTACGATAGTGTCTAGAACATGGAGATCACTTGACTGTGAGTTTCTTGTAGCCTCCCAGAGGTGAATGAGGTGGGTGTTTTCTGCTGAGGTAGAGAAGACTGCCTCAGACTGTAGGCTGGGCCATCAGGTTGTGGGTTTGAATCCTGAACATTTCCCTTATCACTGATGTCACCCAAGAAAGATTTTTTTTTTAGACAAGGTCTCACTTTTGTAGTTCAGGCTGGCCCTGGTCCTGAGCTCAGCCTTGAACTCACAGCAATCCTCCTCCTGTTTCTGCCTTCCTAGTGCTGGGATTACAGGAATGAGCCCCACACCTGGCACTGTGGTATAGGGTTCTGATTACTGGTGGGCATGAGTCTCCATGCCTGGCATTGTTGTATGTGGTTACAGGGGATTGAAGCTGGGCCCTTGCACTTGCAAGGCAGGCACCGGAACTACTGAGGTAAATCCCTGGCCCCAAGAAAATTATTTAACAGTTTCTTAATTTCTTCACCATAAATTGAAACAATAATTGAACCCAGACCTTAAAGTAGAAAGGGTATGGATTTTACCTGTTCATATTTATTTACCATAAAAATGATGTTGATGATGGTGGTGGTGGCAACTATTTGTCTCCTTTTGAAAAGCTCCCAGCCCCTCAGAAGCTGCACATGCAGTGGGCCACCCTTTCTCCTACAGAGACCTCTAAGCGCACTGGCAGGAAGCATGATAGTGTGTGGAGAAGGCACAGACTTTCAGCAAGGAGGATGTGGGCTCAAGTCTTTGGTTTGCCAGCCGAGTGATATTGACCAAGGTTCTTCCGTTCTCTGAGAATTGTGTCTTCATTCATAAAATGGGCATCGCTCTACTGAGTTGTGAGGAAGTCTGAGAAGAGGAACTGCTGAAGCAGATGTGAGCCTGGCAGCATCTGGCCATGCCTCTTCCTCTTAGATGATGCCTGTGAACCCTGCATCCTGGACTGGGTTAAACACCTACATCTCTCAGCCTTCCCTGCAGCCATGCATTTACTCATAGGATTTATTGGGCTTATGCTTGTGAAACTTTAAGTGAGCATCTATTCTGTGCTGGGAGTAGAGCAATGAACCGGACAAAGCCCTCCTGGAGTGTGCATCCTTGGGAGAAGATAGAGAATAAGGCATTAGGTAGTGATATCACGTCAGTTGGAAGTACCAGAAGCCCAGGGCCGGTAATCCTGAGTGTGGCCCTTCCACTCTTGCAACTCTGCTCTCATTCTCCATTTGCACATCAGTCTCATACTCCACCGTGAGTTCCTGGAGGTCAGGGTAACTGCTCTACAGCAGGTGCTCTGTCAAAGTTCATCCCTCTCTCCCACACCTGCACTGAATGATCACGTACCATTAACAATGTTCTAATCAAAATTTTCCCTTCAATAAATGGTTCCTAAAAATCTATCACGTGTCAGTCCTTGGTCTTGCTCTGCCCCAAAAAGAGGACTCTGGCATAGTTCTGTGATGGAAGAGTTCAGTGTCTGTGGAGAACAGAGCAGAGTAAAAGGAACAGCACAGGCAGCTGGGTGAGCACAACAGGCAAGGTGAGCAAGGAAGACCCTAGGAGGCCACTGTTAGCTCCTGAATCTTCCAGGGACCCCCTTCTTCTCCCTTGCTGAGATGTCTTCATGGAGATGACAGGTCACATGAGCTGCAGCTGAAATATGGGAGGCCCTGGCTGAACTCTGTCCAGAATCCTGAGTTCCCTCTTTGGGATGGCCCCTTTGTCTGCTCTGAGTCCTGGGTGGGCATTACAGTCAGAGGAGGGGCTCTTGATTCCTCAGAGAGCCGAGGTCGCAACCAACCTCACAGCCAGCAGGTCTTTGAGAGTGATCTGTCTGTGTGCAAACCAGTAACAGTCACACTGGACGTGCACAGAGGAGGTGGGATGTGAACGACTCAGCTTCAGCCGAGCTCACGCCTGGGAGCTGCGCCAGTGTGAACAGGGTTTTCTGGATGAGGATGTTCCTGACGAATGAGAACAGAAGCTGGAAGCCAGGAGGGACTGGAGAGGGCTTGTGCTTTCCAGAGAGCTTCCCTGCCATGTTGTCTTATTTATTAAAGCTTAGTCTCAACCCTTGGAAAGTGTGTGTGTGTGTGCGTATGCATGCGTGTGTGTGTGTCTGTCTGTCTGTCCTGAGGCACACACAGTGTACATAATTTCTGATTTACAGATTAAAGTAAAGCCAGAAAGACTGAAAAAACTAACTTTGGGGAAAAGTGTGGAAGCCAGCTGAGAATAAGCATGCCTCCTAGAATCCCTGAGGTTTGCAGAGTCAGGGTGTGGTTTAGATGAAAGAACTGTGGATAAAGAGGGTCATAGGGTACAATTACCTTTGTTTCCCATGGGCTGCTGCTCCTCCCCCTCCGCAGTCTGGCCTCACATCCTTGACCCGAAAGGGGAGGGACCAATGACTTCTCTTGATTGCCGCTGGCCGAATGTGCCCCGCACTGGGTTTCTGACTCCTCTCCCAAATTCTGCCAGCTCTGCTGTACTTTTGTAGCCTTTCCACAACCGTATACTCCCAAAGCTGCCCTGCTACCAAAGCCTCAAGCAACACACTGCTACGACAGTTGTTGAAAACAGTGAATGCCAGTCTAGAATATGGCCGTAGACCTTGAGACAGAAGTGAGGGCATTCCTAGGTGACACCTTTACATAGTTGACTTCTCAGCTAACCTAGGGCAGCAGCCTCAGAGGTGCTTGTCCAGTCTTGGCAGCCACATCACAGGCCACCAGAATATCTCCGTGGAAAGTCCAAGAGAAGAGGAGTCGTGAGTCACACAGAGGCATGTTCCTTTCTTCTCTGCTGGGATTCCCTGTTAGGAATGTAACTAGGACAGCATTTGGGTCAAATGCTCAGCTGTGGGGAAGAGGAAAAGCAGGAGACGCTAACATGAGGAAGAAGAGGAGGAGAAAATGGAGGAGGAGAGGAAACAAGAGCCGGGGAAGGAAGGAGGAAACACAGGAGGAGGGGGCAGAGGCAACAGGGAGAAGGGGGATGGGGGGATTGAGCTATAGCTAGTAAAAACCCTGGAGCCTCCTGCAGCTGCAGAAGGGGAAGTCTGGCCTGCCCATTGGGCGGGGAGGGAGGGCGCTTCCTCCAAGGGGCCCCAAGGCCTTGTAATCTCTATGCCCACATTTGGGGATGCTTGTGTGAGGTTGCCCTGCCTGCGCCACTCTTGTCCCGCTTCCTGTCCAGCACTACCAGCTCGGGCTCAGACCTGGGAAGACTGGCTCCCCTGGGCCAGCTCCAGGGATAGGGTCATGATGGTATTCTCAGAAACAGTAGGGCTGGGGGAGGACACGTAGCCTGTCCAGGAGCTCAGGACGCTGACTCAGATAAAGGTGCTACTCTGTCTCCTATGACTTCTAAACTGCAGGGGACCAAGTGCAGGGCCAGGAGAAGGACTAAATGCTCATAAGCACATAGCTGGAGGAGAGTTTTACATAGACCGAAAGGTGCAGGAACGCTGAGCTACTAGAGCAAAGTGTCTTTCGTTGGGTGTCTGCTTTGTGCTAGGGTCCAAGAGAGGCACCAGAGACAAGAAGTGACTATCCACTCTATGTACCCTGTGGCCCCCGGGGAGCCAGGTGCAGTCAGAGTGCCCTCTACACTTTACACTTGCAGCACAGGAGTCAGGGTCTGGTTTCTTGAGAACATAGTCACAGGCAAGAGTCGGGGTGGCCCTAGCCCACAGGCCCAGGTCTATGTTCCCTTCCTCTCCCTTCCATCTTCTCCAGTCTTGCACCTCTGCCTTCCGAAGATCTGGAAGGAGGAGCTCTGTGGCGCTTACAGGGAGAAATACCCAGGGGTGGGGTTTGCCGCTGCCTGCCCTCAGCCAGGGCCCTCTTCTCCCCTGAGGGCAGTGTCTTTTTGTGGCACCCTGTAGGCCACTAAGCTGTGCTCTTGGAGGGGGCACTGACAGCATAGTGCTGCATGGAGCCCACGTGTTGATGAGAAGATAGGGCATGAGGAGGGTGCTGGGCAGGTGCTGCCCCGGCTGGGTAAGGGCAGGGCTGGCAGCCAGTGCTCCCATGGGGAGAGGGCTGGCTCAGGGGACGGACTTCCTTGTAAACATTGTGCAGCCAGATCTAAAAATACCTACGCCCTGGACAGGGCATCGGAGCTCCTCAGGTCTCCTCTGGAGCCTCCTCCGGTGCCTCTCCCCTTTCCGGAAAGGTCAAGGAATGGGAGGGAAGTCCACTGGCCGAAAGGATGATTTCCTTAGCAAGGAAAGTAGAACAATATTTCCTTCCTCCGAAACAGCAGGAGGACACCCCGTGGCTTTTCACAACAACAACGAAAGATGAAAAGCAACTTTCCTGGCAGCCCTGGGCCAGCTGCTGTAATAGGAGGCCTGGGCCTTGCTCAGGTCCAAGGCCTGGACTGATTTATAGCCCTAGAAGTCACCTGGGCAGGACTCTCCAGCCTGCAGTCTCTGAGTCAACACTAGTGCCTCAGTTTCCACAGTGACACTGGGATAGTGATACTGTTTTCTTCACTTGTGTGTAGATAGGATTAAATGTTGCATGTATGTTCTACACACAGTTCCTGGTACATACAAAACACTTAAGAAAGACAGTATTATGGCATTTGGGAGGATGTGACTGTTTTTTGAGTAACTGGGGATTTAGTTTAATGAGACATTTAGTTGGAAGACAGAAAGTGGTGCAGATAAGAAATGATACGAGGGCCAGGGATTTAGCTCAGTGGTTCTGGCGCCTGTTTTGCAAGCGCAAAGGCCTGGGTTCGATCCCCAGTTAACCACATACAATACTGGGTGTGAAGACTCATGCCTGTAATCCCAGCACTCGGGAGGCAGAGGCAGGAGGATTGCTGTGATGTGAGTTTGAGGCTGAGCTCTGGGCCAGCCTGAACTACAAAGTGAGACCCTGTCTTAAAACAAAAAGAAAAAAAAAAAGAAATGATATGAATCATAGAAAACTCAAATCTGTTGATATATGGGGCAGCTGAGGCACTGGGCAGAAAGGAGTTGCTCCAGGTCCTGCACTGGGTGAACAGTGGATGTAGGCTCACCGTAAAATAACAGGATGAGAGGACCGCAGACGATCCTGGGTGTCCCTGAGTAAGGAGGAAGCCTTTCGTTTACAGGTACCTTGTTTTCAGGGGAGACAGGTGTGGCAGGTGGCAGCCAGAGGTCAGAGCTCCTCCCTGGGAGGGCTTGGCCGAGCCTGGGCAGGCACACAGCCTCAGGACAGCCTGGCTGTCCATTTCAGTAGACGCAGCCCCAGGTGACCATGAGCAGTTGACTCGAAACTGGCTCGGACTGCAAAGATTTCATGAAGAGGGTTGTAAAACACCTGAAGAATGACTTTGGACTGGCTACTTTATGGTGAACCTACAGGCAGCTGCTAACAGTGCTGGGCCCCAAGCAAATGTTTTGTGTTAACTCCCCTGTGCTCATTAGAATACATATTATAATGAATTATCTTGTTCCTTTTTCCTTTCTTCTGTGGCTCTTAGAAAATTTGAGATCACACATGGAACTTGCTTGCATGTCTCTGTGGGCAGTGTGCTCTTCTGACCACTGCTTAAACTGCCTATGTCCAGATTGGGTTCTGCTGGGCACTTGTTTCTTGAAATAAAAGCAAGTGTTACAGGCCAAAAAAAGAGGATGGTGATCAATTTAATACAAGGAATTCATTTTCAACATGGAACTACAGTGTGGGTATTCCCGAAGGCTGTGTGCATCTCTAGTTAGCGTATACGTCTTTGTGAGTGTTGTGTGGCATCATCCCACTGGTTAAAAGGGTCACAGAGCCTTCTTTTTACAGAACAGAACCTGGAAACAATCTAATATTAAGTTCACTCCTTGAAAATCACTGTCCTTAGTTTCTCAAAAGAATGTGGATATGGTGACAAGGCAGCACAGAGTTCCTATGCTGGCTGCTCACAGATGACCTTGAACTTGCTACTTCACCGTCTTCAGCTGTGACGTCATGGGAAGAACATCTGCCTCTCAGGATAGTTTTGAAGATTCTACTTTAAAAGGAACCTAGAAAATGCAATGTTGTGCTAATACATAGTAGATATTCCACAAAGGTTAGTTCTAATTCATGAAAATCCAGAGACTAAGAATGAATTTGCTAAGCTCACACATGAAATGAACAACCGTGAAAGCACCTGGATCTGGTCCTCAGGGCCTTGCAGTTTACCTCCTTTTTACTATGCTACAGCATGTGAGAAACCCAGAGCACCAGGGAAGACCAGAAGCCTCCTGCCCCATCTGTGTGATGTTGTAGGTCAAGTTGAATTTAGATGAGAGATAAGTATTTCCTTCTCTTTCCTTGTTGCCCCTAGTTCTGACCAAAGGAAGCAGTGGCAGCCAGGCCTGGCAGGCCCCCTCTCCCCTGCAGGCCTGGTTCCGCTCCTGCCTGGGCAGCGGGGGACCCCAGCAGATGGGCTGCCCTTATCAGCCGGCTCCAGGCCAGAGGAGGAACCCTCCGGTCACATGAGGCTGCCTGGAGGGAGGGAGACCTTGCACATAAACACAGCCCACACAGGGAAAAGAATCCTTGACATTTTGGTGACTGGGCCAGGATTAAAGGCCACCAGGCCTGGCCCTTATTGGCCATTTTGGTGTGGAGTGACAAATCCAAGCAGCTTCTGTGGATGACAGGCTGTCTTTAAATAGCTTTGGGAGCTGGGGCATTCCCAGTGGCTGCTGGCCTGATCCCTGGCCTAATCCCTCGCCCAGGACTGACCTTTCACAGTTTACAGAGCACTTTATCTCCTGGCTCAGTGGAGTTTCACAGAACTCTCTGAGGGAAGGGAGATTTATTTTTACTTTCAACTTACAGACAAAGAAACTGAGGTCCTGAGCGTGGATCACAGGTTTCTGGCCACTCAGCCTAAGTTGGTTGTTGAGTCCGGACTAAGAGCCATGCATATTCTGTTCCTATATCCAGGACACTTTCAACACTCATGGGCTTCCTTCTGCCCAGAGAAGTCCACAGCCCAGCAATAAGTGAAAGGCAAATAGAGTCAGGGGTAGACGTCAGCCAAAAAGGAGCCTCTACTTTGCACACACAGCTGGAGAAAAGTACAGGCCAACCACAAGTCAGAGAGCAAGATGAGGCTTGGAGGAGAGAGACAGGAGGAAATCACGTGGGGGCCGGCGACACTTTGGGGTGGCAGATGAGTCACTATTTGCATGAGGAGGGGCTTCACAGGTCTGTGCCTACTACACTAGACATGTCCCATGCACGGAGTTTCTTAAAGGTCAATTACACCTCGATGAAACTATTTCTAAGAAGCTGAAGAATAGGGAAGGAAGTTGGCTGGCATGAACTAAGTAACTGAGAGGTATTAGATGAGGACACCAAGTACAATGAGCACACAGGGAAGAGGAGAGAAACTCACTCCCAAATGGGAAAAGATCAGAAGGGGTCTTAAAACGGAAGTGTGACACAGGTCAAGGTATGGAGCAGCTGTCAGGCTAGGATCATGGTGGAAGATGCAGGTGGGGTTTGGCAACACTCCCTCTTTCTTTCTAGTCTTTGAAGATCTGCAGTCCTGTCTTTTCTTTGGAAAGCTGGAAACCCTCCCTGTTTGGTAGGCAGCTTTGTTAATAAGACCCCTGCTTCCTCTTTCCCTCCTGATAGTTCAGCTACCCTTCGGGCCTGGCTATGCATGGTCCCTGCCCTGGTGAACTTCCAAACGCTTGCTGGCCAAGTCACTGGCAGCCTCAGCCCCAAGGCCCCAAGGACCTTCATCAGACTTCTTCCTAAGGCTCTGGGTTACAACTTCAGCTTTTTTCAAATCCTACATCAAGAAGAAGGTTTAGGGGATTCACGTGGGAATGTGATGACATTCTAGTTGCAGAATAGAAATAACTTCTTGGTCTTTCTCTTCCACAACTCTTGGCTTAATAGCTTGACATGTGTGCATTGGAGAATTGTGAATAATGTGTTTATTATGGTATATAGAAAATCCCAAATTGGTTAGGATGTTTTACAGCACCTAATCTGCTAGTTAACTCCAAAAATGATTCTGATCACTGCTTTTACAGTCTATAAAACATCAACCATCAATTTGGGTTTCACTAACCCTTTTTTCATACTTTATATAAGGACTTTCTCAAAGACATATGAAACCCAGCCATGAAATTGTGGATTAGCTTTGTTTTTCAATTTCCTTGGCACATTTACTGATTTGAAACTGCTCCCTTTCAAAGGTTTCTTTATTAATTAAATCAGCCAGTCAGCCACATTCCCTGCATCTAACTCAGCGCTCAAGTGTAAGCTCCATTCTGGAGTCAGCTTTCCAGTCTTGGCTTAAGGGGCAATAGACACTGGGAGCAAAATGTGGTATTTGAGCAGCTGTTCTGGTAATTCAAAGTCCAAGGCCTACAGGTCTGGTAAAGGGAGAAGGTGGGGGAGAGGGGGGCAATGTTTATTTCCTGAATTCCTACCCTATGGCAGACACTGGAGACTTTACAAAGGTCTTTTGACTTTCCATTGATGCGTTCAGCCTTCTCCAGGTATAGCAAGGTTAAAAATTGGTTAAAGCTCATGCAATTCCTAAGAGTTAGAGCTGGGACTGGGATCAAACCAACTGGACTCAGGAGCTTATATTCTTGAACCCTCTCTTTACAGTTCCTTGTATGACCTTCCCAACTTCAAATGGAAGAGTTATGATGATCAGATCTGGTTTCTAGATGAGAAACACATATACAAAATGTAGACTCTGGCTTGGATTCTGTGATCCTGGGCAAACCATTTTGCTCATCTAGTCCAGTCATCTGTCCATCCATCCATCCTCCCACCCACCCACCCACCCGTCTATCCACTGATCCATCTATCCAACCATCCAACCATCCATCCACCCATTTGTCCATTGGTCTGTCCATCTGTCCAGCCACCCATCAGTCCAAGTCCACAGATAGCATCAAGTGCTTACTGTTTCAGAGGCTGTCCTTTCCCTAGGAATAAAATGATTATAAAGTCTAGTTCCTGCTCTTCAAAAATTCATAGTCCAGTGAAGAAGTCAAATACCCAAACAAGGAAAGTGCAGCACAAGAAGTGCTGTAAGGCACTTTGAAGAGGTCCAGGAATCCAGAGGCTCTAGGAAAATTGCCTAGTGAATGGAGTCAGGAAGACCCTAGGAGAGAAGGGGCTTTGGACTGTAATTCTATACTTTCCAGGAAGAGAGAAAGAGAGAAGAAGTTCCTGCAAATTGAGCTCTCGATTTTCCTAACTCCCCAGCAGTTCTGAGGAATAGATATTATTCAGATTACTTTACAGGAGAGGAAATAGGCACCTTGCCTACGATCATGCGTCTGGGAAGAAGAGCTAGAATTCAACCCTGGAATCTGGACGTCAGAGCCCATTCGCTCAGCCACCAGGCTGTGACAACTGGGGCTCCTGCTATCAGCTCTTCCCGGGACAGAAGGGCCTTGAGCAGGCCCTTCAGGCAGGAGTCAGAACCACAGGACCTTACTATCTGCCAGCTTTAGGGCACTTTCTCCAGAGACCTTGGCTCTTCTGAGCTCAGGACACTAGACCTTTGTCTTTGAACCAAATTATTAGTCCTGCGGTGCCATATATGTGCTCCTGTGTGGAGGCCGCATGCCTATGACACTATCAACTGTTTGCTTTTGCCTGAAACTGAATCTGCTCACTGAAGGACTGTGTCCAGTTGCATTTGTCTTGGAGCAAATGTCGCCTTCCAGTTCTTGTTCATTTTCTACTCCGTCGCCCTCCGAGACATTCCAGGAGGACGGACCTTTGTCTACTGAATTTATCACAGCCCAGGACCCAGCATAGCACCTGGCCATTCTAAGTACTCAGCATTTATGAAACTTGTTGAATGAATAAATACTTGTGAAATATTTTCTGAGTGCACATTGTATCTTTGATTAATAATATGTTTAGAGAGTGAAACAGATTAACCCTGTGTTCATAAATTTAAAGTGGTCAGCACAACATTTCACACCGGGCAGATGGGAGGCAGAGAAAGCTACAGATTTAGCCCTGCCTTTAAAAACGCTGCTTTCAGATCCTGACCCTGCATGTCTCACAGCCTGTCCACAGCCAGCAGAAGTTTCCAGGTCAGTGTTTAGGGACAGCCCTTTGGGTCCCTTCCTGTCCTAATGGTTCCTTTTTCAGCACTTCCATTCACACACTTGAGCACCCACAAGATGGTGCCTGGTACTTGGGCCCTACACACTGCTGCCTCTTGGGTACCAGTGCTACAAGCCATCTTGCTATCTGGAGGCTCACTCTGCTGTGGGAGGAACAGCCTTGCTGGAACCCTGCCCAGCCCTGGACCACACCTGGTGCCTGGGCCGCTCCCTGTGCCTGGCCTCAGAAGAAGCCTTGGCCCATTTCATGGAATCAGCATGGAACCCCCAGCAAAGTGCACCAGCTCCAGGCCACCTGGCCCCCTCACAGGGATGCAGGACCTCAGGGTTCCCTGTATTTGTCCCTTCTGCCCTGTGGTATCTTCTTGCTGCCTTGACAACCAACCTCCAAGAACTGGCGGGACCCTGTACCCTGAGACCAAGGTGGATGCCAAACTGGGAACTCCCAGCCCAGTGCAGCTCTGCACGGACAGCCCTAGTCTGAAGGCCCAGCCTCCCCTTGCCAGCCTGTGACCCACGTGGCATTGCTTCATCTGCCTCATTATCCTCATCTGTAAAATGGGGATAATGATACCTATCTCTATGACACGTCCTGAGGATTAGGTTAGGTAAACACAGATTATACATAGTAAGCATGTAAGTGGCCTCAATCAATGGCAATTAACATCATTATTAATTATATTGTTATTACAAGTCATGAAGCATGACTGTCAGGATGGTTAAGGATCCTATGAACATAAGTGAGAAAAATAGGCTCAATTAAAATTTCTTACAAAAGGAAATATGAAAGTTAAATAAAAAGCAAGGGACAGCACTGGGCCAGGGCAAATGCACATGTCCCCCTGTGTTCAGACAGCTTCCTGATGCAGGCGCTGTAGGCCACACCCTACAGATGGCACAGTGAGGCTCCCAGGGCCCACCAGTTGGGTCACGCCAGGACTGTGCCTCCTGGTCCCTGCACGCCTGACTCGCTGCCCGCAGTCCTGGATGGTGTCTAAACCCAGCCTCCCTGCAATGCCTCCCTCTGTGCAAGGCACCTGCCTCCCTCCCCACCTGCTCCAGGCCCCTTTCCTGGTGGCTTCTCTCCTCCTGCTGTGGACCCAACCACCTTCCTTCCTTCTGCTGCGGGCCAGGCATGGCTCGAGTGCACGCTTGTGTTACTGGTGTCTCTGGATTGAGCTTTGCTGAGGCAGATGCTTTTTACCTGCAGGCATCAGAGCCCAGCTGCTAGGGTTTCCATCTTCACTTTGTCAGTGTATGGGTTGTAAGGATGAAGTGACTTGACCTCTTTCCTTTCCCATAAAACAAGGCCTTCTTGGGCTGCTGTACAGATGGAACCCTGCACCTGGAGACACGCCTTTGGTGTGTAAGGACAGGGCCACCGTGGCCCACGAGTGGCTCAGCAACAGGAAGTGAAACAAAGCCCCTGGGTAGTACTAGCATGGGTGGGGTCAGAGTCTGCACATCCCATCCTCGGTCTGGGGCTTACTTCATGTATAGACTCTGTCCCTTCTTCTCTCAAAGCTTATTTTTTCTTCTGTAAAGTAGGAAGTTGGGTCCTCATGGCCAGGTGACCTGAGGTGTATCAAATGGTGCTCAAGGTCACTTCTCTGTCTTTAGGACCGTGGCTGGTGCAGTGTTCTAAGTGAGGAGTCACACATCGGCCTGTCACCAGATGCCACAGACTCAGTCATTAGCTGTCATGGACTCACCATGTGAGGCTCAGCTAAGTCTACTAACTGCCATAGTCATCAAGCAGATCCCAGTGTCTGCCACTGAGCCCAGACCATGGTTGCTCTATTTTCCCAAGAGTCCTGTAAGGAAGGTGTTGCTATGATTCCCATTCTGCAGCTGAGGCTTCAAGGCTAAGGAGGTTGAGACTGAAGAACTTCTTTGCCAGGAGTTTGCAGGAATCCTCAGCATTGAGAACTTATTCAAATACCACACAAGGATGGACCAGGAGCAGTCTGTTTCACATCTGGCCATTATTAGCTCTCTGAACTCAAGTCAGCACTGTAGACTTAGGCTCCAGCTGGGTGAAGTTGTTGTTAGGGAAAGAGAAAGAATATACTTCTTCCAAGTGTAGCCTTTTTGAAGGCTCTGGTTGGCAGTCTGGAGGCTCTGTGGATCCGGGCCTGGCTTCACCACCAGAATTCTCTGTAGCTGGAGCAGAGCAGGGGGACCCTGAAAGACACTGGAGCAGCCTTGGCTGGGACTGACCAGATGCAAAGCACCCATGTTTGTAGCCACTAGCCCACTGAGGTATGTTCTCTTGGGAGTGGTGTTTAGGGTGTAGGTGGGTGAGGGACATGCTACCAAAAAGTTAGGGCAAATCAGGACTATAAAACTGAGGGGAGAAATTAATTCCATAATTCCTGAATTTCCTGATTTTGTTCAATTTTTTATTTTAAAAAAAGTTGGGTATGGTAGTGTGTGCCTATAATCCCAACACTCTGGATGGTTAAGGGAACATTATAAGTTTAAGGCCAGCCTGGGCAACTTAGTGGGACCTTGTCTTAAAATAAAAAACAAAGAAAGACTAGTAATGTAGCTTAGTGTCAAGGCCCTGGGTTTAGTCCCCAGCTTTTTTCCTGAAATATACATCTATCTCCTGGTGATTAGCTCTGGAAGCTCATCTGTCTGAACAAGTTAAGTCATAATCTATTCCCAATTCATCTTTTACCCATTTCTCTTTCTATATCCATAGCACCACTTCCAGCCAGGAATTCCACACAATTCCCTAAAAACTCCAAGTTTATCCTCCTCCGCACCTTTGCACTCACTGCTTGAGGTGCCCCAGAGCAAGTCACTCCACTGCCCTGTCACTCTGAGATACAAACACTAATCGTATTTTAAAACATGTCAAATTTCCTCCCTGACTCCCCACACTTTCCCAAATGGTCTCTGGAAAGTGGCAATCTTTGCTGCCTTCTTAGAAATTCAATTAAAAATACAACTGAAGAAATCTAGCAATATCCAATAGAGACTTTGAAAGTTGAGGCATCTGAGAGGGTCCCAGAGCACGGAAGGAAACCGGTGTAACTGAAATGTCTTGTGTTACCTCCAGACTGATTTTAGGGTAACACAAGGGTGTGGGCTAAGGTTTGGACACTTATTGGGTTCAGTACCATCTGGGCTGGAGAAAGCTTCCCTGGGCTCCTTCAGTAGACACATGGGCACAGTCTTCCCTATCTGCAGTGAGATCTAGGGCCCTGCTTTTCATAACAGAACACTCTTAGCATGAAATAGGTTACCATCTCACCTGTTTTGCTAGAATATTCTGGCTTACAACTACTGTACTGTTCTAATTATCAACAGGCCCTCCGTATTCTCAGCTAGCTGGCTTGGAAGGTAAATGAGAAGTTCTCTCTAGTACAAGGTGCCCAAGCAGAAGCTGGTGTAGATGGCTACATGTTAAGGCTTTTCCATTTGTCAGACTTCAGTTCATGCTTCAAGACCCAGCCCTTGCCTGTTGCTGTCTGATGGAGTTGGCTGCTCCACTGGGCATCCCACAACATGAGGAAGGCGTATAGACAAATGGACAGAGTCTGGAGAATTGACATGACTGAACAGAAGCTTCCCATCTGCCAGTGGCAGAACCAGCATTGAAAGCCAGGGCTCTGGGTCCTTGAGCTGCACCGCTGGTTCTGTGGGGCTGGTAATGGGCATCTGAGCTGAGCTGGTCTTCTCTCCTCACCCCAGGAGTTAGGGTGTGAACTCTGCAGCTCCACTAGGATTATTTGGATAAACTTAAACAGTGGACAGCCCCAAGTGCAAAGGAATTAAAGAGGAAAATGATGTTTAAATAAAGGTTTACATCATGCATGCTGAAGCTGCCCTCCTTCCATGGACCTTCACCTAGTCAGCCTCTTGTGGCCCAACTCCTACTAATC
Organism: Petromus typicus; assembly: GCA_004026965.1. Classification (NCBI taxonomy): domain Eukaryota; kingdom Metazoa; phylum Chordata; class Mammalia; order Rodentia; family Petromuridae; genus Petromus; species Petromus typicus. The sequence goes on along the minus strand of PVIR01000095.1, from coordinate 174,993 downwards.
CATTCTCCCCGGATCCCCCATGAGTGATCTGATAAAATTCTTCATATCCTTACTCCTGTTTCATGAACGCTTTTTCTTCCCCTGCAGGAAGCAGCCTCCATGGTGCAGTCCCTGCCTGGTTCTGAACTTTCCTGTCCCTCCCTGTCTTAGCACACTGGACACAGCAGTGCTGGTGGGCCTCTCCATGCTGTAAGCTCTGTGTGTGCCAAATCCCAGTCCCTCTGCTCCTAGGGATTGTTCCACACTCAGTTCATTTCCGAGGTGTCTTCCTGCCCATCATACACCCATCACACCCTAGCACTTCCACCCTAGTTTTTCTCCTAGCTGACTTATGACTTTCTCCTACATTACACAGGGAGCCTCCTAAGGAGTCTTTCCAGCCCCTGCTGGAGCCTAACAATGAAGTCTTTGAATGAGTGAATGAATGAATGAATGAATGAAGAGTAAATAATTGAATGAGCATTGAGAGCAAAGCCCAGCCCTTTTATCTGTTGCAGCCTCTATCAGAGTGCTGAGGACAGGTAGCAGCCAGTTAGATTCGGAGCCTCCTCTTACACACTGATGAGGTGCAGTCGTGCACCCAGCAGAAACATGAAAGGGTGAATAGCATCCTTGAAGGGGAAAGTATTGAATAAATGGTCAGCTCTGGGGCTGTCATCCCTGGATGAGACATGGACCACTCTGATTCACCATTTCCTCAGTGCTGCAGTTAAAAGAATCTAAGAGTCTAGAGGGGCTGAGGAATGTTGTGAAGTACTCAGGCATCAGTGATTGATTTCTCCACCGGTCTCCAAGTAACTGGTGCACTCAGTGCTACTGCAGGCCAGGGACCTAGCTTTTCCACTTTCTTCTCTTCTTGGCCAGAGTCCAGGAAGATTTCCATTTACACCTAGTCTGCAAGCCAGACTCCGAACTCAGGGTTTGGAAAAACAAGCAAGTCATATTCGTGCAGGTGTATCCTGTCTGTGTGCTGAGCTGCGAGGCCAAGTTCATTCTCGGAATACAATGAGCACACACGTGTCTGTGTGTGTGTGTGTGTGTGCACGCACGTGCGCAAGTGTGCATACTTTCACAGCAAGGTAGGGGTTGACACAATAAAAGAAGCTGTGGAGAACTGGTGAGAGTTCTCCACATGGCATTGCTCAGGTCTTAATTTCACCACTGTCGTTTATGTGCTGTGTGACTTCTGTGACATTCCTAACCATAGTGGCCTCTCTCCTTTATCTGTAAAGGATTCCCACATTTGCCACTGATCTTGTGCAGATTAAATTAAGTGAGCAACACTTTCAAACAGATACTTTTCAGAAGAAGAAGTAGGAGCAGCTAAGAAGCATATGAAGAAATGCTCAACATCACTGGTCATTCGAGAGATGCAGATGAAAACAACACTGAGATCTCATCTCACTCCACAAAGAATGGTTGCTATCTCAGAATTAGCCAGCAACAAATTTTGGTGAGTCAGAGGAGAAAAGGGAATCTTTCTTTACTGCTGGTGGGAATGTAGACTCATATAAGCTCTGTGGAGATCAGTGTGGAGATTCCTGTAAAAACTGGGATTGGAGGACCCATTTGACACGGCCATTGCTCTGCTAGGTATATACCCAAAAGAATTAAAAGATTCATATCACAGCAACATATATGCACCCATGATTATAGCAGATCAGTTTGTAATTGTTAAATCTTGGAAACAACCAAAATGCCCATCAACAGGAGACTGGATATAGAAGATGTGGTTCTTTTATAGAATGGAATATTATTCTACTATTAAAAATGATAAGATCAAGTCATTCATACTCAAATGGATGTACCTTCAGGACATCCTCATAACTAAAATGAATAGGTCAAGATGTGTAAATATTGTATCTTTTTTCTGGTATGAGAAAATGAAGATGTAAATGAGTTCTAGTGTATATAGTTGATATTGTGAAATAGAAAATATTTAAAAGGAAAGAGGGTATAGGGGTAAATAATGAGAGGAAAAAGAATGTGATAGTAATAAAAATGGAAACAAAGATTATGTATATAGGGGTGGGGGTTGCAGAGTGGGTGGGGAAGGGTAAAAAATGAGAATCAAGTCATGTCATATTCTGGTACAAACTCTCAATGTTGAGTGTGATGATGGTGTGCATTCATAATGTACCAATAAAGATTTGAATTAAAAAAAATTAAGTGAGCAATATACAACAGCCAGCACGGCGCATACTACATAGAAGCTACTTTGTTGATTTTGTCTTTAGTAATAGTAACTATAATGTTGTCTATATATTTTCAATTCACTGACTGTAGTCTAAGCATTTTACATGTGAGTTTATCTCTTTGCAATTGTATTTTGTGATGCTGGAAATTGAACCTCAGGGCTTTGGACATGTAAGACATATTCTCTAAAAAATTACATAGCATAAATCCAACTTACAGCATAGGAAACTCACTGTGGCAGATCAAGAAGTTACCCTGAAGTCAGAGTAGAGATGGCCATTGAAGAACCAGGTCTCAGATGCATGTTTTTATATTTAAAGTGATGCTTTGGGGGTTTCCAGTGCAAATATGCTTGTTGGAGTCAATATTCCCCACCTTACCCTCTCAAGAACTTATATTATAAGAGGATGGGGCTCTAGCTCAGTGGTTCCAACAGCTGCCTTGCAAGTACAAGGTCCTGAGTTTAAACCCTGGCACCACACAAATAAATAAATAAAAGGAATTATATTATAGACTCAATGAAAATTAGAGATAAATGTAGAAGAATCAAATAATAGAAGCATGAGCTTAGTCACATTTATGTCTATTTAAAATTATAGCTAAAATGTTGACTGAAATAAGTTTAAGAGGAGGATGACAAGCTCACTAAATGTTTCTTCACTTATAACAGTGAAATAACAGATACCGTGAAAAAGAGAAAACAAATGAGATTGTATAAAGGTAATTAAAGGTAATTAAACTAGTAATTACTAAAGCTGAAACTCAAATCATCCTAAAAAGCAGAAAAATGGCAAACAAAACAAAGCCAAGAAGTTTATATACAGTGGGTGGGAGACAGATATGTAAAGAAGAAGTAAGATGTAGAAGGAGTATAGATTTATTTTTAGACTTGCTACAAGCAAGACCAATATTCCTCATAAAGATAGATTCAAAAATTCCTAAAAAAAATCAGCATATTGATTCCATGAATATATAAAAGCAATAATACATGTGCCCAAATGGGTGTTACTCCAGGAATGGAAAGCTGATTTGATATTAGGAAATCAATGCATTTATCCTATTAATAAGAAAGATCCATATATTTATCTTAATAGATGAAATATATATTTCTGGGAAAGCATCTGAGCAAAAATGGATGAAAAATTCTACAGTCTAGTAGAAGGTACTTATGAAAAAACCACAGCTAACATATTTAACAGCCTAAAGCTAAATGCTTCATGTTAACAAATAGGAAAAGAAAGTGATATGCACTTTTAGCACTTAATTTGAACATCACGTTGGAATTTCTATTTTATGCAATACACCCAGAAAAAGAAATAAAGATATTCTAGACTGGATGGGAAGAAATGAAACTCTAGTCTCAGACAATGTGATCACCCCTGTAGAGATCAAATGGAATCTAAAAGTCTAACCAGTGAGTTCAGTGTGCTTACAGGACATGACACTAATATTACAAATGACTGTATTTCCCTATAATAGCAATGAAAATTAGAAATTTAAGCTGTAGGGAGTTTACAATCACATAAAACAATTTAAAACACTCAGAAATAAATTGGATGAAAGATATATCAAACCTATACTCTGAAAACTACAAAACACTGCTGTGGAAATGACTAACAACATACAGAAGCATTATACTATGGGAGCAAAGACTCAATACTGTGATTGTATAATTTTTCTCCAAACATAAGGGCAATCTCAGCAGATGCTCTGGCATAAATTGATTTGCACCTTCTAAACTTTGTATAGAAATATAGGATGCCTTGAATATCCAAAAGAATGTTGAAAAACACTGCTGGGCTACCACTACCTGATTCAGTATGAGTTATAAGATAGTAAAGAGTAGAACAGGGGAGTATTGCTGAGAGGGAAGATAAGACAACCTGAAACAGACAAAGGCAAGAAGCAAATCTCTTTATTGTGAACATTTTTTAACTGACAAGATACAGAGGTATGTTAGGAGAGAAAGAATATATCATTGGAGAAAACAATTTATAAGATAGATTGTTAAAGTGAGTTTTTGTAAAAAATTAGTAACTCCACTTTTGAAAGAAACTAGCAAGAGAATAAGATAACAGATTGGGAGAAAATCTGAGGATAAGAGGAAATTTGGAGGCAACAGGAATATATTTACTATCTAGAGTATAGCTGTAGTTGCATGGATATATACATGTGTCAAAACATGATGAAATATGATTTTTAAATAAGTTTGCTTGATCACATATAAATTATGCCTCAAAAATTCCAAGAAAACCTGTTTCTTTGCATGTAAAATATATATAATTATGGGAGTATAAAATTAGATGGCAGAAATAAAAGCCTAACATGCCTCTCATATTAATAACTATAAATGAGCTCACCTAGTCAGAGAAACAATATCATCATATCAGATCTGAAGCAAAACCCAAAGTGATCTAGAAAGATTCCAAAGTAAAATGATGGAGAACTGTATAACAGGCAAACTCAAACATAAAGGAAGCTGAGATTGCCTTTTCACATGAGAAAATGCAAAATACAGCTTTAAACATATTACATCAAACAAGGAAGGGCATTTTAGAAGGTGTGCAATTCACAGTGATGTTCTAAAAATTTTGAAAATCTGTGAAATAAATGACATGGCAATGATATTCATAAATCAGAAACTGTAGAAGGTATAAGAATACATCAGTAATTAAATACTCATGGCACAAAAATGTAATTTATTTTCTCAATCCTTGATAGATCAGATGAGTATATAGTCAGATAAATAGTAAACAAATAAATACATGTGACAAAATATGCAAATGAGAAATATAAAGCAAGTATAATTGGTATATTTCAAACTATATACCCTGAAACTAGAGGCTACCTCTGATGTCTTTTCATGAAAATGTACCATATATTAGATGTTCACACCCAAAAAATTCCAAATGCATAAGTGTTTATGATGATATTCTCATCTTACAAAGCAAGAAAACTGGAAATTTATACTAAAATTTAAAATTAATTTATAGATGTACACACTTCAGGTGCATAGCTTTCAATTTAGAGCTTTTAAGATGACACAATGAAAATATTATGTTTTAAAACCCTAGGATACTATAAAAGCAGCCACGGGAATATTCATACTTCAATTCTTATATCACTAAAGCAGCCCAGTAACAAAATATATCAAAAGATTTTGTAAAAGACCAAATAAACTATTTTGGAAAGATAAATTAGTAAAGCCAGGCTATGTACATACATAAGTATGAAAATTAGTTCTCTTTAAGACAACAGTGGGATGGATAAATCACTCATTCAGCCAGTCACTGGGAGAGGGAAGTGGGGTAGAGCAAGGGTGAGGACTTAAAATACTTGACATGCAGACTGTGACGGCTTCTGTCTAAATGTCCCCCAAAGCTTCATGTGGTCTTAGGTGGGAATTTTTCAGAGGTGGTTGGATCTAGGCTGTATGATTAATTCATGGTGCAATGCTGAGACTGAAGGTGGGTGATCACTAAATCAGTCCACTGATTGGTTGGGCACCACCTTAATCCCAGTAGCCTGGATACACTATAGAGGACAGTGAAAGGCTTGTCTTGTCTCTCACTTGCTTTGCTGACTTCTGCCTACCACGAACTATTTCTCCTCTGCAATGCGTGTCTGCCATCCACCTCATCTTTGAGCCAGCAGAATATGAACTGAAACTTTTCCAGACTGTGAGCTAAATAATTAAACCTTTTCTGCTTTAACTTTGAGTGTTGGGTATTTTATCTTAGTAATGAGACAAATAACTAAGACATAGATTAAACCAAGAAACATGAATGCAAAATACTATGAAGTATCTGTACAAAGACATTTTAAGAAAAATTTACCGAAACAGAACCTAGAAGTGAGAATATGAATATTTGCTGTTGAGGCCATCTAGTCCTTGATATTTTGTTACAAAGTCCTAGTAGACTGATATAGTCACTGTAGGGTAACATAATTTGGAATATTTATTAAAATTACTAGTGATTCAGCATTCATATTCTTGAGTTATCTCATCAGTAATATGTGGAACGACCTGTGTACAAGGTTTCACAGCAGCATAATAAGGAGGAAGGTTCAGTACAAGCAATGTGGGTGAGTCCATTATGATGTGTTTGTAGAAAAGAGTACTACACAGCTATGGAAAAGGTACAGGTGAAGCATATTTTATTGTGCTACATATTCCTATCAAGAAGAACACCACTTGCTAGCTGAAAAATAACAACTGGAATTCATAGTTGCATCAAGGAATAAGAAGGACCACACAGGGGCTGATCCTAGTGGTAACTGTATGCACTTTGGGGGAGCAGTAGAGGAGTCCAAGGGTGGCTGTGGGGCAGATGGATGGAGATGCTGGTAGTCACAGTGTGGCTTAAGCAATGTGAGCAGGGCAGTCAAATCTGGTGGGTGGGCCATAGGGTGGAGCCAGGGTTCATTTGTGAAATCCTGGCTCTGCCTCTGTGCAGGGTTGAGAGCCGTGCAAGTGCTCAGAGATGTTCTTTCTACACATCTCACTGTGACCTCCTCATAAGATACCAGCTGGGAGCTCCCGGATGGCAAAGGGCTTAGACAGTGTGGATTTATTTCATTCTTGACTTTCTATACAGGACAAAGTGGAAGGAGGTCTTTTCCCCACTCCAAGCTGGGCTGCCGAGCTTTGTCCTCAGGATCATATCAAAAGCAGGTGGGGAGTGGAAGGAAAATTTGGGTAACTTTCATCTCCTTTTTCCAAACATTGTTATCTCCTCTTCTTTGCCTTTCTGAAGTATAATGACCAGTATTTGTTATATTTCAATTATATTTGACAATTTGTCAATATCAACTCAACATTTTCTTCTTTGAGTATCACAACACAGGTACTTGGGGAGCAGGGTAGGTGTGATGTTTAAACTCAGTGTCCAAATAAGAAAAACGGGGGGGTCAGAGAACTGATCTGAACCACATTGCCACTGAACAGTGGACATGCACCTTAAGCTTTCATTCTGGGACTCCACTGGCTCTCCCGAAGCTCAATAATTTATTATCTGTCCATGTGTCTGTCCATCCATCCATCCTCCCCCTGTCTATCTGTTCTTTCTTCCAGGATGTTCAGATATGCCATGCTAGTCATTGTTCCCATGACTGTTGATAAATGACAAGACAAAACTGACTACCAGCTCAGCCCTACATAAGACCCAATGATAGACACGCAATGGCGAGATGAACACATGCATGTATGAAGTAGTGTCAGGTAGGAGATAGGCTATGGCTGTGCGGAAGAATAAAGCTGGTGAGAAAGGATTGCTCTTTTATACAGTTTTCCAAGTGAGACTGTTAGGCCCAGATTGTGAGGTCCCCCCAAAACACCAAGAGCAGTCTCCAGTGTAAATACACAAGGGTTTATTCAAGCTCGAGTAGGGACTCTCAACATCAGGATGCCGAGAGCTCTGAGCTCCGGGAGGGTTGGGTTTTTTATGGTGGGAAGTGGGGGGTGATGGAAGTTTTAAGACATAGGGTCATTGGATAGGCTAAGATTTTGAAAAGAGTATGGGGGCTTTAGGTATTGGCTAGCCAGGGTATTCTTTGTCCCAAGGAGTAGCCTTTTTATCAGGACATGAAGGCAAACAGTCAGCAGTCATGGCCAGAATATTTAGGTTTAGCTCTATCAGGTAACAAAGGCCTTGCTGCCCTGGCAATTTACCCTTGCTAGTGACATGCGCCCTGCTTGGAGGTTGCTCACATTTTAAGGAATTTGGGGCAATTCTTGGGATGGAGACTTTAGCTCAGGGCCAGGCCTTTTTCAAAATGGAGTTAAGTTTGTCAGGCTGGGCTCTACAGAGACAATATAAGCGGAGGCTCAGATAAGCGAGAAAGGGAGGCAGGCCTTTCTGAAGGATGACTTAAATTTTCTGATTCGTGGATGCTCTTCTGTCCAAGGTGCCATCTCTGCCTGGCTAAAGAGGAGTCTCCCTGTGGCCTGGGGTATACCTGCATCTCCAGAAGCTCTCCAGGATGATGTCCTCTGCACATAAAGAGCAATGAGGCAGGAATCGAGGAGTTCCTCCTGCTGCTCTCTAGCCGTGCCACAGTGCTCCTGTCTGCACACAAGCCAGGACCTCCCAGCCTGCTACCTGGAAACATGACTGTCCTTCTCTTTTTCTGCTCTAATTTTAAACCGTAGTTCCATGGCATCTTCTTCCTTTTGCTAATCTGTTATTTGTGTCTAGCTTCACCTCTGATGAACTCTTGGGAGACTTTCTGAAATGGAGGCCCTCTGTCTCATTTGCCTTCACTCCTGTCCCAGCACAAAGTTATCATTCTATCTGGCTTGTGGGATGGAGTACACTTTGGTGAAGAGGTTGCTCTTTTCAGGCCTCTGTAGTGACTTGTGTCTGGCCTAGGGAATCCAGGGAAGGAGACAGCTAGAGAACAGAGAACTCAGAGCCAGGTCATAGGACAAGGACCTTGATTTGCACCTATATCTTATTACGTGTAGGCTCCTAGGGCAGCCAGTCCTGGGCTTTAGAAGGTGCTCTGGAAGTCTACACTTCTCCTTGGTACAGTGTCTTTACTAGCTGAGAAGGGTCTTAGATCTTGGTGATTAATCTTCACAGCATGAGGGCTGCTCCCCTTAAGTGTCCAAGGCCCTTGCCATTGGTGTTGGTGCCGCTAGGCATCAATGTCATGATTTTGTTGCCCCATGGGCAGTGGCAGGGTGCTGTATGGGGCTCTGTCTTCCTTCTGTTGCTTTGATCTGTTATTTCTCTATGTTCCCAACACTTTTGAAGCTTCTGCTCCGTGCTTCTCTTGGTGTTGTTGCCATGGAGCTCATCAAGCAGAGGAAGAGACAATATACAAATCACAGCAACCACAGATCTGTGGTGCTCTGAGGCTCATGACCAATGGAGGATGGGATTTTGGAAGGAGATATATGAGGTCAATGAGACAATTGCCAGGAATGCTAGGGTGAAGACTAGGAGGTCAGGAAGCACCTTTGGGAAAGTGACAGCTGAACTGAGACTGGGAGGAAAGGAGTCAGTAGAGGAAGATGTGTGGGCTGAGCAGAAAGCAGAGCAAGCACAGAGCCACAGGTGTGGAGAGAAGCCACGTGGCTGAGCTTAGAGGAAGAGGGGCAGACCGAGGGAGAGTACACTGGAGCATGGGGCACTGGGGGGAGTGGGCTCCATCTGCCCGCAGCCATATTGACTCCCTGTGTAGAGTGGAGCTACCTACAGGCCACAAGTTGCTCTGGCTGCAGGGCAGGGGTATGCGTGGGAGGAGGAGGAAGATAGGGCCTGACCTGAGGCCATCTTCGGGAACCCTTCCTCAGACCTCACAGCGCAAACCAATTTTCTGGCTTGGAGTTGGCCTCAGTTCCGGAAGTGGCTTTTCTAGAAATCCTCTGGCAAATTTGAGACGTTTCAGCTGAGCGTGAGTGCACCGAGACATGAAGGAGTGTGAGACAATGTGCAGCAGAAGGACTTGGACCACAGGGTCTTGCAAGTGTGGAGACAGAAACTGCCCCAGCTCCTGATATCTGAAAGTAAGCTTCATATCACAGCAAACCCACAGGTTCTCGGCAAAGTCTGAGGAAGGAGGCAGAAGGTGCCCGGGCTGCCTGAGGAAGTCAGACGACTACAAATTTCTTTTGAAGCAGCACAGATTCTCTTCCACCCTTTCTTTTTTTAAAGCCATCAATCATTTGAGTCACTTGGGAATGGAACTGTTTTCGTGGAGAAGATTTCTGTGGGCGCGTGAGTAGGCGTCGGGCCGGCTGCTGTCAGGGAGTGGGGGAACATATGGTGGTCTGTTGTGAATGTGATCTGTTTTTTGTGCTGTTGTTAAACTTCCTCTTGTTAGCGTGGGGCCCGTTATGTAAGAATGCGAGGGTCCATATGGTTTGTTGCATAAGATGCCAAAGGGGAATGTGGTTCTCTGCTGCCCTCCGTCTAGTCCAATTGTGAGTCTGGGAAACGTGTCCACAGAGTGATGACTAGGCCGCAGAGCTGGGTGGCCCTGGACATGTGCGTGAGCTCTACCCCTGGCTAACTGTATTATCGAACCCCCCAGGTTCTATTTCCTTCGAGGCTAATGAACTAAAGAGTACCAGCTTCGTAGATTTATTAGAGAGCACAGAATTAATAATACTAACTCCAATCTTTGAGAGTGCAAAATGTATTGTATTACATGCTTTGCAAATGTCATTTTGCTCACAGGGAACATTGGAAGGGGCCAATATTATTATCTGTGTGTTTCCTTTAAGGACAGCAAGGAGCAAGGTGATGAAAGGGCTTTTGTCACCTAAGCAATTCTGGAGCAGAGGTCCAGACTTATGCCCCCGTTGGTGTCAATGAGTTCCACTCATGTTGGACTTCACCGCCTCCAGGGCTGGGGAGTTACACCCGGTCCACAGCAAGGGTACAGTGGTCATTGGGACCATTCTACATCTTCTGCAGCACTGAAAATGGGGCCAGGCCAGAGGTGAGGAGTTCAGTAATCACCTCTGCATTAAATAAATGAATTTCCCATTCATCTGACAACATCAGCTGTCAACATGAATCTGTTGGGTTTGAATCCCAATTTGGCCATTTACTACTGTCTGTAATGACAGGCAGGTCCCTTCGCAGGGTGATCTCTTAGCACAGTATTCATGTCTCAGTATTGGGGTTCGCCCTAGCTGCCCTCTTCCTGGTGTCTTCCAGATATGAAATTAGCCCCCTGTCCTGCGCTTTTTCATCTTTACCCAGCTGATGACAGAACATTGGCATGAGCTTTTATTAGCTCATAGAGGGTGAGCCTCTCTCGCCAGTGTGAGGTTCTGAGTTCTGTCCCTGGTACTGGGGGTGAGGGAATAAGAAGAGACTAAAGCAGAGCGAATATTTAAAGAAAGAAAGAAAGAAAAGGAGGCTGGGGATTTAGCTCAGTGGTTCTGGAACCTGTCTTGTAAGCACAAAGGTCGGGGTTCGATCCCCCGGTAACCACATACAATACTGGGTGTGGAGACTCACCCCAGCAGCAATCAGTACCACATACCACAGTGCTAGTTGTGGTGGCTCATGCCTGTAATCCCAGAATTTGGAAGGCAGAGGCAGGAGGATTGCTGTGAGTTTGAGACTGAGCTAAGGGCCAGCCTGAGCTACAAAGCCAGACCCTGTCTCAAAAAATTAAAAAAAAAAAAAAAAAAAAAAGGAAAGACAGACCAATATCTCAAATACAGAACTACAACAACACACGTACCTGTACTTCTTGATACAAAATAAGAAGTTGCCCAAAGTATTCCCATTGTAAGAATTTACCCTTAGTTAGGCAAACGTGCACCAGGATTAGTCTGTTATCTTGCCTCTCAGCAAGCACATTTTAAAAAAATCTTTATTGGTACATTAAATATACACATCATGATTGCACTCCATAACGGGGATTTGTACCAGTATAAGACACAAGTTAATTCTCATTTTTTCCCATAGCCCTACCCACCCTACCGCCCCCCATACATAAAATGTTTCCTTACTTTTTTGTTACAATCTCAACATTTTCCCCCTTCTTCCTATTTTACATTGAGCATTTTCTATTTCACAATTATAACATACAATTCTAGGATTCATTTACATCTTTATTTTCTCATACCAGAGAAAAGATGCGATATTCTTGAGGCAGGTGAGTTAGCACCCAGCACTGCAGCCAACTGGCTGAGGAATCCTAGCCAGACAGGGGAGGTCTGTGGAGAAGGGGCCGCTGGAGTCTCAGCTGTCATCCCTACTCTGCTCATGAACAGAGGCCATAGGTGGTTCACGTAGTCTGCTAGGGGAGGAAGAGATCACTGTGGCCCCTATGCCTCAGAGACACAAGTGATCCTTTGCATTTTAAAGCTGATAAAGCTGAGGCCCTGGAAAGAGGCAGTGTTTGAAATCAATAACTCATATGTATCCAAAGTGCATTAGAATCCTGATTGGTCCAATTCAGAATTCAGTGCCTTTTTCCCTCATGTGCCAGCCTCTGATTCAGGACATGTCTCTACCAGTAGAAAAAAAAGGGGGGCAATTCCCTCCTGGGACCCCAATCCTTCCCTGGAGGTGCTTTGTGAGATATTTTAAGAATAGTTTCTTTCATCCTATGAAGTAGACAACCCTGTCCCCATTTTACAGATGGAGAAACTGAGTCTCAGGTAGGTGATGCAAATTACCTAAGCTCCTACAGTTGGAAAGAGAATCCTGGCTTCCCTTACTGCCAGCTGCCTGGATTATCTGAACCACCCCCAGGACTCAGAGGCTGTCCACCCCTGACCCAAGAGTTAAGTGCTCCAGTCCTCCCTACCTCAGAACCAGCCGTGAAGTCCTGCTGAGTGACGTGGCTTCCCTGGGCGTTGGCTTCCCCACCCTCACATGAAGACAACTGGCTCATGTGCCGGTATGGGGCTGTGAGGGTTAAACAAGTTCTGTGCTCAGCACTGTGAGCACAGCGGGTCCCAAGTGTCAGAGAGCAGACAAGATGGAGGCGCTGCCACGGCCCTCAGGGCCTGGGGCGGTGTCTGGGCTCCGTGCTCTGGCAGGAGGCCCAGGACCAGGGAGTCCCCATTCCTCTCTCCTGTCAACTCAGCAGAACACGCTGTCTCAGAGGAAGGTGGATCCCCTGAGAAAATGTTCCCGCACGTCCTGGAGGCTCTTGTCTTGCACGTCGGGGACAGCGCCTGGCCCCGCCCGGCTGAGCCCGGCTTTCAGCCTGGGTCTGTGTAGTCACACAAGGTATGTGTCGGCTGAACAGCTGTTGTCTTACAGAGCAGTGTCTTGTCTTGTGCTGCGCTCTGACTTTGAACTCGTTTCGTCTCTCTGCGCCTCCATGTCGGGTCCTTTGGAGTTATCCGGAGGGAAGCTTGGGAGAGATGGTGGGAGACAGGCACTGCCTCTCCTTCCTGGCTTCCCACACCCACTCACATGACTGCAGGCACCTCTGTCCCCCCAACCCTAAGGAAAGTTCTGGCCCAGGTCAAGGCTGCAAACCCCTTGCAGGCTCCCCAAAGAGCATGCTCAGCCCTCCTGCCTCTGGCCCTCCGTCTCTGAGAATCTCTCCGTGCTGCATTCTCTCCAAGCTTCAGGGCTGACTTCCTTTCTCTTCACCTCACACTCTCTGGTGGCTGCACCTTTGGCCTCTGGTTTTCAACCCTCCCTGCCTGTCCCTGTTGACCCGTCATGGCTCATCTCTGTCCAGCCACTCTGGGCCCCTGGCAGCTCACCCAGATGCAGCATCACCCCTCACTGCACTGCTCATCCTCAGCGCCTCTCACCCAGGTGTGATTTGAGGGCCACTGTCCACTCTGTGGCTGAGCACGGAGCACAGGCAGGTGAAACTTGCAGAACAGAGGACCCGAGTCCTGCTTTTGCATTGTTGACCACTGAGTGCCATGACGTCCACGGGCCTGGCTTGGCCATAGTCCTCCTCACCCTCCACCTGCCACTGGACATCAGGCTTTAGCAATTCTGCTCTCATAATGTCATCCACTGGCTTCCCTCTCTCTAGGCCATTCCCACTGTGCAGACTTAGATCAGAAAGCGCTTCCAATGTCTCTTGCCCCTGCAGTCCACTCCACCCTGCAGCCAGAGCCAGGCGTTAGTGAAGCAAATATAGCTTGGCTATGCCTCGGCTCAGACACATGCTGGCTCTGTCTTCCATGTTTATGACGGAGGCTGAGCAGCTGAGCAAGGTGGATACGTGTCAGCTAGTCAGTATCTACCACAGGAGCAGAAGCAGTCACAGATAAGAAGTCTGTTTGTGATTTCAGCCTCTTACCTACCTGTCTACCTATCAAGAGATTCATTCCAAGGAATGGCTTCTGCCACTGTGGGATCCTGTGGGACAATCCAAGATCTACTGGACAGGCCACACCCCACAGGCAGGGCTCGTCTCCCAGCAAAGCTTGTCTTGCTCTTAGGGCCTTTCACCCACTGGGTGAGGCCAGTCCGGACTGCTGAGGAAACTGCCTTGCTTGGTGTCAGCAGGAAGACGCCCCGTGTGTCTAGATGGCTTCACAGCAACTCCCAGCTTCGGCTCAAACTGGACATCTGGACATTGAAGCTTGGTGCAGCTGATAGGGACAATGAGCCGTCTCAGCATGACCTCTTGGACCTGGCCCCACTCTGCACCTGGGCCACCTGCCTGCCACCGCCAGTACTCCTCCTGCCTCCAGGGCCAACCCCTCCCTGCACCTGCCCACCCGATCTCCCTCCCCTCCCTGCTCTGGCTGTGAGATTGGCCCTGCTAATATGTGAACACCTCCAGGATAGGAACTTTCATTCACATCCCTATTCTGTGAAGTCCCAATGCAGCAAATTCTATCAGCAACAATCTCATTTACTGGCCTGCAAGTCCTCCCACACTGCCTACCTAATGGGAGGTCTCTGAAGATAGAAACCGTGTTATTTGGTTCACTACTGTCTCCCACCAGCCTACATGCCCAGCACACAGGAGACACTCAGCCCATGGTACTGAGTGAATGTCAATATGTATTTGAATGAATGGACAGTAATATTAATTAAGAACTTCCTAAGTTGTAGGCACTATTTGGAGTCTGAAAACAGAATCATCAGAAAGGACAAGGTGGCAGACACCTATAACCCCAGAGCTCTAGAAGGCTAAAGCAGGAAGATCTCAAGTTTGAGACCAGCCTGGATTAGTTAGCCCCTTTGCAAGACCCTGTCACAAAATGAGGGGCGTAGTTCAGTATGAGGCCCCTAGGTTCAATCCTCTGAGCCATTAAAAACGAAAAGGACCAGGTCTTGCTCACAGAATTCACATCCGAAGGAGAGGGCACAGACGGCAACAAGTAAACCCAAAAGTAATAAAGACAGCGTGACGTCATGGGCGAGTGGAAGGACGGAATGTACACACACCATCTCCAGAGGCTCCGGATCGGAGGGGGAGGGCAGGAAGGCACGTGGCTTAGGAAGATCATTCCACCCTTTGCTGCTGCCCTGCACCTGAGTAAACACTGAGAGCTTCGGTGCCTCACGTCCCTTCTTGGGGACAGGAGTCCACGGTGTCACTTTGCTGATCTCACCAGGCTGTCCTTCTACCTGGGGCAGTGGCCATAGAAGAACTTCGTAGTGCTGAGGCTCCATGCAAATGTGAAGGGCGTCGGGGTACTCCTGGAACAAGCTGTCTGGTTCAATTACAGAGAAACCTGAAGGGACAGGGGCAGGAGAAATCCAGGTTTTAGTTCCATTTCAGTCACTTAATGGTGAAGAGCTTGACTTTGAGCATCAGTTATGTCATTTCATGGGGCCTCAGGTCCCTGACATCAACATGGGGCAAACATTTGTATCGATCTCATAGGATTTTACTAGGTCTACACTGGATAATCCATGTCAAGCGCTAGGTATGAGGTTAAGACCCTATGAAGAGCTTGTTAAATATTCCCAACCATGGGTCATGCTGTCGGGCGGTGGTGGCATTTTGTACATGGGGCCATTTATGCTCCATGTCTCAAGTCTCACCTTTCTCCAAAACCACAGTCAACATTCGGATTCCAGAACCTAAACAAATGGAGGCTCTGCTGTTCCAACCCTCCCTCCTCCCTTGTTAAAACTATTTTCTGGGTTGTAGTGAGAGATGTGCTCTCTATTGGCGTGGAGGAGAAGCATTCCTGGGTTTACAGCCATATAGTCCTGGAGCGGTTAGATTTTTTTACACTGTACATTTTAGAAGTCCCATAAAGGAGCCCTTGTTGAGGGAAAACAGCTGGTACCCAATTAGAGAGGTGACAGACCATCGACTGGCAGAGCCCTTAATGAAGCTGGGGCACAGACGGCAGGAGGGACGGCGCTGGCACCTAGGTGGGCCACGCACCAGGTAAAGGCCGCCTTGGGGAACAGTAGGTTTTCTTCAGAAGCTAAAAGGTTGGTCGCTTTGGTTACACATGGATTTAAGCTTTTCAATTCAGGCTCAGCCCTCCGTTCTCTTTCCTTTTCTTTGGAGGCCAGAGGCTGAGTTCTCCTCAGGCCCTAGCTCCTCTGTCAAGGCAGGTACAGGACGACTTTAAAAGGGGACTGGAGAACACAGACTCAGGGAGCCTCTGGCGCTGCCTGTCCACACTGCTCCCTGCCCGACGGCCTTCAGACAAGCCCTGCCTTCCTCACCAGGGCCCGGCCCACAGCCTTCGGTGCCTCCCTGCCCCCTCGGCCATTGCCCTCTGCCCGCTGTGCCCTGGGGACCCCCTGACTCGTGCTGGGCTCCTTCCTCATAAACCTCCTCACTCTGCCCATCTGTCACCTCCTCTAAGTGGACTAGTCTCTCTGTTCTCTCCTTGAAGATGGTTCACTTCTCTATCATGCACATTAATTCCTGAGGGCCAGGAAGAGACTGAGCTTCTCTTTTTCTCCCTAATACTACTAATCTTTCACCCTCCTGTCACACAGACACACTCAGACACAGGGACACACATACATACACACACACATGCACACACACACCCGTATACCTGTGTGTGGGGGGAGGTGCCCAGCATACCTGCCTCCCACACTGCGGACTGTGGGAGTTGGAAGAGACCCTAGCCCTTGGCTCCTAGAGTTTCTGGCCCTTTGGGGTGCTATCACCCAGGATGCCAGGTGGCTCTGGAGCATCTTACACCTCTGCTGCTCACTGTGTGGGAGCTTGACCATCACAGACGGCGGCTGGGGGCGTCTGCGCTCTCTCCCAGGACTGTGAAATCACCGTGTCTGAGCTCACCTGTGTACCCTAAGAAGAGCAGGGTTCGTATTTAGGGGCTTGTTTTTGCCCCTGCAAGGCAGCATGGCACCATCTGTGTCCCCATAAGCTCCTCAGCTTCAGGACCTTTGCCCTCAGCCCTGGCACCACACTCAGAGCCACGCCTGGCTATTACCCTGGCTGCTACTGCTCCACCCGCACAATCTCACTCCTCAGAGCCCGTTCCCAGCCCCTCCCAGCACCTTCGCTTCAACCTCTCTAGATCTGAATTCTGAGGTGGGCTCTGGACCCTCCCTTCTCTCCTTCTCAGACTTTCAGACCTACTTGGATTCTTGGACTTGCAAATGACCAGACCTCTTCCCCTGCCTTGCTGGTGGGTGGATATGAAGCACAGAAAGGAGATAAGCCAAGGTGTCTGGCAGGCACAGGATGACTCCACCGAGGCCTCTCTGTCCCCGGTGGGGCCTTGATCGTCCTGACTGAGGCACTCACCCCTAAGAGGACATGGAGACCAAGGCGGTCACGTGATGGAGCAAGAACCCAGCCTGGTCAGCAGATTGCTCCAGAAGCATCGGCTGTGACTCTCACCCCCAAAAAGTCACAGGAGCCGAGCACGGCAGGCCTGCAAATCTCAAAGGACCAGGGCCCGCCTTTCTCCCCACCAGACCTTCCTTTCTTCAGAGGAAATGGAAGCAATCGGCAGGGACTGTCTCAATAACTTTTGTTCAACCTCATCTGCAGATGTCCTTTCTGATGTATTTTCCTTTCTGTTTGAGAAGCAGGTGGATTCTACCAGCAAAAATGAGTGAATATCCATCCATCCATCCATCCATCCACTCACTTACTCCTAGTAGGATGGGGTCTGGGACCTGGTGTTTTAAGGAGGCGACTTAAGTGTCAGCCAAGCCAGACATTCTTTTTTTTTCTCCAGGTAGCCTCCCTCCCACCTCTTACGCAGGTACAGGCAGCAGCTAAGGCTGGGAAAGTAGGAGGACTGGGCTGAAGCTCCTGGGGCAGGCTGTGCTGTGCTCTCCTTGGCCTTCCTGAGAGAATCGAGAGGAGACCAGAGGGGATCGTGGAGACAAGCCTCAGAGGAAACAGGGCTTCCCTTGGGGAACCCCATCCATCCACTCTCCTGCCCACATCATCAGTTGACATGTGACTTCCCCACCTCTAGGTGGCTTTTCCTGGAACTCCAGACAGACGGTGATGTTTCTTCTCCCCAGACGGCCCCCTCAGAGCCGCCGCTGACTCAGCCTCCCCACCTGCCCCATGAGTGAGATTGAAGTTTAGAAGGCGCCAGGGTGAGGCTGCAGATATTTGCAGACGTGAGGCCTTTGGTTTCCCCCAAACCAGGAGACATTTACAACCTATGTCCTTTACCTAACAGTCACCCCCAGCTTCCGGCTCCAAACCTGAACACCAGTCAGTTCCTTACCTGGAAGAATGGAGGGCAAAGTCTCTTGGCAGAGCAGGACTGGTTACTGCTCCCTGTGAGGTGTCAGAACTGTCCCCCAGGGCCAGGACGCCCCAGGAGTCCTGGTTGTAGCACTACAGAGGGAGGGACCCACATCCCGGTGACTGCTCCAGGGGCAGCTGTTCCAGCACCTGGGTCCATCTACAGGGAAAGGATTTATGTGTTTTTCTGCAAATGCAGTTAGGAAACAGGATTGTGTATGTTTATTTTTCTAGACCAAGGAGTCCTCAGTGATAAGGTGCCTCGGACCAGGGAAAGCCCAGCTCCTCACGCTCTCCTCGGCACTCCAGCCCCGGTGTAGAAGCAGCATGACACTTTCAGGCTCCGTGTGTATGAGCTGAGTACTTGTGCCTGGGCCTGTGTACATGTGTGATACGAATGCCCAGTTCCCTCCTCTGGGTCTCCCTTTCCCCTCTGCTCTGCTTTACACCTGGAGAGAGACCAGCCGGCTCACAGGGGCTGTTCCTTCCTGCGGCAGGTCCATGTACACAGACATGCTTGCACAGTGCCCCGCTGTCTCCTTCAGGCCATCTCATACCCACTTGTTAGGGTGACTGCAAAATGACGATTCATGGTCCCTTGTTCAGAGATTGCTGTGAACAGAGCACCCCAACTCGCCCGGGCTCTTCTGGTCCAGGGCCTTGAGGCTGCACAGGTTACACAGGTCATGAGACCAGCACCTGCCCTGTCTGCTTGCTTTCTCAGGGTATCTCAGACCCCAGCGCCTCTGCGAGAAGTCACAAAGTGAGGGCGTCCTTGCATCCTCCCACCAGCAGCAGCAGGGTGCTGTGGACTTATTTCACAGGCAAAGTGAGGCTCATCGAGCAGCATGGCCCGGCCATCCTGCTCCTGTCATCTGGTTTCTGCAGACCTAGACCCTGAGTCTGCATCCATCCTTTCCATATCTCTGGCCCTAGTACCCCAAGTAGCTTCAACTTTCCCAGGAGACGGTGTGGAAGTGAAGTGGAATCAAAGCACCCTTTTCTTTGGATACCCGAGAATGCCAGTCTACCTCTTCACAGTGCCCATGTCCTCAAGTAGTTCCGTTCCTAAGGCCCCTGGAGCCCCAGGCCTCCTCAGTATTCATGCTGTTCATCTTCTGCTAGACTTCAGTCCCCTCCTCCCTCCTTCCTGCCTCCCGCACTGTCCTCCTTCCTTTCTCCTCCCTTCTCCTGTTCCTCTCTCTCTCTCCTCCCCTCTCTGTCTCACACTGGGCCAGCATACCTTTTGAAAACTGCAGGTCACCCCTCCTTAAATCCTGCCCATGGATCCCCCAGCCCTTAGTCCCTTATCCTGGTATGCAGGACACCCCTTGCCTTCTCTGGATCTGTCCCATAAGATCATCAGAATAAATTACTCAAAATTCCCAGGAGGATGCATGCGATCTCATACTCCTGTGACTGCACGCGCGCGCGCGCGCGCACACACACACACACACACACACACACACACACACACACACACACACCGTCCTCCCACCGGAATCCCTTCCCAGGATTCCTGGGAAGCTCCTCCCACCCAGTTCTGATCTGCTGCGCACCACCTCCTTCTGGAGCCCCCTGACTCCCTGCCCTCCCTGAGGCTGAGTGAGAGGCTTCTCTCCTGGTTTCCGAGGCCAGAGCCCACCTCTAGCCCAGCACTAACTGTGCCAACCTGGACTGGGTCTCTGGCACTGGGCTTGTCTGGGATCTAGAAGTGCATACTGGGGATTTCTAAATTAAATCCACAGATGCGTGGTGATGGGACTGAGCTGTTGATCCTGGGTCTCGTGGCATCTCTGTAGTGGGCAGGGAATTGGGTCTAGGTGGGAGTTGATGCCCTGAGCAGCCAGAGGAGAAAGAGGATATGGTGTAAGACAAGCTCTTACTCCGTGGGCTTGAAGATCTTGCAGGGAGACTGACAGTTTCCATTGTGGAGACAGAGAAGTGAGCCTAGTGCACAAAGCAAAACATTTAGAAAATGCGACATCAATTCCAGCACAAAGAAGAGATTGTACAAAAGCAAAGTTTAATCGCAATACAACCTGGCTCCGCTGGGATGTCTAAGCACTGACCCAGTCAAAAATTACATTGTAACTTGGTGGCAAAGGAGTTGGAAGGTGCCCTGCCTAGGAGAAACAGCAGAGTAAGTTTCTCTTTCACAGCACAAAGTCTGCTGGGCCTGGCTCAAACTGAAAATGAAGAAAGAAATGCTTAAAAGTGGTTTATCATCAGGAGTTAAATATTGAGAGGAAGATCAGACAGCGGCTGTCTGTGGATAGTAAGACTGGAGACACAGTGGGGTGGGCCAGGGAATGGGCAGTAACCAACAAACTAGCTTTTTGAACTATCAAATTTCCTTGAAAATAAGACCTAGCTGGAAACTAATCAGCCTTGAAAGCTGGAGATCAAAAATGTCAGCCCTACTCAGCCTGTCCTCACCCCACCTGCTTGTCACTATCCCCACCCCCACCCCCAAAGCAGGGAAGGTGGGGACAGGCTGAAGGGAACTAGCGTTTCTGATTTCCAGCTTACAAGGCTGATTAGTTTCCAGCTAGGTCTTATTTTCGGAGAGAAGGGGTGTGTCCATGCTGGTAAAGTGCACGTGTCATTTTTAAAACATGGTCTGTGTTTGGAGTCCAATCTGGCTGAGTCATGGCCCCATGGCACCAGCCGGGGCAGCTCATCCTGCTGACGGGGCCCCACCCTTCCACGTGCCCCACGGCCTGGCTCCTCCTGTTTCTCCCGGGACCGGGAGCCCTCACCCCTAGGCATTTGCTCTCGCCTCTCCCTTTGCCCCACATAGCACCTTCTCTTCTGTCTGCACCCAGCTCCTCCAGCAGTGCTGAGATGCTGAGACTGAGTGGGACGCTGCCTCGTGGCCTTGTCTCGGCACAGCTCTCAGACCCTGCAGAGGACACGCCCCACCCACTACTCCTAGGCCTGGAGGTCTCCGCCCACCAGGCTGAGCGGGGAACCAGGCTGAACAGGGAGCCTGGAAGCTGTGTGCAGCCCAGTGGGCCCTGCTGCAGCCCAGGACTCCAGCTGGCCTGCTCACTGCTTGCTGGGGTGTTGGTGAGAGTGGTGCTCTTGGCAGGGCAGTTCAGGGGACCATCACTCTCCAGCCTCTGGCTCTGGACTCCCTGGCTCCAAGTGAGGCATTGGGACCTCAGGTTACAACGCAGATCTCCTCAGTTAACTCCCGCAGTGGGTGTCCTTGTCCTTCCCTAGGAAACTGTCCCCATGGAGGAGTGCATTTGTCACTGATTCAGACCATGAGAGGATATGAACTTGTGAGAACGGTGGCCTCATTTGAGGAGCCCCTGAAGGGCCACCCGAGCATACCACATCAGAGCAAGAGGCAGGCAGAATGCAGAATAACTGCACAGGGGAGTTCTCCTCAGCCTGGAAGAGGGAGGGAATCCGGACATACACTACAGCATGGAACCACCTTGAAGACACTAGGCCAGTCACGGAAGGACAAGTGGCTCAGGTCCACTGATCCCGGCCCTGGGGGCAGTCAGGTTCATGGAGACAACAGCAGAAAGGCGGCTGCCAGAGCACAAAGCACTGTGAGGAGTCAGAGTTTCATGAGTCCAGGTTTCACGGTGGGAAATGCAGACGTTCCGAGGCAGAGGGTGGTGAAGCTGTAGAGCACCAAGACTGTGCCTTGCCCCTGACAGATGTAAAAATTGCTAAATTGGTAAGTTTTATGTGATGTGTATTTTGCTGCAATCAACTTTAAATGTGGTTAGAGAAGAATAGAGGCCCCAGGGCCTGAGGGAGAAGAGCAGCGTGAGTTCATTCATACGTCTGGGGCACAATTTCTGCAGAAAAAATGGAGCGTTCGGGTGCAGAGGGTGAGTGCAGTTTCCTAACATGGCGGATGGTTAAAGTGACACTTAGGATGTGCAGAGCATCTGGCCGCAATTAAAAGAAAATGAGAGAGGACCCTCTGCTTCTCTAACCTCCCTGGACCCGTGTCTGTGCAGGTGCTCCGAAGAAGTTGCTAGCTGGACATGACACCCAGTTTTGGGAAGAATGACTCGAGTCAGTTCTGGACTCCCTGTGACCCACAATGTCTCAGTGAAGCACTGTCCCCCTGACAGGGACTCAGTGGCCATGGTAGGTTAGAGAGCCTCTGTTCTTTGCTGGGCTTTCCCACACACCTCATCACAGCTAACAATTATCAAGCGTGTATTCTTTGCTAGATCCTGCTCTAAGCATTCTCCATGCCTTACAAAACACTTCCGGGATTGTCGGTATTATTACCCCCACTTTGCAGCTGAGGCATCTGAGAGGTTGAGCAACTCGCCACAGGTCATGGCCCGCCGGTAGACTCATTTGCTGACGGTGGTAATGCTGTCTCTGCTTCAGCCGCCCACTCCAATGGCCCGGCTGCCCACCCAGGAGGGAAAGACAGGACATACAAGGGGGGAAGGAGCCAGTAGCATTCACAGGTAGGAGGCCTGAGTGCGAGTGTCACATTGGCTCCACGCACAGACTTGTGTGTCCCCCGCACTGACTTGTTCACGGGTGGTTGGTGTTTGTGGGTCATGTGGCCCCACACAGGTGTCTCTCCTCCTCTGATCCTGCTTGTGTTCACCTGTAACACAGCAGAGACAACAGTATCCACCCTGTGGCACTTTATAGGGTTTAAATCAATGAGTAAGTGTGAACCCGTTAGTGTGTGTGACACTGGGGCACAGTGAAAGCCTGCTGGGTGGGACGATGATCGTCTTTGCCCATTTCCCGGAACAGTCTTGGGTAACTTTTCCTCTCGGCCCAGTTAGGAAACACAGTGGCTGAAACCAGCCCTGCAGGTTTGTTGGGAGGATTAGACAAATACTGGGTTTCCAGTGGCATCGATTTATAATCCTAACTTGTTCCCCCAAAGAACTTAAGGTACCTAACAGTGACATGAGATTGGAAAGGGAGAATTTGTAGCTCCTGAGAAAGAGGTGACAGGGAGTAGAATAAACAAGACCGTTCTTTAAAGGGCCGATGGTCCTAGCCTGTGTTGGAGACTCTGTGGACATTTACAGCCATCTTTGGTAGTGACATCTGGTCCTGCTGGGCCTGGACATCTAGGATGTGGCAACTGTGCATGACGAGGAGGTGAAGGCCTGAGACAGCACCTTTCCGGGGCTGTGCCAGGCTCCAGCCCCACCTCCCGCCTCTCAGCCGCTCAAAATATCTTTGCATTATATATTCGGTATTTGTCAGCTGATGAAAGGGTCCCACTGCCAAATAAAAGAAAACAGAAAAGGTGAGAAGAAAATAGTAGAGAAAAAGGAAATGATATAATTCTAATTCCCTGGACTTGCTGAGAGCCAGAAAGAAAGGAAACAAAGTCAATTTATGTCTTCTGTGAGATTTGTCATAGGGAAAAATCCACCAATCACAACCTGAACAATTCAGCAAACACATGCAGAGATACCTTGGTTCACGAACTTAATTCTTTCAATGATTCTGGTTGCAAACCAAGTTGGATAAGAACCATACTGAATTCAGTGGTCCAGGGCAGTGCTGATCTTCTGGGGAAATTTGATTCATTTCCTCTGGATTGAGCACAAACTGTGTCTGAGCCACCATGCTGGAAAGTGAGAGACGAACAAGATGGCTCTGCGTTGGAATGAAAGGTCCCCATGGTGCCTCTGGCGATGGGGTCCCAGGCTGACCTAACCCAGGGGGGCTGGAGTCTAGGGAGCAAAGTGGGCTCTTGCCAGCCACCCTGGTTGTGGCACTGTGTTGTCCTCAGAGGAAACAGTGTGTGGGCAGGACCCTTGTCCATGGGCCCCAGCTGTGCCCACTACAGGTTGAGAATGAAGGAGAAAAGAGAAGGAAACAGGAATTCCTGGCAGAGGGAAGAACATATGCAAAAGCCAGCAGTGGGCGTCGATATGGCACCCAAAGGACTTTGGGCAAAGCCAGATGGTTCTGGTCTCAGCAAATGACTTGAGTTATCAGACCATGGAAGCTGTTTGTGTGATGAGTGATGAGAGATCAAGTGTCCTGGTTGTGGGTTCCCACCATGGAGCATTGTCTTGAGTTGTGAATAAAACACTATTCCATGTCCACTTCAGACCTTCTCCGTTAATGGAGAGTTGGGCAGTGTGTGATTCACATAGTCTCCAGGCTGCTGGCAGAGCTAATGTACATCCTTGTGCAGGTCACTCTTATCTTAGTGATGGCACTTGAACTTGCCGCACTGTCGAGCTGCTTGGTATCAAAACTGACACAGGCTTATAGGTGACCCTTTGGGATTAGATCTTCGTCGGTGTCTGCATCACACGGTGGAAAGATCAAGGGTCCGGGGACTGGGAATGACAGTCTGGGCTTTCTGTGTGAGCTGGGTGGGTGAGGGCGGCCTTTTCTCTGCTCTGGGCTATGGGGCTGTTTGTGGGGCTGCACGGTTGGGAGACCAGCTGTGAAACAGAGGGAGCCACTGAAGAGTAGGGGAAGAGGTGGAACCTAGTGTCTCCTCAGTCCCAGTAACAAGGCAGGGACCTGCCTCCAGCCAGCTCTTCTTAGTGGCAGCTGGGGACATCTGCCCACAATGAGATGGACCCTGGCTTGGGGGGATAATCACAGCCAGTGATGTCTGCCTCCTCCTTCACTTCCAGTGCTTGCCATTATGAGGCAAAGGAGCTCAGAGAAGCTGCTAACTGCCACCACTGGCCTTGAAGATCCCTCACGGAAGTCTCTCTAGAGAGAGCAGCTCCATTCTTCCTGTTGGCATGTGGCAACAGAAACCAGAGAGCTGGGGGCCCAAGTAGGTCAGAAGAAGAAGAAACCTCAAACCAGAGCCCTTCCTGGCAGTGCTGGGCAGAGGTTACGAGTGGGCTCAGCCGGCAGACGGCCGTGGGTTCCGGTCTCCACCACGGCTGTCGGTGTGATCGTGGTCAGGTTGTGCAATGACTCTCCGTCTCCTAACTCGCACGGTGTAGATAATAACGAGAGCTGCCTGGTGAGTGTGCATGTGGAGCCAGCGGCGGAAGGCGAAGGTCTGTCACGTGGCAAATCTGCAAGAAATACACATTCTTGCTCCACCTGGTGCTGGGGGTGGGTGGGCTCTCTTCCTCTTGTACCTCATCCAGTTCTTCTGTCTTGAGGAGCAGCTGGCCTTACTCGATACTTCTCGGTGTTGGCCGCACAGGGTAATCTGGGCATCACGCTTGCCACATTTTAAGTCTCTACAGTCCCAGGATCTAACAACATCCTCACATTGCTGATTCCTCACAGCGGCGATGGCAGTGATAATGCCAGTGACATCTTGTGCCACTTACTGGGCACTAGTTAAGTGTAGGTTTCATGCTGGAGACCACAGAGACATGCACACGCTAATATGCATAGGGTCTTTTGAGACAGGTGCCGACATCCCAGCTGGCGGGCAGACAGAGGCTTCAGGAACGAGCAGATTGAGCTGCTGGCCTACAGCTCCACAGCAGCCCTGGGGAAGGCCCCTGCTTCCCGGGCTCACCAAATCTGGCTAGTTTTACCAGCAGGCTGCCACTGCCACAGGAGACTCACCTTCAGTCCCCACAATCACTCTGAGAGGTAGAGCTTTTGTGACCAGATCCATTTTCCAAGCAAGGGCACTGGAGCCCTCATTACCGTGACACGCTGTGTGTCTTAAGATCAAATAAAAGGCAGCTCTTGGGCTGCCACTTGCTTCGGAGCTTTCTGCAGAGGCGAAAAATATGTGCAAACAAAACCAACAGCTTTCTTTATGTTCCCCAGAGTTGCTAAAAATGCCTGTGGGTTTGCACACAAGCAGACGCTGTGCACACAGTGCTCTGCGGCTTCTGTCTTCTTGGCTCGGCAAGAGGAGACCTGGCAGGTATTTCTCACATCTTTGTTAAACACGCACAACCAACAAGGGAGGAATTCCAAGGTAGTCCCAGCATGTGGATCTCTGCCAACTCCCCTGTTATTTGTTGTTAAGTCATGAGAAAAAAAAAGTAAAGAAAAGAGAGACAACTCACAGCTGAACCCACGATCTGTGAGGTACCTTATGTGGGGAAACGGATACTCCTTGCACCGGGGTCAGAAGCCCTGCACTCAAATTTGAACTGCAAGCTGTAAGCCTGTGGCCTCGCACCTCACACATGTGGTTTAGCCACTCTGAGCTGACCTCAGTCTGCCTGTCTATACCCAGGCACTGCAGTACCTTCTGGAGAAACCTAACCTCCAAAAGGGGTTTTTGTCCTGGTCTCCTACATTCCAGAACTTAGTCAAGTTCTGGACTTAGTCAAGTTCTGGGCACACTAAGTGTCTCACTGTGATAAATGAGTGAATGAGTGAATGAATGAATGATTTGCTACTTTACAGATTGGTTGAAAGGTTAAAACAAGACTGTGGATGTGAAACTGATACTGTCAACTGCTATAAAAACATGAGGACTTATCGTGATCACAGAACATGGTCTGGGTTCTATTAAAACAAGGTGTCCTGTTGATTTATGAGCTCTCTTTTTGTCTGACACAGGAAATATAAGATTTGGTTCCTCCAAATGCTCATGGTCCAGTAGGAGGATACACGAGTAAATCGAGTGCTAAAGTAGGGCAGAGGTGAGCCGCAATCCCGGTGACTAACCCACACTTCAAGGGGTGGGGCAGGGAGCTTTCTGGAAGAGGTGTTCTGGGATAGTCCTGACTTCGAATGTATTGTCAGACTCTTCCCAGCAAAGTTAGGCCCTGGGGCCACTGGGCTCCCATGCCACCCTGCCAAGCATTTGTGTCTTTTCCTCTTGTCATAGATTTCTCTTCTTGACGTAGGATTTCTGTCTTTCCCATCTGAGTCATTACAGGGCTGGCAAACCCAGCCCTGATTAAAGGTGCCCCTCCACCTACTCTGCTGCCACACCTGTGTGTGACCAAAGCAGAAGACAACTGCACACTGTCTTTGGGCAGGCCGACGTGTCATTTCTTCTGTGTTCATTTCCTAATCCAAAGATTTCAGACTTCTCCCTCTGGTGTTCCTTCAAAACTCCAACACGTCTTTCCTCATGTTCACTTCCAGTTCAACATCTTGCCCGCCAACTTACGGAGGAAATAACAGCTACCGGAAGTCAAATCCCACATGCTTCTCCCACTGTCTGCCATGATGGGTGAAGAAAGCAGCCTGTGCTCCTCTGTGCCTTAGAGCAGATATTCTTTCAGGAGAAGTCTGGAGAAAGGACAGTCCTGTGGGAGGTAAGAGAGGGAGAGAGCATTTACCACAGAAGGGTCCAGTGTGTTTCCTCCCCAGGCACATGGCAGCTGAGGCTGGCAGTGCAGAGCCTGGTGGACTGCCGTGTTTTGCTGATCAAGAGAAAGCATAATGAGGATGTGGACAGGGAAGAGCCCGTGGAGAGTGCGAGAGGCCACATCTGTGCGGCCTTGGTCCACACGCGGGCTTGACTGAGAAGGCTGTCATTGTTGGAAAGGATATGAAGGACAGCCCACAGGACCCTCAATTGCTCATTTCACTTTGCGTATCTGACAGACACGTGAGAGGCTGGTGAAGGTTCTCTGCTGCGCACCCAGGAAGGTACACACGGAAGAGAAGCAGTTTCACTCATAATAGCTACTCAAGGCAAACAGAAGCTCACTCCTTTGTTACTTGGCCATGCAGCCAGCTGCCCCTACTTTGACAGGAAGCAGGAATCCCAGTGAAAGCTGACAGCCTAGGGGATAACTAAGGAAAACACCAAGGGTGTGAGGATCCAGGTGGAGATGGGGAAGACAAGCAAGAGGGACTTGTGGGGCAACATGTGTCATAACAGAGCAGGCAGGTGTCCTGAGGGAGCCAGGGTCCAGTCTCCCAGGGAACAGAGGGGTGCTTGTATGATTCTGATTGTGATGGGAGTCAGGGAAGTGTTTGGAACACAAGTGACTCCATCTGATTCGGGTTTTTCCCTGGGGGCTGTGTAGAAAACAGAGTGAAGGGAGATGGAGACAATGGAAGCAGAGCTCTGATGTGAAAATGAAGTGGTCGTCCCGGTGTGGGCAAAGCATTCAGACCCAGTGCAGAGCGGGTGGGAAGTGGCCAAGCTGAATGTGTGCAGAAGAGACCCAGCAGGGACTGCAACAGACTGGAAAGGGGTGTGAGTGATGTGGGAGCAAAGATGACCGCAAGGTTCTGACCCTGAGGAAATGGAAAGATCGAGCTGCCACTCGCCATGGAGAAAGTGGGCAGGAAGAGAAGTGAGGGCCTCTGAGGAGAGCAGAGTTGGGGACTGTCTCATACAGTAAGTGGAGATGTGAAGAGGAGGTGGCCCTGCAGTGCTGAGTGGGCAGGAGAGCCAGGCTGGACGCTGCTATCGGCACCTGCGGTGGGTGAGTGGTTCCTCAGTGAGGAGCTTCGTGGTTGTCCACACAAGGGGACATATGGAGGAGAGGGGACCAGAAGCAGGTCCTCCAGAGTTAGGGTTGGAGAGATGGGGAGGAACCAGCAAAGGAGACTGAGCAGCAGCCCCTGAGTTAGGAGAGGACCGAGGGACTGTTGTCCTGAAAGGCAAGGACAGAAGGCTTTGTGGAGGAGGGAGAGCACCGTGTCTAATGCCGCCACCTTGTTCACTAACATCAAGACTATGTGCTGACCACTGGACCTATGTAAGGAATCACTGTCACTTCAGGAAGAACAGTTTTAAGGGGTGGAGCAGCAGTAGTAGCCAAAAGTCTGACCCAAGGAGATCCAAGGACAGGTGGAGGAGAGGGAGTACACAGGAGCTTTTTGGTAAAGAGGAACCAAGAGGTGAGGTGAGAGATGGGGAGGGTGTGGGTTCAGTGTGAGGATGGGCGTGTGTGTGTGTATGTGTGTGTGTGTGTGAACTTGACAGAAATGACCAAGTCTTAGAGACAAACATAGCAGCCTTGGGCAGGTGAACAGGCCTGGGTTCTGGTTAGGGTGTGCTGGGCATGGAACACACCCATCACAATGGGAGAGCACACTGTTGAGAGACCTCCAAGGCAGGGAGATGTGCCCTGGGGCCCAGCTTGGTGTCACAGAACCTGCACTTCCTTGGCACCTGTTATGTGTTGGGCTCTGTTTTCTTCCATCTCTTAACTTCGAGGAGATGCTGCGATGTGACATTTTACGTGGTCTTGATGCTACTGACAATTTTGTCCAGAGACCCAGGAGCGGTGTGGGTGGCACAGCCTGGTGAAGGGCTCCTCCTTTGTATGCCAAGTGGGCAGACTAAGAGGGCCCCCCCCCTATTTAGAGACCCAGCGCTGGGCATGCTAACTGCTTTCTCCTTCTGATGCTCCTGCTCATTTGCAAAGCATGTTCAGCCTGCACTGAATGAGGACCAGGGCGACAGGGTAGGGGTAGGGAACCAGTGCTGGGTGTCCGCAGTGTGCTCTGGTGAGTTTGCATGGATGTCACCAACCGTGTGTGTCACCATGGTGTTTAGGACATCAGTGGGATGCTGAGCCTCTCGAGGCCATGTGCACCGGTCTTCCCAGGGAGATGAGCGTAGGGAGAGAGACACTGGGGTGGCCACAGACCTTGTCCTGCTACTGAGAGGCTGAAAGCAAGTCACCCCGGGCCCGGGCTGTGGAATGCACAGGGGCTGCATACAGCTCCAGGGGTCCACTGTGACACAGCTTGGAAGAACATCCTAGGGAAGCTTTACCTGGCCACTTTGATAATTTTTGTGAAATCTGATAGAGACTCTGGAACTGTCCCGCCCACTGGGCCAGATCCTCAGCCTTCAGTATGCTCCTGCACCTCTGTATCTTAATGGTTTTTGACTTCCCCTTCTCAGGCACTCTGGGATAGAAGTCACTTGCTGACATTTTGGCCCCTTGGCCCTCACAGCAGAAGGCTCCCGTTTAATGCTACAGTCCCCCTTGCCACTGTGTTCTTAACCACTTCTAGCACTGAAAACCCAGAGGTCAGAGGTTAAGTAACTTGCCCACATTACCAGGTGGTACAGAGCTGATTCAGACTCGGGTTACTTGGCCCCAGACAACATGCACGCATCTAATTTTAGTCCAAGTGCTAGGACTGGGCTAGGGCTCTCAGCCTCAGCCCTGTGTACATTTAGGCTCAGATCTGTGTGTGTGTGTGTGTGTGTGTGTGTGTGTGTGTATGGCTGCACATCTTTGGATGGTTAGAGCCTCTCCAGCCTCCCTTTGCCAGGTGCCAGAGTAAAGCATGCTTATGCACCACTGTGACCACCCATACTGTCCCCAGACAGTGGCCCCACCATCGGTCAACTCCTCTGAACTCACCATCCTCTCCTGTGAAGCCAGCCAGGGGAGACAACCCAATGCTCTGTGACTCAGTGGGGCAGGTAGCAATTTTATTTGTATGTATTTTTTTGCTGAAACATGCATTGTATCACAGATAAAAGATTAATCTCTACTAGTGTTTGCTCTGTAGACTGATGGCAGAATGTGGACGTGACTGTAGACAGTGCTATTGACAAGCACGTGTGAACTATTTTGGAGAGAGAGAGGAAGTCAGGAAGTCTGGAGAGCATGCTGCTGGCTGGTGTGGGGTTATGTCAGGTCACCGGCAGAGCTGTGCTGAGGCACGATCTAGGCTAGAGCGCATGCGCCGGGAGAAAGTACGTTTGAACTTGTGTGCAGAACAAACCTGCCATTTCAGCCACACCCCCTCCCTGAAACTTTCTTTTCCACTTCCTGGAAATCTCCCCATCCTTCATCTTATCCTCTGTCTTTCCTTCGTTTCGTTTTCCTCAGCCGAGGTTTGGATGATGTTGGAGTTACGGTTGCCTCATCCTTTGGAAGCTTCTTCTTTCAAGTAAGGCCTCAGGCCACCACCCCCATCCTGATCTCTAGGGCAAGGGATCAGTAGACATCAGTAGACATCTCAAGGGAATAAGCTCCGCATGGAGAACAGAGCTGGACTGTGCCTGGGACACACGAAAGGCTGAGGATGGGAGGAGCAGAGCACACCGTATCAGAGGCCCAGACCTCAGGTCTGCCACGCATTCCATCTCCTTCCTCACCAGCTACCTGCCCCATTCAGTCACAGAGCACTGGGATCTCTCTGGGCAGGCGTCACCCTCAGTGCGCTGCTTTCCCTGTCCATTATGCCTGTGTGCTGAATCCTCTGTACAGAGAAGTGTAGAGAATACAGAACAGACACAGAATACGCAGAGCACCTGGAGCACTGAGCCCCCTGCTCACTCTCCACTCGAGGTCCGCACTCTGGCCAGCAGGAATCTCCGAGGACTCCTGCTCTTGGGCCGGGCTGTCCATGATGGGTGCTGAAAGAACAGATCTGGACAGAAGAGACCGGTAGTATGGTAAGAGGCTATGATTCCTTCTCTATTGCAGTGCGCTGCTCAGTATTACTTGTACCACATCAAGCATTTAGTTGCTAATGCCTCCATGACGAGTAAGAGGTCAATACCCCCAAGGACTCTAGAGAGGAGAGCAGGGAGACAGGAGGTAGAGAGCAGGCACAACATGCCAGGCCTGCCCGGTGGATGGGCTGCCTCTGAGCTTGGCTTGGAAGGCTGGCTATCAAACAAGGTGGGCAGGAAGGAGGAAGCGACATCACTGTCAGGGGAGCAGTTTTTATAAGATAGTGATATCCATGGCTTGCAGCACCTGGTAGAGGAAGCTGTGCATTCGTTACCTTGACGGTGGAAGATGAAGATCATGAAGATTATGCTACTCGGGAACAACAGGTATGTGGAGGTAGAAGAGGGGGAAGTGAGGGTGATGGGACAGGGGGGCTGGGAACACGGCAGGCAGAATCGGGGGCAAGAGGGTTCTGTGGCACAGAGATGTCCCACATTATGTGCAAAGTCACACAGCCAGTGTGAGGTTGCACGTGTAGTGTTTACAGCATCAGCAGGGTGCTAAGTGGGTAGAATTTAAAGTTGCCAGATGGCCCAGTCACTGCGCCTCCAGTGGCCACATTGGAATGAGGGAGGCTGAGCAGGGATCGAGGACACCTGCCTCTGGGTCCCCACTTTGACACCAGACCAAATCACTCAGTTCTGGCTTTCACAAAAGGAATCCCACACCATCCTTGTCCTGCAGAGTCACTCTCCACGTGGTGATCTCTGGTTCCATCCATTGTCTTACAAGGTGTGATTTTGTTTTTCTTTGTGAGTAAATAACACTTCTGATTTGGGAAATCTAGGAGAAAAAGACATGAAAGTAAAAGGGAGACAGGAGGAAGGGAGTGGGGGAGGGGAGGGTAAAGAAGGGTAATGGGGAGTATAAATGTGGTAAAAATATGCTATATGTATATATTAAGATGCCCCATAGTTGCCTGTTATTCTGTACAATGAATTTGCACTAGTACATCTTTTAAAAAGAGAATTCCAGCAGCAGCCTGGAGAGTTGTTGCCAGGGGCATCTCTGGGGCTATTCGCTACTAGCCCTGTCCAGCCTCCTTGGGGACTCCAGGGCAGTATTGTGTGCAGAAGTGGTTTGGTACAGCAGGGCATTGTCAGGTTGCACATAGGAGGGTTCTGGTATTTCCAAGGGACAGGGGCTGTGAAGGGTCCCGGGCCCTTCTCCAAGCCCTGACCCTGTGAACAATGGGCCTGGCTCTGAGTTGGGGCTCTGAGTTGCCCAACCCAGGGCCCCGATGCACTTCCTGCCAAAGTGGGCAAGGCCAGGGCAAGGAGACAGAGTTACTTCCTGAAGCATCCCAAAACAAGGCTGCCAGATGAGCTTGGATCTAATGCTGAGCCCTTTTACATTCTCTTCCCCACTATATTCCCTGAGTGTTTGCAAGGAATATGGCATTATAGAAAGAGAGTTTGAATGTGGTTGTGTGATGCGTGCGCATAATCCCAGCACTTGGGAGGCAGAGGCAGGAGGATTGCTGTGAGTTCGAGGCTTACTTGGGCTACACAGTGAGTTCAGGACCAGCCTGAACTACAAGGCGAGTCCCTGTCTCAAAAAGAAAAGGGGGAGAGACTAAGAATGTAGCTGTGTGCAAAGGCCCTGGTTTTAACTCCCAGTAACAAATAAAAGGAAGGTTTTACCTTGTTGTTTCAACCTCTGAGGGGCAGTGTGAGAAGGGGCAGGCTCAGGCAGCCCCGTGGAGCAGGAGGAGACCTCCAGGGATAGTAGGGCTGAATTTCCTCTTTGGCCCCCAAAACTGCCCCACACCCTGGATGAGTGTGCCCATCCCAGGCAGAGATAGACAGAATCCCATGGTTAGTCCACTAGCCCCAGAGGAAGAAAGATAAGCCCACTACACTGGGTAGAGCAGGGCCCACTACTGCCGTTGTGGTTGCTGGGTTTGCTCCATGCAGGGCCCTGCCCTGCTCTCCTGCTGGCCCTGGCCTCTTGCCCTGCTAGCTGACTGACCCTCACTTCCCTTGCTTCCCCTCACCCCGGGAAGGCTGGTCTTCAAGATCTTGCTCAAAACTCCCTCTCCCGTCTTTCTGGCTGCTCTGCTACCTGAATTGGTAACAGTCCCACTGCCCTCTGCCAGATGGGACAGTATGAGCGGGCACTGGTGATGCTCGTCCATGGCACACACTGCTCTGAGCACTGCCCGCATGTCATTCCCTCTCACAAGGCTGGACGATTGCTGTTCCAGTCTACAGACAGGACATGAGGCCTAGACGCTCAGGCACTTCATCCGAGGCCTAGAGCTAGGAAGCAACAGAACAGTCTACACTGTTGGGCCCCTGTCCCTGCCAGACCCTCCTCCCACCTAGTCACATCGCCCATCCCCGTGAGTAACCCCACAGTGGCTTCCTTGGGTTCTTGACATGGGCTCTATGCACATAGGCCTAGAATATCTCTGGTCATCATCTCACCCACATAGGCCCAGCTCCGAGGCCTGGGAGTCTCTCGTGGGCTCAGCTACTGTCTGTGCTGGGAGAAGCACCCGCTCCTGCACCTGTAGCATTCACTGGGGTTTGCAAGAGCGGACACAGCGTGGGCAAAGCCACATCTGGGCCAGCGTTAGCCACCTTCTCCACATGCTACTGCCAGGCACTGAGCAAGCCCTGGGGGGGAGGGTGGGGGCCAGTGAAGGCCCAGCCCTAAAGTGGGCTCTGCAAGGCCTGATGAGTACAGGACTCAGGATGTCCAGGTGGGTATGGAGCCAGTCCAGCTCTGAGGAGATCCGGCCCAGGGAAGGCGATGTTCCAGGACAAGGACAGCCTATGCGAGGCCCAGGTGAAGAACAGCGGGCTGTGCTTGGGAGGCCGCCGGGATGAGTGGTTGGAAAGTTGAACGTGCTGGGCCGGTGTTGCAAGACCCCTCGGGCAGCCAAGCTTTGACCCTTTGACGATGAGGTATTGTGTAAGCCAAGGCAGGGCTCCTGCTCCCTCCATGGGTGTCTGTGGGCTCCAGGCAGCTTGGAGGACAGTCTGGCACTGTGGCCGGAGGCCTGCGCCTGCAGCTGGTGGGTTGGGTGTCCTCCTTCATCCTCCGCGTATGCCCGGCAAGCTGCTTACCTGCTTGTCACCAAGTCATAACTCTCTTTACTTTTACGATTCAAGCTGAGTCATCACTGCCTCTCTCACGGTGACACTGAAGGCAGCTGGGCCAGGCCCAAGACCAGAGAGCAACCACTTTGCCCTGAGAAGCTGAGCAGAAGCCCAAGTATGAGATGCCCGTGGCTGTGCAAGGTACTCCCACAGACGTGCCAGGCGCAGGACAATGGTGCCATGCAAACACTCCATCCTGGCTGAGAAAGCAGCTGTCCATCAGGCCTCCTTGTACCCTTTCTCATGGAAACACCCCCCCCCGCCCCTCCACTTGACTGTTCTGTTTTCTCTGTGGGATTCTGGACAGCACTGTTCTGATTCTTTGCTGTGGTGCTTTCCATCCAACTCATGGTACTGTCTCTCAGCCTGCTCTGAGCCCTAGAATGCTGTCCCGAGGTCTTGCTTGCCCAGGCTCCTGATCCCCTCACTTCTCACCCTTCATGAGAAGGGCCAGGGCTGCTCTAGCAGGAGGGAGGAGAAGGGAGGCTGGGGTCCTGTCCATCTGTCCCTCCTAGGTCCTAGCCCCACTTGCAGTCTGTAGACCACAGCCACAGACGGACAGAAGGATGGAGGGGGCAGGTTTCTGCAGAGCTGCCTTGTGGCCCTGAGTCTTAGGAGCAGACAGGCCCACTCCTCTCCTCCTTGCCCACCTGCGACCTTGGGAACTTCTGAAGTCTCCTGCCAGCTGGCCTGGCCGGTCTGATCGGGGATGCTTTGCCTGTCTGGCAGGAGGAAGACCCTCTGCATCTCCTATGGGGAGAATGATTTCTAGAGTTAGAACGCAGCCCTAGAGAAGATGTGAGAAGCTAGGATGTTGGTCCTGGCTAAAAAATATTAAAGTACTTCCGCCATGAAGTCTCTGTCATGACTCCACTCTGAATTGGATTTGTCCTTTTCTTGTGTACACAAACCTTCACAGAGATATCACTGTCACCATTTACCTCAGGGACCTTCCCTTCCTCTCGGCCGAGTTCTAGGCCACGGGGCTCCCTATTCCTTAACCCTAAGCTGCCAGGCCCAGAGCTAACCTGGCTGGAAAAATGCCAGAGGCTCAAGACATATCACAGAGCATGACATTAGTTTCTAGCAGGGTGTCTAATCCTATCTTTGGTACTGTTTTGCAAAACTAAGAGGAAAAAGGAAACAGCTAAACATGCCCCATCCTTTCTAGAGAACACCTTGTCCAGTGCCTGCCACAGCCCAGGGAAGAGACTTCTGTCCCCACTGCAGAGAAGCTGTTACCCAGCATGTGAGTGCAGAGCCTGGGTTCACACTCAAGGTCCCTGATGAAGAAGCTTAGCTGCTGGAAAGCTGGGCCCAGAGAGGTAAACAGCACAGAAAACTGACCACTGGGAACTCATCAAGAGATGAAGAAATAAATAAAACAGTGCATGTAAACCAATGGTCATGAAAAAGGAAAACTTTGAATCATTGGTAGGAAAATGTATGCATCTTGCAAAGTGAAATAAATCAGACACAGGAAGTTGCATATCACCATAATTCTTTTATGAGACACACAAAGCAAACAGGGCAAAATAAAAGGAACTGGGACATGGACTACGGAGGAAAGGAAATTCTGGGGATGAAGAGAAAGGGGGTGGGGAGGAGAAGGGGAAGAAAAGACCAAGATAGGGCTGGGGATTTAGCTCAGTGGTGTCGCAGCTGCCTTGCAAGTGCCAGGTCCTGAGTTCAGTCCCTGGTACAAAAAAAGAGAAAAAAGACCAGGATAAGCTATGTATATGGTCAATGCCCAGAGTCTACCTCAAATACTATACAGATGTCAACTGTTCCTGTGGTTACTGCAGAGGAGCCTGTCCCATCACTATTACCTGTGGGTCTTTGTGCGTGGTGTTCAGCGTCCACGTAGCCCACTGCTCCCCTGCACCTTCCAAGTCTCAGGTGAGCTCTTTCTCTCCCTACCTGCATGGCCTGGACAAATACACAGAGTGGCCTTGAGCCTGTACACACTGCAGCTTCCTATGAAATGGTATTGTCTCATCTCTAGACTACAATCCCCAACACAATGTAAATATGACATAAATAGTTGTACACAATTGTTTAGAAAATAATTGCAAGGAAGATGTCTGTACACACTCAGTATAGATAGTGTTTGTCTCCAGCTAGGTTTGGTCCATGCTTGTTTGAATCTATGGATGTAGAACCAGATGTAGAGAGAAAGGGCTCTGTTTCTCTATGTATCTCCTAAGGGCCTGAAGAACTCTGGGGCCACTGGAGACCAGCTAGCAGGAGCACTCTTCCCCCTGCAGATGGAGGCTCAGGCAAGTGAGGCGAGTGGTCCACTGGTGATGGGCAGTGCCAGTCTTCCAACACACACTGCTTCTGACTCTCATAAACCAACTACCACCACCTACCCCAGGTTCACAGAGCTCTGCTTCTGTCAGTAGCACAATCTAGTTCATTCTTGTTTTCTTGTGCCTCAGTTTCCCTTCTGCTGTCCCTGGCTCTGATGCCTAACACCAGCAGGCCTGGCCATTGTATATGGCCTGTCTTGGGGGTGCGGAGGCCTAGCCTTGATCATAGGCAGCTCCCAGGCTAGTCCTCCTCAGCCTCCATCTCCTAGTCTAAATCCTCTGTTGACCTGTGTGTCACTTGACCTCTGGACACATATATGGATTCACATGGCTCAGGAGGGTGAGCAGGTGACACGGTACTTGGCAGTGATAGCTGAGAAAGGGTTTCAGAAGGGCCTGTTGCTTGTTTCAGATTGGATGGGAAAAAAAAGACTAGACCAAAACCCAAGCAGCCTGTCTGCCAGGAGTCTCTGAACACAGTCCAAGCCAAAGCCAGCATTGGCCAAGAGGGAAATTACAGACCTTAAATGGGAGACAAGTCTGTCAAGCCTCATAGGGTGGTACTTGTTGTGTGAATGGTTTTTCAATGCGTATGTTTTTAAATTTATTTTTATTAATTTGGCCCTGACACTCTTCTTAAAAACAACATACAAACTGATAATTGGGCGATTTTGTTTAGCTTATTCAAAGTCAGAAAATATTTATTGATTGCCTACAAGATGCTGGGAGCTGTGCTAGGAGCTGGGCACCAAGGCTGTAAAGTGTTGGGCATTATCCAGAGGGGGCTTACGGTCTGCCACAGGAAGAGCTAAGTGTACAGAGTGAATCCTGGAGCCCCTGGGACCTGATTTTCTCACTGGGTACAGCTGGGCTGGAAAGGAGGTGAGCCTCAAGTCTGATGGGACGGTCAGACCAGGAGCCCTCACAGATGGGCACAGGTGGCCAGGGCCTCCTAGACCAAGGGAATCTTAGAGGCCACCTGAAGCTTGGAGTGTGATTTGCTGGGGCTCACAGAGCCAGAAAGTGGCAGCTCGAGATGAGCTCAGGTGTCTGACTTCTGTCTACCCAGCAAGATGCCTAAACACAAACTTGTTCGATGTGGCTGGAGAACCAGGTCCAGCTTGCTTCGATCTATCCCTTCACCAAAGACCCTGGTGGTCAACCATGGTTGAGTTCTGAGAAGATCTCTGCCTTGGGATTGTAGGTGATGTTGTGGACTTGTGCTTCTCTCACCAGCAATAAGTACACTGTTCACTTGAGTTTTTGGTATAAAATGGGAATTTGTCATTTCCTACTTTAAACTTCTAGTTGACGGTGCTTCCCGCTGTCTGTAGTGGATGGCTAAGGTGCCTGGCCTGGCTGTCCAGTGGCAGTATGCTGGGAGAGGCTGCTCTTGTGCTAGGCTGTGGGCTAGTTCCCCGGGAGACGAATCCTCCCCCAACAAACTGAGTTTTTCATCGCTGCACACATTTCTTTTTTTCACTCAAAGTTTTGAGGATTGGCTGAGGAGCTTGGCTGGCAGCAGGTGAAGCATCAGGTCAGGTGTCCATCTGCTCCTTTCCTGTCATCCTGGGGGTAGCTGAAAGGGCACCAGCTTATTCTTACTGTGATGAGCAAATGAGCAGGGACAAGACAGGCATGGAGCAGACCAGGCATGCCAAGGTATTGGGTCAGAGCAGTCTGGCTCTGAGCCCATCTGGGATAAGTCAGTGGTCAAGCCCCACATGGCAAGGAAATATCCTTGCCTGCTCTGCAGGAGAAGTCAAATGTAAAGAATACAGTACAAGGAGAGTATAGAGAGCAGACGAGACATTGGGACAGGTGGACTTGACTTCGGGTCTGAGTTGGGCTTTGCCTGCTTTTGGAAACCGGAGAAATCATTTCTCCCTTCTGAATCTTGGTCTCTTCCTGTACTCTTTGCCATCAAGGGTGCAATGAGATATTCTCCATCTTCCCATAGTGAGGGCTTCCCTGGTGCCAGCTGTCGGGCTGGGAGCTGTATGAGACTCCTCAAGTGAGGGAAGGAAGGTAGGGACCACTGTCCCATTTAATAGATGAAGAAACAGCCTGAAGGAGACAAGTGTCTGGCCGTTCTCTGTGGCAGCACCATTTGGGGGCTGGCCTGCCTCGCTGTCTGTCCTGAATCTAACCAAGGTTCTGGGTGGACTTTTGTCTTGGGAGTCCCCAGGCTTCTGGACTTTTACTTTCCGGTGAATTCCATCAGAGGTGAGCAGCTGACACCAATATTCAAAGTTCATTGTTGTTAGAGAAAACAACATAGTAAGGACTATTATTAGCAGGGATCAGCGGGCAATCACACCTCCCAGTCACAAGTCTCTGGAAGGAAGGACATTTGAAGCAACGCCTAGATGGCATTGGTGGTGCGACGTGCTTGGCGTGGGGCAGATTTCGTAACTGCCATGCTGTCAGGTGACATCGAGGCCACTGCCCTCAGATATCTTTCTAGTCTGGGGCCAGCTGCTCTGACACCTTGGGGAAGGACTGCTGGCAGCAGCTGTTTTGCAAGACTTGACTCATGCAGCACGGCAGATAGGACCAGAGCAAATCTTGGGGTCAGATAACCCTGGGCTGAATTGTAGCTGGAGCCTCTACCAGGGCTGAGTGGCCCTGGTCCCTGACAGTGTTGTGCTCCCTGCCTGGGCAGCTGCATGGGTCCAGCTTCTGCCCAAATGCCACTTCATTCAGGAGGTGCTCCCTGACCTTCCTGGTTACCTTGCTTGCCAGTTGCTTCTCTGCTACTGGGCCTCCCTGGTCACGGAAATCCTCCTTCTCTACTATATGCATAGTGGGCACTCTGGGAGTATGTAGCTCCCCCATTTCATGACCCGGATGCCATATCACTTCTTGTGGGATTTGAGGGCCTGAATGTGGTCAGGCTCTTTAAATGCAGTGGCATCCAGAAACATTTCTTAATAGTTAGAACCAGGTTGAATGGGGTGGGGTGATAGGTCGATTCAATAGGTACCAAGGGCCAGGGTATAAGAACCTTTACTTACTTGACATTTAGCTCTCACTGTTTGCTCAAATGACAAAGCTTATGTGGCCTACCCTCCAGTGAGCGGCCTACCCTCCACTGAGAATTGGGGGCCAGCCCAGTCTGCTCCCAACCCCTACACTCTCTGTTTTCTCAGCTTCCCCCTTTCTTTGCAATCATGTGGGAACCAATTTTCTTGAAGTCACAAGGAGAATTACAAGCTGGATTAGGCCAGCTCTCCAGCTCTCCTGACGTGATGCCAGCGTCCCTTTCCATGATGATACAGCAAATGAATAGTCTCCAGGCTGGCCCCCGGAGACCCAGGCCTCTTACAGAAGAGGCTGAATGGCCTCCCTGGAGACTCTACTGTCAGGCTGGGATGGGCTGCCTCCATTTGCCTGAGGGTCTTCATTGGCTAGAATAGACCCCATGACCTAGGCATTGGAGGAAAAAGAGATTATTTACAACTGAAGCTATAGGAAAGGCAGAATCAAGAATCTGAATGGCTTCTCTGGGATGCCAGACTGCTCAAGTCAAGGAGTCACAGGGTTGGAGAGGGCCTTCGAAAGACACCTCAGTTCCTGTGAGCTGCTTTAATAGAAATACTGGGGACAATGTGGGAAAAACTGTGGAAACAGCGCTCAGAGTTCTGGAGGTTGGAGCCCCAGTTCAAGGCGCCAGACAGCTTGGTCTGTGTGACAGGCCTGGCATTGCCCCTGTGGGGCACGGCTCAGCCAGAGCTTTGTTCCTATTTAGGGACAGAGTCTTTGTTTACGGGGTACATTGTGTTTCATCCACACACCCTACCCGGTCACTGGCGGGTACCTGATACTCACAGCAAAGATCCAGGGGCAGATTCTGGAACTCCTGAGCCATCAGCAGAAGGGTCCAATGCAGCTCGTGCCACTCATCCAGCTCAGGGCTTTCCCAGACAACACTTTTAATGGAATCTCCCGGCCATTTAGCTACCCAATAGCCCAAGCTATGAGGCCCATTGCCACCCCTCACCATGCAGAGGTATCACTTGATATACTATTACCTTGGTGACTCTGTTATTGCCCAGTTCCTCCACTATTTACTTAACACACACACACACACACACACACACACACATACACACACACACACACACTCACACAGATCAAGAGATGGAGAAGGGGAGGGAGAGGAGGGAAAGGGGATAAACAAGGACCAGCTCCACAAAAGGATGATAATTGTTAGGTGCTGCACACATGTATTACTAAAACAAGAGCAAAAATCTCCTAATATCTTCATGATTATAAGTTTCAGCCCCTCAATCCTCCTTATAACTCTACAGGACTATTGCATCATTTCTGCTACAGACAAGGAAATGGAAGCACAGAGAGGCTGGCCACCAGGAAGGTCAGCAGCTCAGGGGAAGTCGTGGGGTAACTCTAGACCTCCCCTCCTGTGCACTATGGATTGCACAGGTCAGTGCTTCACTTGCTCACCCAGTCCCAAGGCCTAGAGTACAACCTGGCATACATTGTGCCCTGCATTTATTCATTAAATGAATCAACTCATAAATGGAGCTTATTCTACCATTTTGTATGAGGCCCTCACTGATAGTCACTGTGCAGAGACAGCCACACCACACTACCCAGCCTCTGATTTGAGGAAGGCAGGGCCCGGCGGACTGTGCATGGGCACTGGGGCTCGGAAAGAATGGGACTCAAAATCCTGACCCTTCAGTCACACAGACTATTATCTGAGCTCTGTGATCTTAGTAACTTCACCCGGCGTCTCTGAGCCTTGATCGCTTCATTGTTAAAATGGAGACCGCAGTGTTTCTGTGCAGGGTTGTGCACCATGTTGAAGTTAAGTACAGGTTCAGAGCCAGCCCAGAGCAGGTACCCAACAGAGACTCATTTCCACTGCAGGAGGAAGCCGGTGGAGGAAAGAGAAGAGAAAGTCTGTCTTGTTTTTGCTGGATAAGTGCTTATGTTTTTTTCTCTTAGTGTGACTCTAGTAGGGTCAATGTAGGGGAAGCAACATGGATCAAGAGATGGAATGTTTCACTTTTCC
Organism: Petromus typicus; assembly: GCA_004026965.1. NCBI lineage: Eukaryota > Metazoa > Chordata > Mammalia > Rodentia > Petromuridae > Petromus > Petromus typicus. The sequence continues at coordinate 132,890 of PVIR01000095.1, read as the reverse complement.
TCTCTACTAGAAATAAGGTTGGAACAACTTCAGTCAATCCAACAGTGTATTTCTTTTGATTCCCAGTTAAAGCCATATTGACGTCATTTTTTTCTCTTCTGCTACCTTATTAAATTTGGTCGTCTATAACATGAAACATGGGCTCTTCAGAAGTGGTTTCCACCGTATTATTGAGCAGGCAGCAGGATGTCAATCTATCGTCCTCCAGAAAACAAAGTCTGCTTTAAATTAAGGAGAACAAAGCCACGCATCTGACATTCAAGTTCTTGTTCTTCCTAATTTGTAGGCTGAGCTCTTAAAACTCTAAATATTTGTCTTTGCATTTGAAGATTGTTTCCTTCAGGTCTTAGTCAGACCTTCTGCTGTAAAGTGAAGAGTCTTCGGTTCAAGATAAACTAAGCTGGGTGCTGGGAAGTTGCTCCTGCTCTCGGGCCTGGCGAGCCTTCCACAGGACACAGTCTACAGGTGAGCACTGGACACAGTTGCTCTTTCTGTGGGTCCAAGGACCACAGCACATGTTTTGTCCTCATTCCAAGATCCCTCTGCTGCTCACTCACACATGAACCACGCCAGGAGCACCATGTCTTCTCTCTGCCCAGCGTCCACCCTGGCACCTTCCACCCCTCCATGCGAAACCTTCCTTCCAGTGTCAGTGTGGATTTTCCCCTGGAATAGAACTTTTGAGGATGGTTGTACTCTTTCCTGGCAACTGAGCCTTTTCTTACAATTTTCCAGTTTCCAGTTTTCGCCAGTGAGCATCTTGGAAGCGCCTTGTTACTGTATTTTAACACCTTTAAGACCTCAGGTGGGGCCTGGTGCACAGCTAGAACCTGCCCAATAACTGACTCAAATAGACTTCCTGAAATATAAACAGAGGCTGGGACAGGAGGCCTCCACACAAGGGGCAGTAGGGCAAGGGGTTTCCTGGGAAAGTCCCCTAATTCTGCACATGAAGAAATGGGAATGTAGGGGCTGCACACGTCACTGGTGAACTGAGGTTTCCTGCACTCAGTCAGGCACTGCCTATGACATCAGCATGGTCCCCACCCTAACCTGAAGATGCTGTAGCAAAGACACAGGCAGGGGAGACCCCTGGGTGGAGGGACCACGGCAGAGCAGAAATCAGAGAGCGTGCGTGCTCAGTGTCTCCACAGCAGGCTGCCAGGCGGACGAGGTGGACGTGAAGGGCAAGAAAGAGGAGGAGCCCGAGGGAGGAGACAGTCCTGAGTCAGCACAGGGATGAGGAGACCTACAGAGCCAGCAGATCCACCCCCAAGTCAAAGGAGTCTGACTGGGCATCTGGCCAGATGTTCAGAAGAGTGGACATTGCAAAACATCCCCAAGGGAAGGAAGTGGTTAGGGCTTCCTCCTTGGAGGAAGATGCTTCATTTAACCAGAATTCAGTAGAACTTAAGGGAAAAGGAAGAAACCTGAGCCCTCTATTTAGACCTGGAAACAGACTTCCTGCCAAGAAGGGTTCAGGCATGGCCTCCTGAGAAGCAGAAGAGGATTTGGCCAACAGAGAGGATTTGGCCAATGAGTCTCAAGCCAGGTGGAAAAAGGGGTCATAGAACTCATTTCTTCTTTGGGCATGCTGGCACACAGTTGTAGTAAACCCAACATAGCATTTCTGAGGCCAGCCTGAACTATGTAATAAGACTCTGTCTCAAAAAAACTAAAACAAACCGAACAAACAAAAAAGAGTATCTACCCAGAGCCTATTTTCCCTTACAGAACCCTGTTCTGTGCCCAATACTTATCTCACTTCTTCAGGCAGTCCCCCTAAATTCTGATTGGCCTGAGATTCTCAGGGGTGAATAGCTGGCAGCCCTCAGATCTAGTGTGCAAAGCCAGTGACACCTTCAGAACTGAGGCCTCAGCAGAAGTGAGCTTGCTATCTGTGAACTAATCCTCCCCTCACTAGGCCCATCCTTCCCAATTGGTGTGGCTCAGTTTTCCTCGCCAGACCCTGCAGTAGATCCCAGATACTCATAGTTCTGTGTCCTGGGGATAGAAGCCGGGTCCTATCTTCTCTGTCCTTCCAGTTGCAGCCCAGTGATTGGGCACCTGGCAGGTATTGGGGAAAAAAAAAAAAAAGAAAAAAGAAAAAAGCTCAATTTATTTGCACATCAAATCTCATGTGTGAAATGAGAAAACAGGCACAGAGGGTTATGTTACTTGTTGGCCTTTTAAGAATAAAGGAATTTCCCAAGCAAGATGGAATATTTTCTGACATTTCAGAGTAAAGGTAAGGTACAGGGAAACCTTAGCTTGCCAGCACAATTCATTCTAGTAGTATGCTTATAATTGAAAGGACTTGCATATCAAAGGGAATTTCACCATGAGAAATAATGCAATTTCAAATGATTTGTTCCACAACCCAAAATTATATGTATAAAAATCACTATAGTACTGTAATATAATTCAAATCCATAAAGAAAATACAAAATACATAGAAAAATTCAAATTAACCTGTAGTACCTTCAAAACCCTTTGTGGCTGTTGCAACAGAGACAAGAGAGAGGGAGTATTTTGTAAGATGACTTTCACCATCACTAATGGAATCACTGCTATTTACTGGCCCAATGGAATCTTTTTTTTTTTTCCTCTTTGAGGATTTTGAGGAACTGTAACATTACTTTCTTGGTAAACAGATTCATCCCTTGGACTGGTATGGCCTTATTCAGGTGGTGTTTTTCTACATTTTTTCACTGCTCCTCACATTTTACACATTTCTCTAATCTCATAAGCCCTTTTCTCCTTCCCTTCCTCAGATGAAATCTCTTTTCCCAACCCCTTGCTCTTGGGTGATGATCCCTCACAATTCCATAGCAAGACATAGAGAAGGACCATTGGTTCAGTTATGATCCGGTGACATTCACATCACATGTACTCATACTGCAAAACAGCACTGCTTTATCAAGTTTGAATTTATTAGACATGTTTGCTTGTCTTGTGGAACCTTCTTGGGGCGAGTTACTTGCAAATCATGGTTTTACCACCCTTCACCTCCAAGCTGACTGCAAAGCTCATTTGGTGAAGGTTGCCCTAAATCCTGGTGGTTTATAATGAACAGAGCATAAATAAAGTCTCTCTGTTTTCAGGGACAACATGTCCCAGCTCCAAAGGTGACACTGAACATAGTCTTCAGAGGCCTCATTGCACAGGACCACAGGGAGTGTCCCTGGGAAGGTGTCCATGTGGTCAGAGCTAATATAAAAGTTGGAAAACTTTTAGTATTTTAGCCTCAATAAATGAGAATCTCCCCACCTATCTTCCATTATATAAGTCACAGTAGCAAAGTTTCCCAAATTATGAAGGTCTTGGGGCCCTTAAAACCTAGATCTTTTCCTGCTGGACTGTTCACAAACCTTCCACACTGGGTCACAGCTTCTCTGGCATCCCTGCCCCCATGGCCCTGCTGCAGGTCTCTTCACAGAAAGACTTTCCTTTGCTCTTGCACAGGACCTTCTCCTCCTGGTTGTGGTGTAGAATAGAACTGGAATGCTCACAACTCACTTGCCACCTTAGAGACTTCTGGCTGGGGTCAGACCATCCCTCTCTTTCCAGCTGGCCTCGCCTCCTCCATGGAGCCCCTCCTCAGGGAAGGAGGGAGAGGAGGTGTGAGGACTGCTCAGACCTCCCAGAGGACACCAGCAGCCGCCCTTCCCTTAGGGACTGAAAAGCATTTACTGAGGGGATCAGCGTGTTGTATAGGACCTCGGCTTGTCCTGTGCCTTCAGCACAGGACCCTGATGACAGAGGTGCCAGCTGAAGCACAGCACTCGGTGCTGGAGGGATGCTGCTCTGGGGCTCTGTCCCCCGCTTGTGCCCCTGCCTCAGCTCTCTTGCCTATGTAGGGGCATGTGCAGAGGGACCTGGTGGACTTTGGGAAGCAGGACAGCTGAGCTAGGGCTGAAGAGCAGAAGGGTTTCTGCTGGATATCAGGGTGGGGGCAGCAAGGACAGGCTCTCTGTGAACCCAGCACCACAGCCACATTATCCAGAAAGGCCAGTAGAGAAACAGCAGGTGTGGGGCTCAGGGCTGTTTTGCTGATGGAGTTCAAAGCAGAAGTTCCTGCTGCGCACTGAAGAGCTTATACCTAGCTGATGTCCCTGCTCAGAGCTGAGTAAACAGCATTCCTGGGACCCATGGTCACTGCCACTGGGCACATGAGCCATAGCCGGATGGTGCTGGGGAAATGGTCCAGACATAGCAACTGCCTGACCTCTGGACATGGGTCCCCTAGGAAACGCCTCTGATGGGACAGCCTGTCTTGGCCTTGAAATCAATATATCAGAGGAGAGAGGATGTGTAGCCTTTGACCCAGCAACTCCATTCCCTTCCTTAGGCATGGGGAAGGGGCAATGGCTTCTGGTGTATATGAGGATACATGTATTGGAATGTGCAATGGAGGAAATTTGGAAGCTACTTAAATATCTAACAATGGGAATAAGATAGGAAACTTGGAATGCAGGTCTATAATGGAAAACTATTAGTCATTAATAATCATGTGCTGGAGAATATTTGTTGATATGGAATATTTAAGATATTGAGCCAAGTTTTTAAAAAAGGCTATAAAATGATATGTACTCTCTGCTCTCAATTATGTAACCATAAATTACAGTGACATTTATGGAATCCTTACTGTGTGTCAGGCACTGCTATAGTACATTAATACATCTCCTCATGAAATAAGTTTAGAGTGAGTCTTTTCTGACAGGCTGAGGATTAAATCTGAGCTCCATCTCCAGACCTTTGTATTTTTTTATTTTGTTTTGAGACAGAGTCTTGCTGTGTCACCAAGATGCCCAGGCTGAGCTTGAATTTATAATCCCCTGATTCAGTCTTCCAGTGTACAGGTGCACACCACTATGGCCAGAGCTGGGTGCATCTCTATTTTGTCTCTATTCTGCACATAGGAGATTGAGGCACAGAGTGGCTGTGTAACTTGCATGAGGCCACACAGTGCTGAACAGTTGGACCTGTGTGTGCCCCAGGACAGCTTTGTTTTGTGGCCCTAGGAAACCCCAAGCTGGCCTCACTCCCTTCCCATGTGAGTAGGTTTCGTTTCTATAGAAAATTCACATCTAAAAGCTGTGTTTCCAGTAACTTCTCCTAAGACAAAGCCAGACAAACATTTCCGGGTATGAGCATGTATCTCATGGTGCAGGGCTAGGAGGAGGTCAGTAACTGAGTTACTCCTCAGCCCCGCCCAGGCCAGAGGTAGCAATGCCCTGGTGCTTTAGTCAGCAGATCACCCAGGCTGTGTAGGCCTGTTCTAGGTGCTGAGGGTTCCACAGGGAATTGGTGAGCTACTCAAGGCCACTTTTCTCTTGAGACTTTCACCATAGCAGCACAGACGAGGAGAGAGAGAGTCAGTACTTAAAAACCAAGGAAAACACCAGCTGGAGTTCAGAGCTTGACAGAGGGCTGCAACGGGAGCAGCACCATTGGGTGTGACCAAGCCCTGGAAGGGGGCTCCAAGAGGGGGCTTTGCAGTGGAAACTTCAGTGAGCAGAAACAGAGAGAGGAAGCAAACCCAGGAAAAGCCCAACGTTTGGGAAATATGGTGAGTGGTACATTAGAAGTTTCTGTGTGTTTAGTATTTCCGTAAATCACAATTATTTTAAAATAAAAGGTTAAACTACACTGAAGTAAACACATTACAAATAAAAATGATCACTGTACTCCCAGGCAGCAGGCAGTAGGGCTTTCTGGGGACAGCACGTATGAAGGGTATGTTGGTGAGGTTGGTGTCTTGGGCCAATTCAGGGTGAGGCTGAGATCTGGGGAATATTAAGCTGAGATACTCAAGTCACACTTCACAAACACTCTCACCAAGGCTCCCCCTGAGTTGGTCAGGTGAAAGTGAGACTTCTTTCTCACTAAGGAAGAAACGGAAGCCAAGGTGGAGAGAAGAACGCACAAGTTCTCACGATGAGGGAGCAGCAGAGGTCAGGCCAGAGTCAGATCTTCGAAGCGCTGATTGCTAATCTTGGCACTTGCCAAGCTATGCCTAGGGGGATCCATCGCATCTGTTTTCTGCCACCCTAGGATGGTACATATGTTGTATAGGCTGAGGGGAGAGGTGGTCCATGGAGGATGGAAGTAAATACAATTTTAAAAGATATGGAAAGGAGGTCAAGGTGACACTTAGATACTTTTAGTGATCTCTTGTGACCCTTGAGTCAGTTCAACTGTCTCATGTGCACAGTGCTAGGGATGGCAACCTATGTCTCTAGGTGCTAAATTGTTCTGCCATTCTTATTCTTCTATTGAAATTGGAGTGAAACTACTTGCTTCTAACTAAAGGTAGTTATGAGAATCAGCATTCAAAAGAGACAGTGCCGATGAAAGTTCTCTCTGTTGGAAAGAACTCTCAACTAGGAGTTGGGGCTTCATTCACTGACTCCAAACATAGAGCAGCTGCTTCAAAGTGCTTTGGAGGAACCTTCATGACTAGCTAAATTCTGCCAGTTTAGAGACACATTTAAAATTTCAACATTTAGAAAAATCAGGAGCTTAGAGAGAGCTGACATTTATCACTCAAGTAGCTCCTGCAAAGGTCTTCTTATCTCATCTGGCCTGGTACCCAATATCTTCTAGGGGTGGCCCCACAAACCCACTTTAAAGGAGGAGGAAACAAAGGTTTAAAATGCTCAGTAATGAACTGTGAGCCCACTCTTGTCTGTCGAATGCCTGGGATCCTGCCCTTCTGCCCCTCCCACGGCTGGCCAGATTGGCCTCTATCCTTCAGAGATGGAAGCTAACCACTTGCAAGGATGCACAAAGCAGTCTCCTGGAACTTACCCTGCTCACTGCTCCTTCTACCCTAAACCAATAATCCACATGATTTCACTGGGATGGTATTCATGCTTCATTTGCGTTGGCACAGAGCAAGCTATAAATCATGCCCATGGACCCATCGAAGCCTTTTCTCACATGGAAGATGTTTATAGGAATGGGAAACCCAGCCTCTGCATGCATGTACTGGTCTTCACTATGTCAACATTACCATAAATAAATGTATCTAGGATCTCTGCCCGGACTGTTTTCCACAGATAATCAGCAAGCCTGTAATGTAGGGCATTACTGCCATGGAGGGGTAGAGAGGCCCTCTTGCCCCTGTAGAACTTCTCCTGACAGAGGACCCATTCCCAGTGAGAGCCGTGGGCTCCCTCCTTGGAGATACCCTCTGTTTTCTGTAACAGAACTGAAATCAGGTCATCAAGCAGCTCTTTATTGGAGAGGTAGGTCCACCTTGTGCCCTCACAACACCTTCATGCTTCATGTCTTTCCAGTTGGCAAAATAGGCACCCTCTTGATCACAGTGGACTCTCTTAAGAGTCTTCTTTTAGTGTTACCATTTTGCTCACAGGAACAAGGCACAGAGAAGAAAGGGTCTATCACTTGGCTTTGAATTTTTTCCAGAACTTGGCACTAAGCCTGTCCTCAAAGAACCCACCAGTGGCACAATTACCACCACCACGGTTGCCCACATCTGTGTTTGGGAGAAGCCTGCCATGAGATAGCCTGCACACTTACAAAGGGTTCAAATGAAATAGTTTTTGCCGAAACAATTGTAGAGGCATGGAGAGGGTTAGGGACTGGAACCTAGGGATTTACAGTAGTGGGGAGCCGTTAGCACTAACTCTTATGGACTGATTTGTGTGCCCCCAAACTATTGAAAATCCAATCCTGGAGTCACAGTATGTGACTACATTTGGAGAAGAGAGCTTCAAGGAGATAATTAAGCTCAACTGAAATCACAAGTATGCAGCTCTAATCCAGTATGATCTCAGAGGAGGAATGCTGGACACAGACATGTATAAGGAAAAGACTGTGAAGACACAGGGAGATGGTCATCCACAAGTGAGAGAAAAACCCCAGGAGAAACCTTGATCTCAGACTTCCAGATCTCTGGGCTAGGAGAAAATAAATTTCTGTTGTTTAATCCACAGTCTGTGGTTATGCAGCCCTTGTAATCCAATATACCACCCTTTAGCTTGACAGGAAGATAAATTGCTCCTCTGCTAGGGCATCTCATAGGCTGAACCCTACTGAAAACTAAATAAGATATTAGTACCATAGAATGTGATCACTGTAAGACCTTGGGATAAAGGCTAGGAAGATGCATTCATTCAGTAAGTATTCATCAAATACCAGGAGCTATTCTGGGTGCTATAGACACAGACATAAATAAGACAGAATCCCCTGCCCCAAGGGCTCACACTACCTCACAGAAGACAAACCCCACTGCACATTCCACCATGCAAGGACCTCACTGCACAGCATTGTCCACAAGTGGATAGTTGCTGTCCAAGCATGACACAGCAGAAAAACGGGGTAAGCGGTCACTCTACCAGAGAGGCAGGAGATAACCCCCTGGCTGGCCCTGGGGCAAGGTGTGGGGTTTTGAGAAGAGGCAGAGGGAAAGGCAGTGAGCCAGAGATATACAAGGGGTCCTTTGGAAGGAAAGGACAAAAGAGAACTGTGACCCTTACCTAGTTAGAATTACTGTTTGGCACTAAGGCCACACAACACTTGTCTGTGTTGGGGGTATGATGTGGACCTGTAGCCATATGGCCAAAAAAATGGCAGTGGCCAAAAAAATGGTTCTAGGGACTTGAGCTCAAGCTTTCTCGTCAGCACCTGCTCCCTGTGTGACCTTGGGAAAGACTCAACCCTTCTGAGCCTGTGTTTCCTCTCTGGTCAATGCATCCACCAAGAATAGTGTGTGTGTTCTCGGTTTCAGTCCTGGTGCCACAGGGTTGTGTGGTGTTGGCCTTGGGAATGAGCACAGTGGAAGAGGCAGACTTTGTACTGATCCCATGGTAAAGCCTCTTGTGACAGTGCTCAGAGCTCTTGGTTCACACCTGCCACCAAGCTTCCAGGTGAGGAGGACCTCAGAGGACAGAAGAAGAGGTGTATGCAAGCTGTTATCATAGGCGGTGGTGACTGCTGACATTTTTCTGAGACATTTTTCTTTCCAGAGCTCTGGTTGCCCTCTCTGCCTGTCTCTGTCTTCATGCTGTGGTGCGCCTGCATCTACCTCCGCCTCTTAGACTGTTTAAACCCAACCCCTAGTTCAAGGTCAAGGTCCAGATCTATCTTCCCCAGGGATCCTGCCCAGAGCACCTCAGGGCAGGGAGGTGTCACCTTCCCTCCTTTCCACTCTGTCACATTTATGAGCTCAGTAGGCTGACACTTACTCTACAGAGAGTGCTGCTGTCTCGCAGTGCTAGAATCAGACCTCAGCAAAGATGATCTAAGCAGATACAGTCCCTGGTGCTGGATTGCTCCTGTTGGTCCCAGAGCCAGCGAACCTCGGGCTGGCCAAGTGTCCTTGCTTGTTCTGGCCCCTCTGTCTTGCACATGCTGTTCCCTCTCTTCAGTGCCATCTTATTCACCTGGTCCATGTCATTCTTTGCTCTCAGGCCAGGAGCTGACTCCAAGAGAAGCCAAGATTGCTCAGATGGAATGAGCTGCTTCTGGGTGTTAGGTGAGGTTCCTGGTCCAGGGTGTGGTTACTCAGGAGCCTGGTATCTCCTCCAGACGCTGACCTCTCAAAGCTGTGCGTCAGTCCCTGTTGTCTCCTGATGTCACACGTGCCCAGTGTCAGTGTGTGACCCTGAGGAGTTGGTAAGCCTTGTGCTTGTTCTACAGAAGAGATATTCACCTTGGCCTCTGTGGTGTTGCATCGTCTCTTCGGGCTTCTCCTATCTAACATAGGCCAGACATCCTGGCGAGGGGTAATTTCTTGTGCAGATTTGGGGAGAGCAGGGCTTTTCCAGGGAAGCTGTGTTGTCTCAGGCATCCCGCATGGCATCAGAGCCAGAGCTGTGTGCTTCTGTACCTCCTAGAGAGGAAACTCCCCACCTCCCAGGACACATACACATATGGCAGAAAAGTAGTCAGAAGTTGTTCAGAACCAAGTGAAGAGGATAAAATAATACCAAACAGGGACAGACTCAGATGAGGTGTTGTAGCCACAACTGATGAATAAGTGAAAGGAGGAAAAGGGAAGTGAAAGGAGGAAGAAAAAATAAGGCAAATTGTCTCATTTTGGTTTTAAACTGGACTTAAATGGAACTGTATGGCAGGGAATTGACAGGGCAAAAGCAGAACTGTAAGAGGAGAAAACGGAACTGGCTTTCATCGAATGCTCATAGTACATGCCCTGAGTATTTATGAGCAAACATTTTCTCTGTGAGATCTCATCTTAATTCAAACGAAACAGTGCCCCTCCAGAGCAAATACTACCATCTGAGCTTTATGGATGAGAAAACTAGATTTAGAGCAGTTAAAACCTATTCCCAAGGTCATATGTAATTAAACCATGAGTTTAAGGGAAGTCATCATAAAAGCAGATTTCAACCAGGTCTCCATGACTCCACTCCCTTGCGATTCTTAGAAAAATCATGCTTATTTGGCTGCTTCATTCTGGATGATTTTGTTTTTGGAAACCAGGCTCATGACTTATAATCACAGCTTACAGACACCATCAGGACAGAGTTGTCCATCCCAAGACCTCGGATACTCTCATGGCACTTTCTGCTAGAGGATGGTTACTGAATGTCTTAGGTCAGTCTCCTTGCCTCCAGGGGTCACTCTGCCCCAGCAGGCCCTTCTCTGAGCCTGCTGGACTCTTCTACTGGGGATCCTCACCATCTGCAAGATCCCCATCATCACCTAGTTGTGTACTGGGCCTGGATGTCAGGGTCCTTCTCACATATGAAGCCCTGTTAGAGGCGATTCCATCTCAGTAGACTCTTGATGTATACCCTACCCCATCTCCATCCTTAAGATCCACCCAGACATAGCTCCTGCTTCTGCCATGGGGTCTGTAGCCTCTGCAGGGACCATTCCTTCTGTGGAAGCCCAGCAAGTCCCTGGTGAACTGTGATGTGACTTCATCCTAGCTTGGTGACCTGGAGGAAAGGCAGAAATGTTCTTCCTTGCTAGATGGGGTTCCCCATGTCACCTTTGAAGGGAAGAGCTAGCCCATGATTGGAAAGAAGAGATCGCTCCTCTAAGGGGGAGAAATAGGCAGAGTTAGAATGTCAAGCTCCTCAGGGTTTCAAACCCAAAGTCCAAACACTGTTTCTCCCAACCAGGGCTTGGCTACAGTCATTACAGCACAGGAAACCCACTGTACATCACCAAATCCCTGACCCAATTGCCTGCTTTTCCTTTGTCTACCTCTAGGAAATTAGAACCTTTTGCTGTGCTACCAAGGAATCTCTCCGATTTAAACACATTGCCTTAAATCAATGACTATTGTTTCCAGATTTTGCCGACTTTCCCCATCTGTGTAGCAGCCAGCAGTCATCTCATTCTGTAGTCTTAACAATTTACTCTCCTCCATTACCTCTCCTCTCTCCTCTTATTCAGTTACTTTTTTTTTAGCAGTGTCAGGGATTGAACCTAGAGCCTCATACATGTTAGGTAAGTGCTCTACCATTGAGCTACACCCAATCCCTTCCATTGTCTTCTGAATATCTGACACATTTCACCTAAGGTTCCCTTTACTATAACCCAGCTTCTCATGAGAGCCTGCCACATGCTCTCCCTACCTGCCATCCAGCTAGTGAGCTAGGGATCCAGCTCTAGAATCCCCACATAAAGCCACTCCTCATCCAAATGTCTTAGGTTAGGGACACTGGGAGACACACTCTGAGGCAGATATCTACCCAGATAGCTTATAGGCCAGGGATTAGGAAACACTAGTCATTAGGGAGTGTGCGGAGCAGGGCTGGGGGAGAGGAAAGGTGAACTGAGGTACAGTTGCCAGAGGCTTCACAATTTGGTTGGCCCTTTTGTATTATCCCAGATGGCTGCCAGGGGCCCTGTCTCTCTTTCAGATGAGCCCAGTGATGAACATGGACTACCCTAGAAAGTAGGTGTAACTTCAGTTGGAGCAGCACCTTTTGATTGAGGATAATTGTTGGAGATAAAATCCCTGTCATGGGCAGCAAGCTAAGGTACTGAATGGATGATGCAAAGTCTTTCTGTCTGTCTTGCTAACTACTTTGGGAATCCTTGAGAAAGGGGCTCTGAACTTCCATGGTCTTTTTAACCCCAGGAGTGCTGGATGCCAGTTAGCCATGCTTGGTACCTCAGCATTAGAAATACCCTTTGCATTCACCGCTCTAATGTTGCATACTTACTTTCCAGGTGAAAAAACTGAGCCCCTAAATGTGAAATATCATGCCTCAAATCTTGCAGTGAGCTTGTCATTGAGCTGAGACTTCATAAGCATTTTACAGCTGCAAGAATGGAGGCTTAAACACGTACGTATTTCCTCTGCTGTGTGCCAGGATCTGCAGGCCCAGGCTTGGTGGAAGGGCCCATAGTTATCGGGGAATCCCCAGGTTAGCACTGTGGCTTCCTGCCTCAAGGTCACCTCAAGGTCCAACATGATTTCAGGAAATGCATGCATCACACTTGGTTGTGTGTCAGCAGCAGAAGAAATCCAAGGAACACAAGATCATCTACACTGTCTTTTGAGGACTGCGAAGATCCCTGCCTCTGGTGTCAAGTACTTGAATCAGTACAATGTCCCTTGTTTATCCTCCCGAGTTACTAAGTAACTTGGTTCCAATTTAATGGCATTATACTTCATCATCTTGCTCAAAAAACAGCCAAAGAATGGCTACTATCAGAGCATACATCCAGGACGCAGCCCAAGTGCTGGGTAGAGTTGATGAAGGAAAAAAAGCAAATCCTGCCAAGGCATTTTCAACAAATTTTCCTTCTCTTCAGTGTGGTGCACGCATACCAAAACAACACAACCCTCTGAACATATTTTTTGGGAAAATTTGAGACACAATCACACTGTGTAGTTCAGGCCAACTTCAAACTTGTGGAAATCCTCCTCCCTCAGCCTCCTGAGTGCCAGGACTGCAGGTGTGTTCCACCAGGCTGGCCTTCTCCGCATTTTGAGGTGAAAACCTACTTCTCCATTTGACCCCATTCTACATATAGTCACACACACTTCACTGTTGAATCCCACGCTGGGAACCCAGCCTCCTCTCCTGAGGCATCTCCATCCATTACCCGATCAGGCCCTGGTGGGAGCTGGGGATGTGGAGGTCCTTGCTTCAGAGGAACTTTGGTGAAGACAAGATATAAACAAATATTGTCGCCTAGAGCTTCTGTGTGAAAGGAACCATTGAGCGGAGAGGTTGTCATCTCAGTTTGATGTGTGGGGCCCTGAGGTGGGGGAGCACTTGGGCTGCACCTTCAAGGATGACTCTGAGTCTTCCTAGATGAAGAAGGCAGCAAGGGATGAGGAGGCTGCTCCGGCAGAGAGAGCCACAAGGATAAAGGCCCGGCTGAATGACAAAACGGGGGTGTTGAAAACTATAGGAGGCTGGTCATGGTTCAGTCACCCAGGAGCAGACATGGGCAGAGTGCAAGGGGGCTTCGCTCCTTCCCATTAGAAAGGCCACCGCATCTGACGTACGTTTCATGCTGTGCCTCAGCTCATGTCTCCTGATGAATTCCCAAGCCAGGGAACGTCCTATTGGGGCCAGTAGTCAGCAGCAGGGGACAGTTAGGAAGACAAAGGGACAAAGCTGGCCATGGATCTGCATCGGATCATCCTGAAGCCATCTCTGTTTTCAGGGCTCTGCGATTCAAGATGCTCTGAAAACACAGTCTTCACAGTTACATCTTGCTGAAGATGTCCGACCTTGCATTCCTTTTCTTAGCTCTTCCTGACGCTCTGTAAGGAGAAACCACACATGAATCAAAATGAGGGGTCTTGTGAACCCACATGATTCCAAACAGCCACTCCCATTCTGTTTCCTTCAAGCCTCATCCAAAGAGGCTGTGCAGTGATAGAATGAGAAACGGATGTGAGACTGACTCTCAGGGCTGCTGGGCTCTTCTGCCATCTCAGTGGTCCAGAGTTGGTTGGGGAGAACTCTGTTGGCTCTCCCTCCCTTTCTTTTATTCCCTCAATCATTAAGCCTCTGATCTACAGTCAGACTTTGCACTCAGGACAGTAGCCAGAGAGACACCCTGATCTCGGTGAGGTCAGGCTCTTTCTCAGAGAACTGAACTTCACTGGCTGGCTCATAGCAACTTCTTGCTATGGGTCATTTATATTGAATGTCCCAGCACCAGGAGAGGTTAGACCGGGAAGAGACCTCTGTCTACTCACACCAAGCCCACCTTTGTACGAACAAGGACGCGGAGGCCCAGTGTGGGAGGGTGGGTCGTACACGGTCAGTCAGAGAGGAGGTGGAATCTAAAGTAACCTCAAGAGCATGTTGAGTTTAGATTCACCATCTTCCTCTCTCATGGGTCTTTGGCTCTAGGAAGAGACATGGTAAGGCAGGCTGAGCCAAGACACGCACATTGTGGTAGGGAAACTGTGCTGGCTGAGAGGTGCGTAGGAACGCTGGAGAGTGAGAGATGGTGTCGGGGTTCTGCTGACTTGGGAATCCTCAAGAGAGAGTGGGCTGCATGCAGTGGAGCCTTGGGGGCAGGAGCAGGGAGGGCAGAGTGGGCAGCCAGGGGAGGCTGCGTCCTTGGAAAAGCACAGCTCAGTGCATACCAGGTACAGCACCCAGAGAAGTGGCTCGGGAAAGGCATGAAGCTGGGATCCACAGCCGGTCCTCATGGACCAAAGCCTGAGTGTGCGTGACAAGACCACTAACATTTGGCTTAATCCTCGGTTCTGCTGCTTTCTGGCTTCCTAAACCTACCTGGGCACTTGCTGCTCCCACTGTAAAGAAAGGGGTGGTCAGTGGGAGAATTAGGCTTGGAACAGTGGTACCAATGTCTGGTTCGCAGCAGCTACAAACATCCAGCCAGTGCCTCCTGCTGTGCCTGGGAGCCTGGGACATGTTACCTGCTGTGAAGCAGAGAGGGAGTTGTCACTGGGGAAGCCAGGGTGCTGAAGCCAGGGCTCCGTGCTGTGTGTCAGGCAGAGAATCTTACACTCAGCTCTCCAGGTGAAAGGAAAGCACCAAGGGTTTCTCACCCAGAAGAACAGCTAGACTGGTGTTCTTCGAAGTTCTCTGTAGAGACTGTGGTCTGTGGCTACATAGGCTCTGAAGAATCAAGAGAAACTGCCCTGGAGCCAATCACAGTGAGTCTGAGCCAGGGGGAGGCTCTCACTATGAGGCCAACAGCAGAGGCCGCCAAGGGGTCACCAGGGTTTGGAAATCGACTCAGGGTAGTGAGGGAGGGGAGTGGGAGGCCTCCGCAATGGTTATCTCTTTTATCAAAGCCCGGAAAGTTTTGCATGTGAAAGGCACTAGTAAAAAAGTGGGAAGGACAAGAAATGCATAGGGAAAAGTACTTTTATATTAAAAGCCATAGATTGTAAGTTGTAAGTAACACTAACAAAGTTTTCCAGAAACCTAACAGAAACATAAAATGGATGAAAACAAAACAAAGAGAGACTATAAATGGCAAACAAGTTTTTGAAAATAAACTGAATTTCACCAGTAATCTGAGCACCGAGACACTAATGGAGTTGAATCCCTATCATATTGGTTAAAACCTTAAGAATCACATAATGCCAAAGACTGATCAGCAGGAGAGACCATGAGAAGAAGGGCATGTTGCTGGTCTGGGTCTTAGTTGTTCCTGCCACTTGGTGATGGGTCCGTCTTACACATCTCAGCAATTTCACATGGAAGGGCATGCTCAGAGGACGCTACACACTCGTGCGTGCACACGCACGCACACACACACACACACACGCACACACACACACTGAGAATCTACAGAGACAACCTCAGAGTCTAACAACACTGAGAGGAACTGCATCTTCCTTGTCCAGTGGAATAGTAGACGACAGTGAAATGTACCAGGCCCTTCCGGTTTCTGCTCAGGTGAGATGAGTGCAGCACAACCTGTTTCTTTCACTAATTTTGACTAAAAATCCTGGAGAGAATGAGAAGAGCAACTATTTAAGGACTGTGAAAGGTAAACAACAGTAGGTGGACCAAGGAAGGAAATGAGAACTCAATAAACAGCTAATATGGAGGGGATAGTATCAAAAACTACAAGTCTGTAGAGAGAAAGAAAGTGATTTATTATAAGGAGTTGGCTCAGACAATTATGAAGGCTGAAAGCCACGACTTGTACTCTGCAGGCTGTCGACTAGGAGTTTGAGTGCAGGAAAGAAACCAGTGCCCCAGCTCCAGGACACTTAGCAAGAATTTTCCCACTTTCTTAGAAGAGATTCAGTTTTTTCATTTTATTCAAGTCTTCAGCTGAGAGAGATGTGGAACAGGGCAACTGCTTGGCTCAGCTGATCATGTGGACATCTATCTTCTCCAGAGACAGCCTTGCAGTCACCCCCACTGTGACGCTTTACTGCCTGTCTGAGGTCCTTGGTCCACTCAGCCTGGCACATAAAATCACAGTAGGTGAGTTTCCTGAGTGGTCCCCACTCTAATCTCCTTAGACTTAGGGCAACTTGAGTTGCCCTTTGTAGTAAGCACAAACAGCGAAACTTTAAGATAAACTCTTCCTTTCTCCCAGAGAAGAAGGCAGGATAAGTCCCGCAGGACAAGCCATTTGGTACCTTCTCCTTTTATTTCACTCTTTTAGTCTCTTCGTTTGTTCCCAGGGCAAACCCTTCTGAACTTTCTCCTATGCAGAAGTGGGCAAGAGTGGTTCTTCAGACACCGGAAACCCTCAGAGAAAATTCTGATAACCAGGAGGAGTGTGTAACAGGACCCCTGTGGTCTCATGAATGTGGGGCGAGAGGAATTTCATTTTTCCTCCCCTTTTTCTCCAACTGACTCATTTTCAAGGAAGACCCTGTTGTAGAGAATCTGTGGCAGAGGCTAGAACTCTGGCTTCAGCCAGCTCACTATGGGAGCCTGTGTTCAGGCGATGAGGAAATCATCCAGAAGAAAGGAGTTCTCAAGGCTGTGATGAAATCCAGGCTTGCTCGCAGGATTCATATACAAGGAATGGACCAAGAGCAGCATAATGCAGGACCTAGGCCTGAACCACGGTGCTGACCACCCATGAGGCCACCTAGGAAGTGCTGCCCCACCTCAAAACTGAACTAACCTTGGAACTCCATCTGAGACTTGCGGTCTGGACCTAACTGTGTTGTTTAAAAGAAACGATCATTCCTTAGACAATCTTAATAAGACCCAGTGTCTCATAACATAACATTCAAAGCCTCCAAGATACTACTCAAATTAACCAACATACAAGGAACAAAGAACCAGGAAAATCCCCACAACTATCAAAGGAAAAGACATCAACAGACACCAACACAGAACTCACCCAGATGTCCAGATAAGCAGACGAGAATTAAAACAGATGTTACACCGTGTTCCAGGAAGTAAGGGCAAACATTGCTGAAACAAATGGAAAGGTAGGAGTTTCTAGTGAAGAAATAAAAGCTATGAAAGAACAGGGACATTTCATAATTGAAAAACACAATAATAGAAATAAATAACTCAATGGAAGGGACTCATCCAATAATAGAGGTATTCAGTGAAGTCAAAGCTAGAGCAGAGATTTCCCCGGCTATCACCTTTTTCTGTGGAAACAAATAGTATATATGCAAGACTCTGTTGGCCATAAAGGCCATGTCCCAACTACCAAGTTTTGCAATTAAGAGCCACAGAGAATATGTAAATGTTCACCAAAGCAAATAGGCCAGAAAACAAAATAGTCTCAAATTATTTTATATGGTTGGCATGGTCTTAACATCAAAACCAGACAAACATAATTTTAAAAAAATAAAATTATTAACAGATCAAATCCACCATTACATCAGAAGGATGCTATGAGGAATGCAAGTGTAGTTCATCACTTAAAATTCAAAGAGTACAATCCACCATGTGACTAGACTGCAGAGAAACTACATAGAAATAAACATAGAGAGAGCAACACACACTGGTGTCAGACTCACCAGTCTAGCGTTAGGAGGGACCCTCCTTAGCCTGACAAAGGACTTCTACAAAATTCTAGAGCTACCTGTCTGAATAAATCCCAGCGATATGATACTGAGTGAGAAAGGAAATTCCAGAATGTTTATAGCATAGCATGACTGACATAGATAACATTTTACTGTACAGAAAACTACCACATGTTACTTATGGATAGGAGATAAATGTTTCCAAGAGAATAGCAGCCATGAAGTGAGAGCAGTGTCCTCATCTGGAGAGGAAGAGAGGACATGAGATCGAAGATTGTCCTGCAAGGAGCTCAGCATTGTGTTATGTTTGGGTGCTTTAAAAAAATAAAATCCTGAATCAGCCAGGGATTTGGCTCAAGTGGCCCCGCGCCTCCCTTGGAAGCACAAGGGCCTGAGTTCAATTCCTGGTAGTGAAAAAAAATTTTTAAAAACCTGAATCAAACATAACAAAATGATAAGATGAGTAGGGTTCAGTGGAAGAAATGCCACTCAACTCCCTATACTTTTCTACATACTCACTACTTTGTACATTTTCAAAATGTATACGGACTCTCCATTTGAAATTCATGAATACTGGGATAAAGTGTACACTGGATCGATGGCTGCACAAAGCCTTGGGCGAAAGGAAAGAAGGGTGGGTTTCTGGAGTTCTTGTGCAGATGATTTACCAGTGACAGACAATGCTCCAAGGGAGTAATCTCCAGAAGCAGTAACTTAACATACTTTTACATAAAAGAAATCAATGGAATCTGCACACTTATTCTCACTTACAGATAAATTGTTAAAGAACTTGCTCCAAGTTAGAAAGCCACAGACTGGGGGCACTAGGATGAAAATGACACAGGTTGAATAAAGGTCCTGAACCAATTTCCTGGAAGATAGTCTGTGACACTGATCTACTTTGGAGCAGTTACTCTGCTTGCTGTGTGGACGGCAGTGTAGACTCAGGCAAGTCTGATGGCCAGGGAAGAGGAAACTATTATCAGCTTATCTTTCTCTGTTTTAGAGATGACAGATAACAGGGAGGTAGACTTTTTGGAGGTGGAAAGGGCACCTGGGAAGTAGGGAGAGGAGAGGAGATGGGGAGGAAGAGGAAGTAAAAATGATTAGGACATGATATATACTCCCCAAGATGAATGCAGTCATTATGTCTCATAAACATATACCAATAAAAAATCCCTCCTCTTTTTTCTGATTGATTTCTTTATTGTATCTTTGCATATTTTTACTAAGAACTTGTTTTGCTTTGTATGTTTGGCAACCACTTCCCGGATCATAACTTATCTTTGCCCTTTGTTCACGGTAGACTTGGTCGTGCAGAAGTTTTTACTTCCTTTTGAAAGAAGGGAGTTGAGCTAGTGGTGAGAAAAGTTGGGGAGAGGCTGTGACAGCTGCAGAAATGATGGGATTCGGTGAGGAGCTTGCTGCTGCACCAGCCAACTCTCGACTCTTCTTGCTCTGTGCATGTCTAGGTGCCCCCATCGCATCTGAAAGGCAGATTCCTGGTGGTCTTGACTTTGTTCCCAACACCTTGGTGAGGACCTGCAAGGTTGGCCTGCTCAGCATCTAGCAGCTGCAGGATGGTCCCTGAGGTGGGGGGGGGGACGTCCTTACTCTGTGGGCAGAGAGATGGGAAACATGAATGGAGTGAACCTTTCAGAGGGTTCACTGTATTCAGTGAAATAAACTTTCTCTTGCTGTGTGTGTTTCCAAACAGAGTGTGGTCAGAATCCTTTTGCCAGGATGGTGACATTCAATGGCAAATCAGTTGCTTGCCAAGGTCCCTGTTTTGTCATATAAAAAACTGGCAACATTATTGGTGTCTCAAAGTTATTTTTGTATTTTTCTTCTCAGTTAAATTAAAAAAATATCTGAGAACACTAGTCATAGAGGAAAGAATCAGGCTTTTAAGTCTCAAAACATGTGTTTCCAGTTCGATTCCATACACTCATTCTCTGTAGAGGCTGCAAGTCACTCCAGCACGTCTCCTGAAGCTGGAAATGTATTCACCTTAGGGAGGCAGCAGGGAGGAGACGGATGGTTCCACACACGGTCGCCACAGATTTGTTTTGCTGCCTCACCCTGGCTGGCAGGCAGGAACTGGATTTTATTTGCATGTCTGACAGCTGTCCAGTTTAGCAGATCCCAGGAGGTCTTCTGAAGTAATCTGTTAGAAACCACAGGAAAGTGTCACACCAGGTCTGTTAGGGTGGCCACCATCAGAAAAGGAGAATGAAGGAGAGAAGGAAGGAAGGAAAGAAACGAGGAAATGAAGGAAAAAGGGAAGGAAGGAGAAACAGAAATTTATGAGTGTTGATGAAAATGTTAAAAAACTCTGACTCTTGTGAGTTATTGCTGGGAATGTAAGAGGGTGGAGTCACTGTGCAAGACAGAAAGGCAAGGACTCAAAAAGGTAGAGATACCACATGACCCAGAGATCCCACTCCTGTGTGTACGTCAGAAAGACATGAAAGCAGCCACTTGAGCAATAATTGTACACCTATGTTCATGGCAGCATCAGTCAATAGCCAAAAGGTGGAAGCAACTCGAGTGTTCATTACCAGATGAAATGGATACATAGTGTTTTACAAACTTGCAGGGGAGAACTGCTGGGCTTCGGAGAGGAAGGAAGTTCTGCCACATGCTTCAGCGTGGATGAGCCATGAGGGCATCATGCTGAGTGAAATGAACCAAATATGGGATGATCCCCCTCATGTGATGGGTCTTTATGATGGAATATTTAGAAACAGGAAGTAGGTGTTGGTTGCCATTGGCTGGAGGGCAGAGGATATGCAGAACTACTGTTGAGTCGGTCTGATGTCCTGAGTGTGGAAGCAGAAAGAACTGTGCAGATGGACTGTGGTGGTGATTTACATAGGTATTTCATGAAGTACTACACGTACTTCAAGTCCTCGAGTTCTGTGCTTGAACATTGATCAAATGATACATTTCATGTGATAGGTACTTTACAATAATGAAAAATAATAATTATCTAATTATCTGTTAAACTGAAGACAAGGAGGATGGAGACAGAAGGATTCTCAAGGAAGAGTTTCCATTGCAGAAGGAAAAAGCAAGATGGCTGTTAAGGCTTGGATCTAGATATCTCTGCAAAGCCTCATGGGTCATAAATGGGGAGTTTTGAAGGTGGCTGGATTAAGGTATTGATGCTAGGATTAAGGGTGCCCCACCATGGGTACTCAAGCAACAGGGAGCTTGGGAAGGACAAAAAGGATAGAAAGAAGGCAGGCCTGCTGATGCTTTTTTCTTTTATTGTTTTGCTGCGTTTTTCCTGCCATGAACTGTTTCTCCTCTGCAACGCCCCTCTCTCTGCCTCCTTTCCTTGGAGCCAGCTGAGTATGGATTGAAATCTCTACAAAATGTAAGCTAAGTAAACCTTTCTTAATTTGTAAGGGTGGGGTGTTTTGACTCAACAATGAGAAAAGTAATTAAGACACTAGCCTTCTGCTTGAGACACAGCTAAGATGCTCTTGCTTGCAGTGGAGGAGGTGAAGAGACATTGGAGGAAGGAAGCTAAAGGGCAGCCATCAGGCAGGTCATCAGGGCTCTGTAGGATCTCGCATTTCATTTCTTCTGAAGGAGAAGGGATGGAAGAGGTAGATACAAGAAAGGAGGGACTGTGTATTCCTGGGAGCCTGGAATGGGTCCTTGGATTGCAGGTTATGCAGACCTTCTGCGTGCCCCTCTCCAAGTACCCACTTGCTCCTCGCACTAAGCTTGGGCCCCATAGCTTCTCGATCAGAGCCCTTCACCTACTGTCCTGATGGTCATCTTGCCTTCTTGGGGAAAGCATGAGCCTTCCCTGGGGCTCTGGCACCGAGGCAGATCAGCACTCTTGTCTGTGACATGAGAGGGAGCAAAGGCGAAGGGTGGAGGGCTAAGGGTGGAGTTCTTCTATCACCCAGTCACCTTAGAAACTGGTTGTTGCTCAGGGAAGAGACTGGTCCAAGCCAGCCTATGGGAAAGTCTCCCTGCTGGGTGGTAGGATCCTGCTCCACAGGGCCTTGAATTTTTTTTAATTAACTCTGAGCTCTTCATACTTTTAAGACAAAGGGCTAAGGCTGGTATGTGTCACAGGAGTCTAAGATTTAATGTGAGTCCTCATATCACTCGTTCATTCAATCATCAATCACATGTCAAACTTGAGCTAAGTCTCAAACTCTAGGGCAGGCACTGGGAATATTGGGAATGTCAGTCTTACACTTGCATCCTCACAAAATCTGTGGCGGAATGCATCAAACCTTGAGTTACACACTATGATAGACTGGTAACAAAAATAAATGGGCTCATATTTATTACTACCATGTCCTTACTGGATGTCAGGCATTATGCTGAGGGATTTAATGCTTAAGAAAATGCTCTAAAGTGGGCGCTACCGTTGTCCCATTTTGCAGATGATGACACTGAGGCACAGGGAAGAATGCAGAGCAAGATGGATTAGGCAAATCTCCTTGAGTAGGTGACACCAGCCCGAGTGCTGGAAGCTGTTAAGAAGCTACCCCCTCAGAGAAGAAAGTGAGGATTTTCCTCAGCCACATGTTCACTCATCAGAGCTTTCAAAGGGGCATGGCTGGGAGACAGAGGCTGGGACAGGACACTGCATTCCAGAATGGAAATGAGGGGAGACCAGAGGTGAGTCAGAGAGAGGCCCTGGGACAGGATTGGGAGGGCGCTGAGGGCCCAGTATGGGGGTTTTGTGTGTGAAGTGACCGGCTGCAGTGACTGAGGTAGGGTTTTTGCAGGAGTTCTGCTTCTGTTTTGGGCAGACTCACGATAACATTGGAGAGTCCATGGAGACCTCACTGCCTGACCCAGAGACACTTGCTCTGCACCTTCCACCCAGATCTGGTCTCAGTATTGCCCTGAGCCACAGCAGGCTGAGCCTGGTGACTACTTCAAGGGACTCCTCAGTCTCTGCCTTCCCCTTGGGTTAGTGTGTGGTAGGCAGCAAGAGAATGAAAGGGAAGAAGAAGGAGTTGGGGATTCCCCCACAGCGCCCCACTGTGGAGCCAGGGTGTGGCACAACATCTGGCTCTGGCCTCCCCCTTGTCCTGCCTTCTCTGACTCCAGCCACAGCTTGGCCTCCTCTTTTCCCTTTAGACAGAAGAGTGGTAGTGGTTCCCCACTGTGCTCCCCTCAGTGCAGGGATATGGGTGCATCAACAACCTTGTGGCTATGCACCACTGCCCTGTTCCTGTAAATCTGCCCTTATGGGACCCCCTTCTGAATCCTAGTGCACAACCCTTCCCTTTCTTGCTATTAATTATTTACACTGAGAATTTGGGTGGTGAAATGACCATTTATAGAATTCCTCTTGTGAGTTTGGTGCACTTATTTTTCATTCAGTCTCCACCAGAGCCTGATGAACTGCAGACCACTTATGTCCATTTTCAAGTGGAGGAAACTGCCCCATGCCATGGAAGTCTTCTGCTCAGCCTCACACTGTTGGACAGGCTCTGTCAGGATTCAGATCCTGGTCTCTGGGTCCCTAGACTCTTTTTCTACCCACTGCTTTGGGTCACTGAGTAAATCATTACAAATTCTTAAATTGTCAGATGCTTGAAAATTAGTAATAGTGAAATTTCCTAGCACAAGAGGACATGGAGTGCTCCCCTCAATGCGAGGTCTTTGAGTAAAATTCCAGCACTGATGGAGGTACAATGGGGTGACGTCCCTTCCTTCACACTATGAAGTTTCTGCTGTTTCCCTGTGGGGGAAAAAGCCCAAAAAGGTTTCAAAAGAAGAGGAAACTCATCTCCCCTAAGATCCACAGCAGAAACCACACGGTTTATTTATAGAGAAATATTTTATGATTTTTAAAAATTACTTGTGGGCTCATGTACCACTGCGTGGCAAGGCACATGTGGCAGTGGCCAGGGGAAACCACCTTGTGTTCTTGGCAATACTGCAGTGAAGAAGTTCTTCCCAAAGACCATATGTGGGGGAGAAAGAGCAAAAGAAGTTGGAGGTTTGAAAAGGCTGTGGTTTGCTTTTATTTTTATTTATTTCTTTTTTGATGTTGTTGGGTCTAAAGAAGGCAGTAGAATGGATTCTTGTGGAAAATGCAGTTCCTCTTGAACAGTGAGCTTCCGGATGCCCCCTTATCCATG
Organism: Petromus typicus; assembly: GCA_004026965.1. NCBI lineage: Eukaryota > Metazoa > Chordata > Mammalia > Rodentia > Petromuridae > Petromus > Petromus typicus. Next base: position 108,845 of record PVIR01000095.1, on the reverse strand, counting down.
CATGCCATTGTCCACGTGCTCAGCCCTCCTGTCCAGGCCCAGCTGCAGTGGGTAGCAATAACAATTCCTCCATTTTGAAACTTGGCAGCCATCCTGTTCATGAGCCCCTTTACGTTTTAACAAAAATGGCTGCCTTGGCCCTTGGGGATTTAGCTCAGTGGTACTGGTGCATGCCTTGCAAACACAAGGTCCTGAGTTCAATCTCTGGTAACCATATACAACAGCACCAGGCATGGTGACTCACGCCTACCAGCAATCAGCACATATCGTAGTGCCGGGTGTGGTGGCTCACACTTGTAATTCCAGCACTCAGGAGGCAGAAGCAGGAGGATTGCTGTGAATTCCAGGCTTGTGTGAGGGCTACATAGTGAGCTTGGGGCCAGCCCTAACAATAAAGCAAGACCTTGCATAAGAAAAAAAAAAAAAAAAAGGCTGCCTTTATCAGCACCAGATTCCTTACCATCATTGTCTTATTTCTTCCCAAAAATAACCCTTTAGGGATATGACCATAGTCTTTGATCTGTAGCATTTTCCCAAGATAAGAAGAACTGAGAAGTGTCAGAACTTACATGCTAGAGCATTGTGTCTCTAACACAGATTAGGCTCATTCTCCATTGAAGTTGTGCTGTGATGCTGAAGAAGTGACTGGTGATGTGGCCTCTAGGAGGTGTTGCTTTTAAACACAATTGTGCTTCGATTTGTTTGTGAGGAATCTTTGTTATCACTGAGGGTAGAAGAGATCTCTCTGCATGCTGAGCAGTACTGTCTGCCAGATCTCATGCCTCTCCAAGTCTGGGGCTGAAGTCTGCACGCGGGTGGTGGGTGCCTGGCCTGTCCATGCCCATGGACCTCTGCCAGTCCCGAATGAAAATTCCCTGCCCCCTGCTGATGACTGCACTTCACACACAGTGGCCAGGGATAGTTTTAGATTCACTTGAAACCTCAGAGAAGCCCCTCCCAAATACGTCTTCAAGTTGGATATAGCCCATGGTCCGCCAGTGTCAACCTCTTCTACTCTGTGTGTTTGTGTTGTGCGGTTTCTGTCCCTGAGTTTATTGCAATCTGGACATCTTCCCCAAATCCACAGGACACCACAGCGCTGCCAGCTCTCTTTAGCCTGAGGCCGGGGTTGCTGGTCAAGGTGTTGGGGCGGAGAAGGCACATAAACCAGTCAAACAGCCTAAGGGTACATCTCAGTCCTGCCATCCACATCTGAGCATGGGATGTGAACTGTTCAAAGCCCAGAGTGCTTTTCCCTATCATCTCACCCTTTGGCTATTTTCTTCTTGAGACTTCATGCCTGCGAATCAGGGTTTCTACAGGTGAAAATGTGAAGATGCCTAATAAGAGGTCGCTGCTCTTCTCTTAATATCACAGGATGACACATCATGCTGGAGAGTGGAATTAGTTTAATGGGACACAAAATCCATCATAGAGAGAACAGAGTCAAAAAGAGAGAGGGACCGAGTTTCCGTTTTGTTCTGAACTAGGCTGTCTGTTAAGATAGCAGCTGGTTTGCAGAAAGTTATACATTTAGCCATTCTTAATTTAAAAAAGAAAACATCCCAACAGGCTGAGACTGTTCTGCCATTTCCTGGCTCTGTGACCTTTGAGAAGGTTTTTACCTCTCTGACTCAGTTATTTTATTTGTGAAATGGGGACTCTACTTTGTTCAGAGTGCTCTTAAGGAGTAGTTTGAAATAACAGGCTGAAACTGGGAGTTTTTTAGCACTCTCATGACTATTTGTTATTATGGTTACTCAGCTCTTACCGAAGCTAATTAACCTTGGCAAAATGTTATCTTCTGTAATCTTGGGCCACTTAGCACTGTGGGCAGGAATCTTGTAGTACTAAAATAGCAGAGCCTGGTGTGCAGAGAAAGGAACTTCGAGATGGCTCTGAGAGGGCACCCACTCCCAGGTGGAGCAGTGGAGCAGTGGGCCAGCAGTGGGCCAGCAGTGGGCCAGCCGTGCCAACTGAACCTAGGCCTCCTGGCCAGGGCTGTAGGCTTCATCTTGTAGGACTAGGGCAAGCACCGTACAAGGCGATGCTTGTATGTGGCTTAGCAGAGCTGACACATAGCAGACACTCCATCCATAGTCAGTGTGCTAAATTCCCTTGCTCATATTCCTGTTTAAAACTAGAGGAAGAAGTGGACGAGCCTGGGACCACGGATGGATGCAACTGTTCACCTTCGTGTCCTCTTCAGCCAGCCAGGTCTCCAGCTGCTCTCCCCGCACTTAGAGGGTGATGGGCTTCTCAAGAAGCAGCCCCTTGCTTTTCCAGAAGCCTGAGGTAACAATGGAGAAAATCCCTCAGCCCAAGGCAGCTCAGCTGGGACTTTTCATAGGCAAAGTTACCCCAAGTCTGGTAGGCAGGGATGGGCGGGCAGGGCGGGAGCTCCCCTCTGAGCAGCACTTCGGGAGTTTCCTTCTGAGCTTCCTGGCCACAGTCACGCCTCGCTGACCTCCTTGTGGTTCCTGTCACACTGAAACCCCTGTACAGAGCCCAGCTGGAGGAGAACAGGGAGCGAGCCTGTTCTGATTCCCCCTCTCTTTTGGAACATCGAGTCTATCCCCAGACTTGCTTTCAGAAATCTTAACTCAAACCAAATGCATCTCTGACAGGGTGACCACAGTGAGGAACACCCAGGGCACTTGGACTTCACGAAGAGGGCGACACTGGGCAGGAGCCAGATCGCTGCAGAAATCAAACAGCGCAGGTTCACACGCCACCAGGGACTCCCGGAATGTGGCTTTGTTCTGTCTCCAAATTTATAGGCCTACTCCTCCTTCCCCACCCCCTCCAACTTGATTTATTATTGTGCAGACGCAGTGGCTTTCCTCCAACTTTATTTCTTTCTTCAGAAATAAACAAGGATTTTACAGCTCCATAACCTCCCCGAAGTTTGTTTGTTCTTCTCTCTGTCCCGCGTGGGCCATGTTTGTTCCCTGGGAAAGTCTCTTCTCTAATTATTTTCACATTTCAACAGCTTTTGTTTCTTCTTTCTCTGAGCTTTCTAAAAATGATGAGGGTGGATTTGCTCCAGGCTAAATGGTACTGTAAACATTTTCTCCCAGGCACATGGGAACCTTGGTGACTCGGGGCCATGTTGCCCTTTCTTATTGTGTGGTGTGCCAGAAGGAAACTTGAAAACCCTGAAACATGCCTTTGGATGGCTGGAAGAAAAACACACAAATTGGTAAACGGGAAAAATCTGCTAATCTTACACAAGGTACCTTTGACAACACAGCATTTTGGAGACGAGGCTGAGAGAAAGGCTGCTGAACACGAGGTTTTCATTTGGGTTCAGGCTCGCTCTGTCTCCAAGCACAGACTGAAGTTTGCACATCATAAGGGAATAGCAAATTCCTGGGTTCCGGGACAGGTGATAGTTTACCCACATCTTGGGCTGTTTGCAAATCTGGTTTGAAGACAGAGGAATCTCCTCTCTGATTAGCCTGAGTCCTGTCCATTCGAGCGGCCCCATGTCTGTCTCCTGGACTTGCTGCTCCTTCCCCTCAATCAACTCCTGCTCCTTTCCCTGGACCAGGGCTGCAGCTGCCTGCTGCCTGTTCTGGTGCCTCCCAGCACAAGTCCCTCCAGTCCCCTCCACCAAAACAATAACCTTGCACCTACAAGAATGCTCAAAATCCTACTTAGAAGTCTCTGTCCCTGCCACCCCACTGTTGGGCATGTGTGCCCTTCCTGAGGCACCGCCAGACTTGCTCTGACACTCAGCAGCCGAGTCCCCTTGTCCATTCACAGCGCTGGCTCCTCCCACACTCTCTCCTGCCTCCATACTGCTCTCTTGACGTGGGAAACCCTGCTTGGCCTGGCACAGTTGGCACAGCTCTGGCCAGCTCCATTTAGACATTAGCTCCTCTGTGAGATCTCCTGAAATTTCCCAAACCAGTCTGTTGTTCCTGCATCCCACTCTGGGATGTACAGGAAGGATGAGGGGGCCAGACAGGGCTTCGTTTGTTGCTTGGAAGACCATGGACAGAGCTGGTGTCTGGATCTAGGTGTGACCAGTAGTCTGAATGGAATGGGACAGGAGCTGCAGCTGCTGTCACCGCCTGTAAGTTGCAGCCCCTCGAAGTTCCTGCTTCAGAATAAAAGGAAAATAAATCATCTCGGTTCTCCCTGAAATCCATGCTGAATCTGGCCCTGGCTGCTGTGTGCTTCTGTCATCTTAGACCAACCCCCAAGGCCATGCGAGAATTCCTTCTGTCCTTATGATACAAGGACCTGAATGTGTCACTCTGGCTCAGGATCCTGCTCCTAATTCTACATCTGAGGAAGCCCTTGCTTGTCTCAAACATGATCCCAGTTTTGTTGGTGCCACATGTTCTATCCAAGAATAGGGTGGCAAAAGAGTGAGAAAGTTGGGGACAGTGGCTCTCTGTGTGGACCTTGAATGAAGTAGCAAAGATTCTGGGATCTGAGAGGCCTGAACCCAGAGCCTTAATCATTCATTCAAATTACTTCTTAGAAAACTGGCTTTGTACCAGGGGTTGTGGAGGCATCGAGGACACAAAGGTGAACTGTGTGGTATCCTTGTCTCACAGAAGTGTTTGACTCGGTGTTTGGCCACCCTTGCCTAGACAGGGCCAGAAGATCCATGTCCAAAGTCAGGGTGCAGATGTGGGCATGGAAGGGGACATAGGAGGAGATGAGCAACAGAGAAGAGACCAGCCAGGCCAAGGAAGAGTGGAGTCTGCCTGCTGTCAGGCCTTTGCTCCTTGAGTCTCAGCTCTCTGTCCTCACATAGGAGTCTGCATTCTCAAGTTCTGTGTACCACAGCCCTGTGAGCAGCTGCTCCAGGTCAAGTTAGGGTGCAGCACACACCCAGGACAGTGTTGAGCAGGAAGCAGGTACGAGTGGGATAAGTGAAGGTGGATGAGTTGTTTCTACTCAGTCTCTTTGGAGCAGGGTACGAACACCTTTGGGAGACTTACTGTGGTCTCTTTTGTCACAGCCTGGTGCGCTTACCCACCACTCACAAGACCGATACAGTGTTAATGAAGACAACATGGCCCATAGGGCCAAGCTGCAAACAAAACAAAGTATGGAGACCCTGGGTGTCTTTCTTCTCAGTGGAAAGAAGAGACATTTGTATGCAGATGTGCTGGGGAGCATTCTGCAGAGGAGAGGGGCTCAAAGCAGTTCTTGGGTGGGGTTGGAACATAAATTCTTAAATTCTCATTCTTGGTTTCAGGGGAAATGTAGAGTTTCCAAGGAGAATTTCATGGAGTCTACGATCTAACCTTTCACTCAAAGCCTCCATCTTCCTGTGGGTAGTGAGGTACTCACAGGGGTCTTACATCTGGAGGCAAGATCTTCTGGGGTGGCAGTTTCTCTGATCTCTTGGAGTCCTCCACAGATGGAGAGTGGGTCCCTGTGTCCTTGTGGTTGTGAGCCTCTTCGCTTATCTCTGCCTGTCTAGATCTGTCACCACACTGCTGTCCCTCTGGGCTTGGTGGGCCTCCTCCAGCTGTCTTCCATGCCTCCTGCTCACTCTCTTTGTTACAGTCTCTGTCTTTGTTTCTGTCTCTGTGTCTCTGTGTGTCTCTCTCTCTGACTTCTGGTTTGGATACAACTGAAAGTCCTGTGACTCTGAGCTCCTTGGGCAGGCTCCCTGGCCCTGTGTCTCTGTGCTTGCTGCTGTGTATCTGATATCTATCATGTGACTACATTCAAAAGGGGCCAGTATCGCTGTCTAAACCTTTTTGGATATGACAGCAGAGGGGTCGGGACAGGGCTGGGAACACCAGCACGTAACTCCAATTTGGGCCTGCCTGTGGGCTAACCTGTAAGAAAGAGGTAAAGACACTCTTTGAGAGTTATACTTGTTACCTGGCTCCATGTGAGAAACGCAACAGAGATCTGGAGGAGGAGAGACTCCAAGCCAGTCTTTGTCTAGCAGCACTGTCCTGGGTTTTATCTCTTGTAAATATTAGGACCTGGGGAGCAGGAAGTGCTAAAGGAGCCTGACGCAAGAGCATGCAAAGGCCCTGCCCTCAGTGAGCTCCCCAGCCCCTCGTGAAGCTCTTAACTGCAGCAGGGGACTTACCCTGCACAAGATGTAGTCACCATGCATGAGTGTAGCACCCGAAGTACCTGCATGGGAACAGACCAAGAGTTCATGCCTTGAGTAGTCAGGAAAGTACTACTTGGCCATCTGCTTCATGTTTGTATATCTGCCTCCTCCCATTTCCCTGCACCATCTCCCCCCTTCTGACCATTCACCAATGAGGCCAGGCAGGGCACCTCCCTCCCCCGAACCACAGTATGCATGGACTCTCAGCATGCTTACAAATATCCCCTGCACAGAAGCATGTCTTAGACAAGGCCAGAGCATCTGTCTGTCCCTCACATACATTCCCATCAGCATAATCAGATATTCAGTTTTGGCCCTAGACTATCATATGGGGGTGTACAGTGTGGTGGAGAGAACAATGGGTCCCCAAAATGCTGTGTCTTAATACCATGTATGCATGATACTAACATGGCAAAAAAGAATTAAGGTAGCAAATGAAATTGAGGTTGTTAGTAGCTGTCTTTAAGATAGGGATACGATCCTGGTTTATCTGGTTGGGCCCAGTGTATTCACAAGGGTCTTCAAAGAGTGGAAAAAGAGGCAAAAGAGTCAGTGTCAGAATGACACAACATGAGAAAGGCAACTAGAAGTGATGCAATCATGGAAGGCAGGCCGCCTCCATCCGGGAAAGGCAAGACAACAGGAACTCATCCTCTGAGTCTCTTGATTTTCACCCTGTGAGATCTGTGTCGAGACCTCTTCTGGAACCATAAAATCACTGGTCTGTGTTGTTTCAGCAACTAATTCATGGTAATTTGTTCCAGCAATGACAGAGATCTAACGCCCAATGAGAGAGGTATAGTGCTCTGCGGTGGAGTCCAGGGTCTGATAGTGGAGGCAGGCACAAGCCTGGGAGGGCAGGCATGGCGGGAGAAAGGTCATCACAGGCTAGGCTGAGGCATGGGGGTGAGCCCAGCCCTCCAGAGGCAGTGGAAGCTCCGTGAGGGCCTGGGCCCTGGCTGACTATGTCAGTAAACCTACCTTACCAGACACCCAGTAAATGTCTGTTAGAGGAAGCAAAGAGAAGAGAAAGGTCCAAAGTAGGGCCTGTGCGCTAGGTGGAGGTTGAGATGCATAAATAGAAGGCACTGTAAAGTATTCCAGTCGAAAGTGGCAGCTCAGGCAAAGACCTGAGAGCTATTTAGAGAACTAAATAAAGTTTACTTTGGCTGGGACACAATGCCTCATGGGAAAGGGGGAAAGATGAGTCGGTCAGGCACAGATCATGGGGGCCTTATAAGTTATAATTAGATACTTGGCCAGTACTGTATAGTTGGTGCTCCTCTCTCCTCTCCTCTCCTCTCCTCTCCTCTCCGCTCTTCTTGGTTTCTACCTTAAGATCTTTTAAATAACGTGTTCACTTGGTTTACATCCACAGATGACAAATAATACCAACAGAAACTTGATCTTGTCTTCCAGGCCATACTTCAGTTACTCGCTTCCTTTTAGCAATAGCTCAGGACCTATCTTAGCAATGATGTCTGAGGTAGGGTTATCTAGTAGATGATAGATGTGGGAGCTATACTCACAGCCAGTTGGTTTGAGTTGATTCTCCTCCAGTATTGGCTGGTATCTGGCCTTTGTGACCCCCAGTTTCCCAGTCTGTTGGATGGGACCAGGAAAGTTGTACCAGAGTACCAGTAGTACCAGTAAAGCCTCCATATACTGCCACCTCTACTCCCCTCTCTGTCCACAAGGCTGCCCTGCATGCGCCACATCAGCACACAGTGGTGCCTTCTGGGCCCAGCCTGGGGGGAGGCAGCAGCAGGAGATCCAGGCAGTGGAGAGTGCAAGGCAGAAAATTCTTTCTCCTGATTCTCTGCTTTCAGGGTTGCTTAGCTCTTCCACTCTGCTCTTGCAAAGGCAGCCTCTGGCCAGGCACCTCTTTCTGCATCCTCCCTCCTTGGGCCCCAGGAGTGACCCTCTGTCTTTGACTCTGAAGTGAAGGGTCTAGGAATGGCCATCTGCTGTGCAGCCCCAGGATTGCCCTTGCAGCCTCCCTTGAGGGCTTTCCATTAAATCTCTCCCCAGGCCCTGTGTGGATGCCTATTCTTTGCCATGCTAGAATCCAGGCTGAGATATGTTTATTCAGCTTGCAGGACTACTAACTAACACACCAACAAGATCTCACCTGATGAGGAGGCCTTATTCCTCTGATTACCTCTGGGACACTGTCACAAGATCATTTCTTTTTCACTGATAAGAAACTGAAAATTTCAAAGAAATTTGTAAGTTAATAGAAACATGACCATACTCTAGACTAAGAAATGAAATCAAAACTAAGTGACCAAGCAGAGACCTGGGTTGACTTAGGTCTGCAGCAGCTCAGGGCCCTGAGTCCAGCCGGGAGGGAGGGCCACCAGTAAGGAGCAGGTGTATGCGCAGTAACTCCGCCCTCACAAAGTCCTTCTCTCACCCTGTGACAAGTGAGCATCTGCTGTGTGTCAGGCACTTTTCTGTACAGTCTCAGACAACACACGCAAGGCTTCAGTGGTGCTATTTTAGTTGGGAGAGTGGCCCCTGGAAACAAAGAACAAACAAGTAGATAAATAAATCTGCAAGTTAATTTCAGCCATTAAGTTATGGGAAGAATGATAAAGGACCCTGGAATATGTGGTAACTCTGGGGGGAATTGGGTGTGGTCCTTGGGCAATTGGGTCGAGACAGAAGGGACTCTGAGAAGAGGTGACTTTTGAACGTGGATAAGAATGAAAAGAAAATGACAGTCATAGGAGAGTTTGGGATTATGGGGAAACAAACATCCAGTGCACAGGTCAGAAATGGACAGAGCTGTGCATTCAAGACATTAGAAATAGGCCAGAAGAGGTGAGCACAGCCGAGTTGGACCAGGTTAGAATGGAATGTGTGTCTCAGGTACCCAGAACATGCTTGGCAGAGGGAACATGTTCGTTTCCTGCTATCTTTCCCCATGTCTGTATCTTCAAGACCTATGGAGAGGTGGTATCAGATACAAATATCAGCCAGTCAGACCTCTACCTCTGAGAAGCTCAGGGTGTAAAATAGTAATAAAAAACAAATGAGTCAGGTATGATGGTGTGTGCCTTTAACCCAGCTATTCAGAAGGACTGCAAGTTCCAAGCTGGTCTAGGTAACATAAAATTTAAAAAGGTGAAGGTAGCTGAGGGTCTAACTCAGTTTGAAAAGTGTGGATTCCATTTCCAGTACCACAAAAGTAAAATAAAATACATATGACAAAAGATAGAAAAAAATGAAGCAAAGCTTTTGTAAATAAGGAGGGAAAGGGGATGAAAGGAGGGGAGAGGAATGGGAGAAAATGGTAGAGTAGATGAGGAGGGCTGAGAATCAAGAATCTTTTTCTTCTTGATTAGAATCAAGATATATCACACACAGGTGCAAATTTCTTATGATGAAGGTGTCACTATGTGTATCTAAATTGTACCAATAAAATTAATCGAGATAAAATAAATGAATCAAGACAAGAAAAATGAGAACTGAAAACAAAAAATGGTACCTGAAAGAGGGTGTTGACAAGGCAGAAGTTAATGAGGCTGAGGACACTAAAGTGCTCTGAGAAAGTCATGGGCCTATGACCCCTAGGCTCTGCTTATATCCACTCACCCTATGGTCCTGCCAACCCCACTGCTCTACCTGTCCTTCCCAGGAGGGGAGACAGTCCTGCTGTCACAGGAACAATAGCCTCATATCAACTATTGCAAAGAACCTGCTGTCCATGGGGCACCAACACTCAGTACTGATGTTGATCTTGAGGGGAAAGACTCATTCCATCCAGTATTTTCTTATCTTGTATTTTCTGTCTACTCCAGTACCAAGCTAGAGAAAGCAGAAGTGCTCAGACTTCTGATCCCTCAGCCAGTAATGGGATGTGGATATTGGATGGGATGTGGATGTGGATGTATCGATGTAGATATCAAGGAACAACTCATGAGTGAGAGATGAGTGCATGGCTACCTGTAAAGCAAGGAGAGCATCCTGGGTAGAGAATATGCGGAGGGCTGAGATGACAGGCAGCAGAGGTTGTGAGCAGAACACATTTTCACCACTGAGAAGACACCAACCAGGATGGAACAGGCTCTTGCTCGCAACCAATGTCTGTAAAGTAGAAGAAATTGATTATGGAGGTTCTGGATTCATCCTGTGGGCCTATCTGCTATTTACATACATACAATTAATAAACATTTCTACAATTCAACAGAATCAGCAATGCTGCCTTCACCACACTTGACTTTACAAGACAGCTGTGCAGAAAATGTCTTTCATTTGCGCTTTGCCATGACTGTTCTGAGGCCAAGTCTTAAGTTCAATGAGCAGGGAAAATAGTAGATTCTTTTTCACTCTGAGGGGAAAAAGGAGCTAGTGGGGTCTAGACTGAACCCAGAATTCCTCCATATCTATTTGTCTTGTAGAACTTTGTTGGAAAACAAAACTAGAAAAAGATAATATGTGCCATTGAATAAAGTTATAAGGATGTATAGACCTGAGTGGATACTCTCCAAAGCAGTGTTGAGCCCTAGTAGGGGCTATAGTTGAGCCCTAGTAGGGGTTTTGGGTTATAAGTCATCACATTTTTTGAAGTCATCAGCCCAAACTGGAAGTTCAGAAATGTGAACATGAAGTCACCTTTACTGCCAATAGTTTTACCCACTGAATAGCAATGAGTTCGAAGAGGAGTCTACTCAGTCTCTATGGGACGGTGGGGTGGGCACATTTGGGATCTGCTGTCCACATACAGGAGGTAGGATCCAGAGCTGGCTTTGTGTCCCTGGGTCATGCAAAGGGATCTTGAACAAACTGTAGGTGACAGTGACACTAGTAGAAGGTTGGAGCTCTTTTAAGGACAGACTGGGATGGCAGGATCTTATGTTGCTTTGTTTGTTGTAGAGTAAAATGATTCTGAAGAGCACTAAAACCCAGGGAGCAAGTGCCTGTTGCTTTCCCCTGAGGCAGTGAAGCAGGAATTTGGAAGCTAAGCCACCTGAGAGAGGTGTTGACTCAGTCCTGTGTCTTGCAGTTTGATGAGACGTCTCCCTCCCCTCAAATCATTGCAGAGCCAGCGTCTTCTAGTAAGCTCTTGGAGCAGGATTTCAGCCTGTCCTAGACCACATTTCCTGTACATTTGTCTGCTCCCCCTCGAGCTCCTATTTTTCCCCAGGCCATGTAGACCTTGAGCTGTCCCAGGTGGGGAGACCGGGGGTTGTGGAACAGGAAAATATGACTCCTTTCTCTCTCATGTGTTTTTGTAGATTCAAAAAAACCAGGTGCAAATCACAACTGAATTCAAAACTCCTGAAGAGGCCAAAACAAATTGACTTAATGAAAAAAAGGAGCTTATTAGAGCAAAACCTGGAGAAAAACTTCAGCTGTGGCACCTCCTGGAGATTATCAACTCCCCGGTTGGTTTCAAAGCCCCCTCAGGGCCGCATGTTGATTGAATGAATCCCCATGATCGAGCCTCCTGTGAGGGCTGAGTGAGCTGTTTCTGAGCCAAATGTCTGTGGTTGCGGGTAAATATATTGATATCCTAGCAACTTGTAAAAGCTACAGCACCTCAGACAGTTTTGTATTTTGTTACCAGGAGAGCAGTGCTCTTTCTTGCCTGCCCCTTGCAAGCTGGAGGTCTTCACATTTGGTCCTCTGTTGTCCTCCTAAAAGTTGAAGTTTTCACTTTTTCTTGAAAATGTAGAAGCCAGTATTACTCATTTACCAAACTTTCACCGAGTGATAATTTTGGGCACTGTGCAAAGCTATGAGAACGTGAATGTTTTAGGTATGGATCATGGCCTTGTGGAGCACACGGTCCAGGCAGGAATATGTACTGAGACACCCACACCCGACACTCGCATAGCCTTGTGGGTGCCCGTGGCTTCCTCTCCTCCACCTCACCCTTCACCAAGTTGTCCACGCCTCAAGGATACTCTGTCCTTGGTCATGCTTCCTATTTTACATTTTTGTCCAGCATGGGTTATCTGATCTCCTGTTTGTCCCTTCTTGCAGATGGTCCTGGCACACGGCAGGCACACGATCAACACTGGTGGAATGAAGAGGTAAAAGAATTGGAGAGGAAGGTATTGTACTCTAAAACCAAACCATCTGGGCTTACGTGTGGCCTTTAGCATTCACAACCAAGCTGAGTCCATTATCCTCCTCAAACTCACTTTTCCCATTTTTAAAAATGAGATGTAACTCACAGTGTCATGAGAATAAACAGAATCTCATTAAGTGCTAACGTAATGACTGTCCACTGATAAGGGTTTCATCAACAATAGCCATTGGGAAAATGATAACGGAAAATGATACTCAGCTGAGTATTTCCTCTGTGGCAGGGAATGACCTAGGCTCTGAGACTATAACATGAATAGTGTAGGGAGCCTGCTTCATTCTATCTTCATCAGTGATAATCATAATTTGCTAATAGTCATGAAACATGATTGGAAGGTAGGCAGTGGGGTCTAGTGGAAAGCAAGAGGCCACAAGAATGACACCTTGAGCAAGTAGCTTATTCTCTCTTCCTCCCTCCCTGCCTCTCCCCCTCCTTCCCTCCCCGTGTCTCTCTCTCTCTCTCTCTCTCTCTCTCTGTGTCTCTCAGTTTTCATAAAGTGCATAGGTTTGTCCATCCTCCTCTGCCTCACCACAGGCCTAAAAGGAGTGGTGACCATGGATTGAAACCGTGAGTCACATTAAACCTTTCCTCCTTTAAACTGCTATCCTCAGGTAATTTGTTACAATGTTAGGAAACTAGCAGATCTCAGCATTTCCTTTTCCTCCCTTTGGCCATTTTGCTAATTATCATCAACCTTTAAACTGCACAAATACATTATTTTATAATTCATAAGTGGCTTCTGTGCAGCCTGCTTCATGATCTTTTCAGTTACCTTGTGAAATACTGTAGATAGCCACATTTTGGCAGGTGAGGAAACCTAGACTCAGGTATACAGAGCCACTTATTAGTGATAATAACTACCTGTAGTTAAAACCCCAGGGCACCAGGCTGAGGTTATGGGCACTATGTCTGATGCCATTTCCCCAAAGGGTCACATCTATTCATCTATACTTAAAAGGCTCATAGAGAACTTTACATTTCACAACTTGATTTTTCTTAGTTAAATTATTATAAGATTCCAGTTATAGCTACTTGTTTTAAACCAGATTTCAGTAGTTGCATAGTATTCCTTCTCTTGAAAGCACTACAGTTGGGTTAACCAATTGCTATTATCAAACATGTTCCAGTGAACATAGATGTTCTCCCTTTGACTTGAGATTACAGCCTAAGAGGTACTTTTTTTTCTCTACAGTTTATGAGGCTCCAGGTTGATTGCACAAGACTTGAACTTGAGACAGAGTCATATTTAATCCTCACACATAAATCAGTGCCTCCTGAAGTGACATTGCTTCATGTGGGCCACGTCGCTCCCCCGCCACACAGGTGCATCAGGCAGCCCCAGCAGCCATCGTGGGCTTCTCTGGCTGATGCGCCGGGGCTAGCTCTCTTGGCATCCTATTGGCACTAGTGATTCAGAACTGTCAGCTAATGCAGCTGCAAGGAAATGCTGGGAGGGATTTATGGTGTGCAGCAGTGACTCTGTGACCCCTAGATGGGAAAGCAGATGCCTTTGAAATAAAACTCATCAACATGGCAGGAGGAAGGCATTTACTTACCTTCGGATAAAAGCAAGTAGATCTTGCCACTTCTCTGAAGCTTCCAATATTCAGTGGCTTCCCATGACTTACTGGGCAAACATCAAACTGCTTAGTCCAGCCAAGAGGTGACAGGCATGACAGAAAGAGGACTGCCTGATAGCCCACAGGCATGGATTCTAGAGGCTGTGCTCCCTGCTAGCTGTGTAACTTTGGCAAGTTGTCCCTTCATGGGCTCATTTTTCTGCGTCTCCAACAAGATCCACAGATGATACGTGACCAAATATATGAGTCTGTAATGAGTCAGAGTCACTCCTTGAAGGTCCGCGTGAGCAGGGAGTAGAAAAAGCATGGGACAGGGGCCCTCGACTGTGCAACTTGTTCTCTGTGCGAGATTGGGCTGGGGATCCAGAGAGGGGGGCTGGTAGCCAGAAAGGCACAGCAGTGACTGTTGGCAGGAAAGAAAGAACGATTCCCAGGTTGGGCTAGGGAAAAATGACAGATGGTAGCTTGCGAAGCCATTGCTCATAGAGAAGTTTGCTGTCCACCTAATTCAATGCATATTAGCTAAACGTGCCTTTGCTGGGTTCAGAGACTTGAGGACAGACAAGAATAGCACATCTTCATCTTCACTGGGCTTGGAGTGAGAAAGTGAAAGCAGTTATATGAGAAGCACTGTGATGAGATGTGGGACCCAGAAGACTTCAGGGACATGGGACAGGGCCTCTCTTTTAGCCCAGGCAGTCCACAGCAAGCACTCAGATGGTCCTGGGAGGTGGGGCTGCCCAGGAGTGAGAGCTGGTCTGCAGTATGGAGCCAAGCTCACGGCCTGAAGCAGAGGGTCAGCCTCCCCCTTGTCACGTTCTGTCTCGCTGGAATCCATTCCACTTCCGGCAATTTTTAGCTCTTTCTCATACACCACACTGTTCCCTTGCTGTGCCCCTGCCAGAGCCAAAATGCCCTTTCCTGTTCTTTATTTGTCAAAGTCTGCTCAACACTTTAAAACTTAGTACAGGGACAGGGATTTATCTCAGTGGTTCCAGCACCTGCCTTGCAAGTGCAAGAGCCCAGGTACAGTCCCCAGTAACCACATACAACAATGCTCGGTGTGGAGACTCATGTCCAGTGGCAATCAATAACACATACCGCAGTGCTAGGCGTAGTGGCTCATGCCTATAATCCGAGCACTTGGGAAGCAGAGGCAAGAGGATTGTTGTGAGTTGGAAGCTGAGCTCAGGGCCATCCTGAACCACAAAAAATGAGAATTTATCTAAAAAAAAAAGCAACAAAAAAAACTTTGTACAGCCACCTCCTCCTCCAAGAGGATACCCTCACCCTCGTTCTCAGTTTCCCAAGGTGCAACAACAATATGTCACTTCTCCATCACTATAGTTGTTATAGGGTCTACTGAGACATTCCCAAGAGCCTCCTGCATGTGAAGGACAAGTTTTGAAAGGTGATTGGATCACGGAGGAGCTAGAGGTAGGGCCTGCTCAGAAGAGACTGGTCACTGGCTGGGCATGACCTGAAAAGTTGCATTTCCCTCCTCTGTTCCTAGTGCCATAATATGAGCCACTGCTTTGTGTTTAAGGTCATCAAACACAGACTGCAGCTTCTAAAATGTGAACCAAAGCAAACTTCTCCCCCTTGGAGTTGTGGATGTTGGCTATTTTGTCTTTACAACGAGGAAAGTGACTAAGACAGTAGTCATCAAGGGGCAATAATTACAATTGTGCCTCTACCTCCACTACTAACGGTTTGGCCCGAGAGATCAGGGCACATGTGTCAGTCACCTTTGTGCCTAGAAAATCCGAGCTGTTCGGTCACTGATGGACAAATGGGTGGCCAGGCACCTGAACACGTGACTGAAAGGTGCATAGGATACTATTCACCTCTCTCTTCTTTCCCATTACAGGAAAGGATAGAAGAGGAATAAGAGTTAAAGAGCCACAAATGTCCTGACTTTGTTCTTGACTCCTGAAGACTGTCTCCCCACATTTGTGATTTAGGTTTGATTATTAGGCTGGATCACTACCCACCAGCCCCCTGGGGAAGCCTCCCACACCCAGCCTCCCTCATTGCCAGCCTCATCTGTTGACTGCTATGGACAGAGGCCCTCTTGGCCCCAGCGAAGGTGTGTCATCTGCTAGAAAACATGGTGCATTCCATTGGCAGAATCCCTATCTTCCGTTGCTATCAGGAAATGCCATGAGCTGGACATCTTAAAGACAGTAGCTGTTACAGTGTTCTGACAGTTCTGAGAAGTCTAAGAGCAACACACGGATAACTCCAGGCCCTGGTGAAGGACAGTCTTTTCCCTGCTCCCCACCTAGCAGAAGGAGGGAAAGAAGCAAAGAAGCTGTCGCAGGGCCCTGCAATAGGGCCCTGCCAAAGGCCTAAAGGCCTGTGTCTCCACACATCCCTGAAGACCTAATCTTCAGTGCAGTGGTATTAAGATGTAGGGCCTTTAGGAGGTCATGGATCAGTGGGGCTGTCCATTGTCAGTGAGATTATAAGAGAAACTTCACTTTCTTCAAGCCTTCCATTCTTCAGTCATAGAAAGACTTAGCATTCATCCTTTCTGAGGCAACAGAAACGAGCAACATCTTGGAAGCAGAAAGCAGTTCTCATCAGACTCCAAATGTGAAGCTGCTGGGCCACGGACTCTCCTACTGTTTATAAATCACCCAGTCTGTGGTGTTTCGTGCAACAACCAAATGAACCAATGCCATTCATGAAGCCTCTTCCCTCAAGAGACCCAATGGCCTCCTTGAAGGTCCTGACCTCTAATAGCATCACCTTTGGGGTGAGGGTCTCAGTCGGTGGGTTTTGAGCAGGGAGCAGGTAGATGCCTTCAAACTGTGGTAACCTCTCCAGAGGCCTCTGACTGTGTCAAATGCCCTGTGGCCTGAGCAGTTCAAGATTCAACTGCAAGATTGAGCCAAGGGAGGTGCCCAAGGGACAAAGTTTTTAAAAAGTTCACTCTCACGCAAAGGGACTTCCTCTAATTTGAGCCCTGACAGGGCTGATTTTGAGTATAACTTCAAAGAAGTCACTGAGCTTCCTTTTCTTGGTCTATAAAATGAGGCTCAAAGCATGCATTCTGGCTGGCTCTCTAGCTAGCAAGCTGCTTTCTGATCCTCCAGCTCTTGTGTCCGCTCAGCCTCTGTCTTCCCTACTAGACTTTTCCTCTTTGTTCTATAGAGTCCTGATGATCTGTGATTAGCCTCCTCAACCATGCCTGGTTTGACTTTCAAGGGCTCAGTCATAAGCCACCTAGCAAAGGCAGCCGTAAGAACAACGTAACATCTGTTCTGGGCCTTCCCAGAGGACATGCTTCACATTCCTCCCCTCAAAGCAAAATTGATTGGCCTTGACCTGGGGCCACACCAGAAAGAGGGCTCCCTCGGGGGCTGGGGTGCCATTCAGTGCCCGGATGAGGTCAGTCACCACATGGTCCTCAGCAGTCAGAGGAATGAGAGGTATTTGCTTCCCCTCTTAATTCATAAGAGTTATGAATACCTTGGGGTAAACTGAAAGTTCACATCTTGTCAGAAAAGGGGCCTAAGTAACAGATAGATAATAGGATCTTTCTCAAAGGAGAAAGGATTGAGAGAAGGAGGGAAGGGGAAGGAGGGGAGGGAAAGAGGGTCAAATAGGAATTAAGATGTGTTGAATGCGTGTACTGCCTCCACACAAGGAATGTAAACATATACTGTGCACACAGACTGAGGAAGAAAAGGAAGAAAAAGCCAGTTCCTCAGAGTAAGAATAAAGATCCAGGGAGAGGGAATGATGGGAAGAAGGCATGAGAAAACAAGAAGGCATCATTTGACCAGCTCAATGCCAGATCTCACACTTGAACCAAACTGGTGGGTTCCATCAGTCCTGCTGCTCTTAAGCCAGCTCACTGCCCTGCTTGTGGCCAAGATGTGTAGAAATACTCTCTCAGTGATGAGTCCGAGTCTATCTCTTTGTTTCATCCAGACACTGGTCAGTACGGAGAAGGACTGACTCAATTTCTCATCCAAACAGTTGCCACCGAATCTTTTGAAAGCACTAAAACATCCCTCCCAAACCTCCTATTCTCATAGAGAAATGTTCCCTCTTTTTTAGCCCATCCTGATATATTAAGTCTTCCAAGTAGCCCCTAGCTCACGGACTCCCTCTCCCAGACTCACCATCTACCGCTGACCCACACAGTGTGGGGCCAGGACTCTATGTGTCATGCAGCTGTGGAGAGCTAAACAACCTTCCCAACTTGCAGATGCTACTGGGTGAGACAGGGCCAGGAAAAGAGCTCAGTTCTGCTGGCACTGGGTAGCTGGGGTTGTTAGAGAAAGTTTTAGTAAGCCAGCGGCACATAAACACATTTTGCAGCATGAAAATGCTTTGTGTGGCACTTATGTCTCTCGGGGCGTCTGTAGACCACATACTTGAATGAAGCCAGTATACCCATGGATGCCGAAACACGGCCCTATAGATGTCTTCATCTGGCCCAAATCAAAGAAAATTACAGCAGAAATATTCTCAGAAGTAGGTAGGGTGGCACAGAGAGGAAGTCGTGTGAGCCCTCATGTCTTGTGGACTCATATGATACTTGAACAGTCTTCTTTTTATTGATTACTAATGATCATGTAGCTGCTCAAGTTTTCTTTACATGGTACTTCCAAAATACACACCTTTGCCTGTCTCCCCATGGTCTAATATTCTGGAATAATTATACCTTCAATTCCATATGAGGCCAGAGTTTTTCATACTTCTTTTAATGATTTTATGTTTTTCAAGATGTGTCTTAGTCCCATAGTGTACATTAGTCCCGTAGTGTACAGTATGATGGTGGTATTGGAGAGGACTTTCCTCTTGACTTGTTCTAGTGGTTTTAGCTGTTAATTATGCAATGACATCTCACAGACTTCATCCCCAGCCTGCATACAAAATTGTGAGTTAAACCTTTGCAGGAAACTTCTCCCATAGAGGACTCCAGGGGCTCCTGAATTTGTTGCCTCCCTCCTTCACCCATTCCTTGAGTTATCTCCTATGTGCTTCTGGGAAGAAAACCATTTCTCACAGCTACTGTGAAGCTTAACACCACAGAGAACACACTATCCCTAGTTTATAGCCCACACTTGGTCCTTCTGTAAATGCAGTGGAAATTCAAATGAGTCAGTAGCAAAAAACAGCTACCTAGTCTGAAAATGAACAAAAGTCCCAAAAAAGATATTTTTCCATAGATTACATATGAATGCTCAAAAGGTATGTGAAAAAAGTGAGCAAGCTCACACATCTTGAGAGTAATCAAAATTAAAGCCATGATGAAACATTACTCCACACCTGGTTGGATAGCTGTTATGAGGCAGAAAAGAGATCACAAGTACTGGCAGGACAGAGGGAAAGTGAAACCCTTACCCTTGTTGGTGGGAATGCAGGTTGGTTTAGCCATTATAGAGGACACAAAAATAGAACTGCCATGCTATGTGCTAATCCACTGCTGACTGTACAGTATATCCAAAGAAAGTGAATTTCAAAATGTATGAGGAAGCCATCTGCATTTCTGTGGTCCCTGTAGCATTATTCACACTGGCCAATGTGGTGAGGACAGTGTAAGTGTCCACTTGTAGTTGAATGAATGAAGAAATGTCTGTATGTGTATATCTCATATGTGTATATATGTGTATATATATGTATATATGTTTCACATACACATATGACAGCATACTTGATAGTATACACAGATCATGAAATATCACTCAGGCATAATAAAGAGGGAAATTTAGGAGATTATGCTAAGTGAAATAAACCAGACACACAACAACAAATACTGCATGATGTTACACATATGGACTTTTGGGCTCTCAAAAGGTTGAACTTCAAACAAGAGAGTAGAATGGGGGTTTCCAGGGCCTAGGAGTGGGGAAAATGTTGCACAAAGGGTACAAATTTTCAGTTATAGTACAGACAAGCCCTGGGGGGTATAAAGTACATTATAGTGATTACGGTTAATAACACATCTCCAAATTATGACCATTTGAGTGTCAGAGATACAACAGGCTTTGCTTTATGAACATTTGCAGATGAGAAGAAATCATAGAAGTAGCTCACATTTCTGCTGGACAGTGTCACAGTTGTGCTGCTGTACATTGGCTGTAAGTGTGACAGTGTACAGGAGTACAGTGCTGGGTCAGAGCCTGAGATGTCCAGAACCAAGAGGAAAGGCAGTGGTGATGTGAAGGGGACTGCTAGGAAGTTCAGGGCAATATACTCTAATGTCTTGGCTTACCAATGCTTCTTTTCATGAACAATTCAGTTTACAAACAGAAGCATTCGGCAAAACTTTGCTTCTGTTCAAGAACTCCACATCAGATGATAAATATGACTATATCCATCTTTCCTGTACAAACATGAACACTGCTATCTTCTCCAGAATTGTGAAATGAATGAAGTTCATGAGCAACTCACCGAATGCATTGTATATTTGTATCAAAAGTGTGTTAGATTCACATTATCAGACTTACAAATGAATACAACTTAGAAATGTTTTCCCAGAAAGGAATTTGCTTATAAGTCAGGTATTTACTGTACTGTGTTGTTTACTTGAAATTTCTGAGAATAATTGTATTCTGACTATGTCCCCAATAAAGCTAATAGATAATGTGAGCTGATAGATGTTAACTAGCTTCATTGTGATCACAATTTCACTATATGTATCTTTCAAGTCATCGCGTTTTATACATTATGCACAATTTTTAAGTCAAATATACCTAAACAAAGTTGAAAAAGCAAACATAAGCCGATGCAGTGTGCTGACTCTCACTCTAGCTCTCTAGCATGTCTCACACATCCCTACTCACCACCTCGGGTCCGGCCGCCATGGTCTGCCACAGTCCCTGCTGTAGCTTCCAAGAGTGCTCTCTCTGCCTCATCTCATTTGTATGTTTGTATGGAATCCCAGCTGCGCAGAGCCCAGAGAGCACTTCCCCGTGGAGCTGACCAGCTCCCAGTGTCTTCCCACCAGCCATGCCCTGTGTGCTGCATCTCACCTTTGCCCGCTGCTCTGTTGGCCCGGCACATGCTCACACCCTCCTACCTCCCTCTGGGCGCCCGCATGGCTTGTCTTCCATGTGGAGTGTTATGACTTGGGTCTAGATGTTCCCCTAAAGCCTCGTGCTGTCATAGGTGGGGTGAATTTCGAGTGTGTGATGCTCAAATTAAGGTCATGTGGTTCTGAACCACCACACAGGAGTGACTGGTGTGGCAGCGTCCTAATTCGGGTGGTCTGAATAAGATAGAAGGAGCAGAAAGACATTCTTCAGGTCTCTTGTGGCTCTTGCTGTCTTCTGCTGCGATGAACTGTCGCCCCTCTCTCCCCCTCCCTTGGAGCCTGCTGATTATGGACTGAAATTTCTACAAACTGTGAGCCAAATAAACCCTTTCTCCTTTAGCTTTGGGTGTCAGATATTTCATCTCAGCAAAGAGCGAACAGTAACTAACACAGAGCGCTCCACTCCTAGACAACTTTCTCTCACTCTCTCCTTTCACTCAGGACCCCCTCAAGCATCACTTCACATTACTTTTCCTCTCGATGCATCAGCATGAGCATTACTTTTTGCCCAACTCCTCCTATCATAATTTAAATCTCATAAGCTTAGAACCCAGTGTCATAATCTGTTTCTTCCGCCTGCAGCAGGTATGCAACAAGTCTCAAACGTGAGAGTGAGTGAGAGGCAAGTGGCAAAGCAAGGAGTATCCAAGATGCTGTGAGGTTTTGAGATCATTTCCTGACCTGGGGTGGGTAACAAATTTGTAAACCAGAAGAGAGAATCATGAAGATTGACTCCAACTGCTGAAAGCACTGACCAGAGCAGACTTACTCTGCATTTTTCCTGAGACAAACTTAGGGCTCCTGGGTAGTTGCAGGAAGACCACAGGATGTAACAGGCTTTCGTGACAGAGAGAGTTGCAGGACACTGTCTATGGTGAGATAGGTAAAGACATGGCTTCTTTGCTGAATATCAAGTCATTGTGTACTGCTAAGAGAAAACTGCCAGTTGTTGAGGCCACAAACCATGTGTGGAGTTTCTTTGCACTGATTCACAAATTCGTGCAAACACGGTATCTTCTGCATCTAGTGAGCACACATTATAGGTCAGTCTCTGAGCTAGATTTTAGGGGCACAGAACTTATAATTTGGAATCCCTATGGTTAAAAGACAGGAATGGACATATATCTAGGTCTTACCAAGGGCTGTGAGTGACAGGAACTACAAGAAATTTTTTAGAAAACGCGAGGGGCTTAAATGCAGATATTTCAGTCCATTTAGGCTGCTATAACAAAAGTAGAGAACATGTAGACAGTAGTATTCAACTGCTGAGGGTTTCAGAGGCTGGAAGTGTGAGATGGAGATACCAGCAGGTCTGTGCTCTAACTAGAGAGCTGCCCTTGTGGCTCCTTCCCGCTGGGTCTCCACGGGGTGGGGGTGGGGGCACAGGCTCCCTCTGAACTGCCTCACTCATAAAGCACCAGTGCAATTCATGAGGTCATGAGTCACTTAGCTGCTCCCCACATTCTGGGTCTTCGTGCCATTGTCCTGGCCATTAAGTTTAAACACATGAACTTTTGGGTGAGATTAACAGTTGAACCACAGCAATGAATGTTCAACCAGTCCTGAGGGTTGAACGTAATTCTGCCCGATTTATAGGTGTGAAAATGAATATCTTGAGAAGAAAGCGTTACTTTCCAACTTTCCACATCAGTAAGATTCTGATGGGTAAGATTTCCTGGGTAGTTGCAGGCAGACCACAGGATGCTCTTCTGATCCCCGCTCTGCCTGGCCTCAGCGTTTCTGTCTGTTTTTTCCTCCCTCTTCACCTCTCATAGCAGCTCATATGCCAGTAGGCACCTGCATTCACCAGGGAAGTCTGAAGAACGGGGAGGGTGCGCTTCTACCCAGGCCGAGTTGGGGGGGTGAAGCTTAAAGATGAGTCTCTTATGCTCCTTTACCAAGTGCCCAGAACAGGCCATGAGCTGCTGCATCCTTCACCCTGGGAGCAGATTTACAGCCCAAGTACACTGGCCTTGGGTTGAGTAGCTTGAACTTCCAACACCAGTTTTCTCAGGGATTAGCTGTGAGACCCTGGCTGCTCAATCTTGGAAACTATACCTGAGATCATTATGAATTTAAATGAGTCAATCGTGAAGAATACTTAGTGAAGTTTCTGGCACAGAATAAGTGATACCTGACTCTCAGGCATGGGAGGAGGAAGATGATGGTGATGGGCACAACTTTGGTCCTGAGACCATCAGGGGCACATCCAGATGATAAAGGCCTCTTAGCAGGAAGGACTGGGACTGTGCTCTGTAGCCCATGGTGAGATGGCTCAGACCTTAAGGAGGTAGTGCTACATTCCAGCCCACGGAGCCCGCCCATGAGCGAGGCTTTGCTCTTCCTCCGTTCTAGACCCTTTGAAATGAACCCTCCTTGTTTAGGAGTTCTTGCTCGTTCTCTCGGTCCGGGTCTAGAGTCCTGCAGAGACGCCCTCATGGATGATACAGTGAATCACTGTTGATGCTTCTCTCTGCTCTGGGAGGCCGCTCTGCATTCTGTATGTGCCTCCGCTGCGCTCCTGCTGGCTGCTCTCACATTTCTGCTGAAGGTGCCCCAACCCCAGCACATTTCATCTAGACGCAGTTCTGTCTGGGACATCTTGATATTCGGGGAAAGACAAAGCAGACTGAAAGCATGTGAGGCCGGTTTCCCAGTGAGCTCAGACATGCTCTGCTGATAGAAACCATTCCACAGAGGGCAGGGGTGGGGCGCTCCGGGGAGGACAGGGGAGGGAGGAGTGTTGAGATCAAGTGACCGGCCAATGAGGGTTTTTTCAAGCCAAGGGATCTGTCTGGGATAAGCAGTGAGTGAAGCCAGCTTGAGCCCAGATGTGTGTGATGTGGAGGAACCCCACGTATTTACATTTCAAAATGACTCCCTGGAGGAGGTTTTGGGAATTCACAACTTGTTCTCAAGGTCAGGTGATTGTCTCCAAAGGCTGTGACTCTTCTCCCAGGACTCGGTCACATTTACTCTAAGGAAAACCCAAGAAATGACCTCTTCTGACTCCTCCTGCCTAGGAGATGACAAAGCACATGTGGGAGGGTGACTTCTCTTGAGAATCTACTCTGTGCTTTTCTTATTTTTCTAATAACCACAGAAGACTTTACTAAAGTCCAGAGGGGAATCAGAATCAGTGTTTTCAGGAAGCAAATGCCCTGGGCATTGTGATAACACTGACAGCAGGGCAGAGAGAGGATTGTTAAAGGAATCTTTCAAAGGAGGAGGGGGGAATTAGAATCCCAGAGTTACAGCCAGTGGGAAAAGCCTGTTCCCGGTAATTGGGGGAGTATAATTGCTGGCCAGAGGGCTTTCAAGATTCCCTCGAGTATAATGTCAGAGCTCCCAGAGGACTCCCCAGTTGTGAGGAGAGGATAGGATCATCCCAAAGGACTCCCCAACTGTGAGGAGAGGATGGGGTCACCCTGGAGTACTCCCCAGCTGTGAGGAGAGGACAAGGTCATCCCTGCCCTTGACACTGACTCAGCAACATCTCATGGGTTAACCTTCTGAGTGGGTCAGATCAAGCACCATCACATCCATTTCACCTCTAGAGAAAAGTCTCCATCTCCCATCCTTACTCCACTGCAGAGGAATGAGGTTTGCCAAATCAAATAAAAAAAGGCATCCACACAAATTTGAATTTCAAACAAACTACAGCAGTTTTTGGACATAAGTATATCTAAAGTGTTGCACGAGACATCATTATACTCAAAGATTCTTTTATTGGTAACTGGTTGAAATTTAACCAGGTGTCCTGTGTTTTTATTTTTATTCACACCCCCCCACACACAAGTGCCCCCTCACTATGCAGCTCCTGGGGACCAGGAATGTGGGCCCTGAGGCAGACTGCTGAAGTCTGGACTCCACCTGGCTCCAAGATTGTTAGCTGTATGGTGTGTAACTCCCATATACTCCTAGTTTTCTCATCTATAAAATGGGGCAATAATAACAATTGTTTTGTGAAATAACAATTGCTGTTTGGAAGCTTGGCTGTGTAAGATGAAGTAAAAGGTGTTAATTATTATTGTTAGTTTTCTTCTCAAGTTAGTATATATAGAAGGAGTCGGTCTGGTCAGAAGCATGGGTCTGGGGTACAATTTGGGGTCTGGATTGGGGCATATTTAAATAAATCTTGTCCTCAAGAGGCCAGGGAAGCTAAATGTCCAGCTCTGAATCTCACAGATAACTGAGCATAAGAGCCTTTGGAGTAAAAAAGGCATATAGAAATTAAAGGAACCAAATGGAGACTTGTACAAGAACTCACCAAGTCAGAACCACCAAGTTTAAGTGATTTTTGAGACACCAGGAGAAGCCAAAGCAGAATCTGCACCGGGGCCAGCAGTAGGCAACACAAGGACATGGGAGTCGAGGGTTCTAGGTGTTGTAGTCTTAGTTCTGCCCCAGTGTCTCCTGTCCATCTCCCAGGGAACCTTCCTCCTCTCCAGCCTTCAGTTTCCTGTCAGTACAGAGGAGATAATCACTGTGGATCTGTCTTCCAGCTGTTCTGAAACTTCTGGAAGGAGTGACCTGCCTCCGCCCTGCAGTCTCACCCCAGCACATTGGAGAACTGTCCCTCACCACGTCCTCAGCCTCCAGTACGGTGAGGTGGCAGACTCTGACTAGCAGTGGCTGTTTGTGCCGGAGCCTGTACAACCCACCAGCCTCGTTCAAACCCCAGGGAGAAAGCTGCTCAGCTCAGCCCGACGCTGGTGCCTTCTGAGTTACCCACTGACTGCTAAAATGTTAAGTCCAATTATGACCTTTGCCCACCTCACACTTGGTGACTAGTATTATATGGTTCCCCAACTACATGCCATTTATTTCCTGTCACTCAGACTGTCAGCACGGGGTTTTCTGTGGCCAGTTACCCCTGATTAAAACTGTCCTTCACACTGCAACAGAGAGAGCCTTGCTATGGCAACTCCAGTTAGGCTCTCTCTGCGTAAAGCCAATCATCTGCTGCATAGATGTTTCATCTAAAGTTCCTGGCGAGTCTTTAGGGAACTTGTGAGCACCGTGAAATGTAGTACACCTGTGTGCACACAAACTTTGACCAGACTCTGAGGGTCCTATGACCACTTCTTTGATGCCCAAATCTTTGCAAACCTCTACTGCACAAGATAAGGTCCAAGCTCCTTAACCTGAAGGGCATTCAAAGCATTTTGTGGTGTAGTTTTCTCCTGTAGCATTTTCATTCCTGACCTCACAGCCCCAACCGCTCAGACACATCTCCCTGCTTGCTAACTCCTTGCTTTTGCTCATGATGTGTCCTCTGCCCTGAATACTCTCAGCATCTGATCCTTTCTCACCTGGTCAACTGCCATTGAGCTAGAACAGCTCCCCCAGAGGTCCTCTCCCAGCAGCTTCCTGTCTCCTCCATGCTCACACTGTGGCTCTATCCCTTCAGGGGTTCTTACAGGCCCTGCTTCCATGCGCTTCTGCGGGAGGAGAGCTCCTTGAGGACACATCGAGTCTCACTCACCCTTTTCCTCCCTTCCTTCCCTTAAACTGCAGGGCTTTGGACCAGGAGCATGAGCCTTACTTGGGCCTTGACAGAAACACAGCCTCTCAGGCCCTCCCCAAGCTACTGAGTGGGAGACCCTGGGAGTGGGGTCAGAAGCTCCCACTTGGGGACCCTGCCAGGCCCGAAGCCTGAGATCCAGGGTCCTGGGTACTCCATAACTTTTGCCTGGTTGGCTGCGGCAGCACCTCCCCCACTGACTGGCTACTCTCTTTCTCTTCATGATCTACTCTTCTCAGTCCTGCCTGAATGATCTTTGCAGATCATGTAGAGACCTTGCTCAAAGCCTCTTCCGTCCACACCTAGTATTCCATCCACCCCTCATGGAGACCTGCAGAGCCCTTCGGGACCTGCCCCCACATTATTTCTTGCTACTCTCTGCCCACAGCACCCAGACTTTGTCTTGACTTCTCAGACCCACTTCCCTCCTGCCTCTGGCTGTGTGCAGGGGCTGGGCTGGGGAGTGGCACTTGAATGAGAGGCCTAGCCTGTCAGGGAGGAGCGGCAGGCTAGGGTGGATCTGGACACTAACAGATGTGGCACTCGGGAGAGGTGAGAGATGGAGCTGTGTGGGGTACGGAAACAGCAAGGAGTTGGTCTGGGGACTTCTGTTCTGATGTGATCTCCATGTGTTTCTAATGGTCAAAAGGTTTCCCCTTTGAACTCTCTATCTACAAGCTCCATCGCCCTGAGCCTCAATCCCTGTGTGTGTCAGTGGGGCTGTTGGGAAGAGCACAGTTCTGTATCTGCTGGGCACACATTCCAACACATTCCACGGATGCTTGTAGGTGTGGCTAGCACAGTCTACACATCCAGCTTTCCTATACGTACATTCCTGCCGCACAGCTTAACTTTCACATCATGCGCAGCAAGAGATTAACAGCTACTAACACAATAGAATGATATACTGTAATAAAATAGATTTGTGGCTGATGAACTGTTTATCTTGGTTCCACCCCACACAGTCCCAGGCTCCCCTGTTACTGGGGCAGATTCTCCATTGCTTTGTCGAGGGTCTGCCCTCTTCTGCGCTTCAGTACAAAGTCAAGTCTCTTCATGAAACAAAAACGACAACAACAACAACAAAACCCACCTCAAAGCAGAAGTTTGAGGAGAAGGCTTGAGGTTAGGCTGAAAGAGAAAGAAAAGTTGCCCACAGTGAGCAGTCTCCCTCCATGGGCGAATGTGAAAGTGAAACACTCGGGCTGGCCCAGGCTTACCAGAAGGGGCAGTAGGGCTTGCAGGGCCTTTACAGAAAGAGCGAGGTAGAACAGGAACCCGGCCCTTGTTCTGGGAAGCCGAGAGCCGCTGGGCGGAGCCCGGAAGGCTCCGTGTTTATAGACTCCAGGAGAACCTGTTCGAGGCTGTGCCAGGCACAGGCCAGCTCCCTCTGAGCTCTGGGACTTTTCTGGAGAAAAAGTCAGGGCCCAGGGCTTGGCTCACTGGACAAGCAGCCTGGCTATGGCTCCTGAGAGGAGGTGAGAGACAGCTGGGTGTGTTGAGTTTTCATTCATTCACTCATTCATTACCTGCTTTCTGATCTGTGAAATGGGAGAAGAAACTCCTTCCCTGACTCCTTGGAATGGACACACTGTACTGAGGCAGGGTGGGGAAAGGGTTACTACAAAGATAGCATAAGATAATACTCTCAGTCATTTACACACTCGGTGTGCACAGGTCAGCAGCCCCCATGATCATAATAGCGGGTGCTTACTGAATGCCCAGCGTGAGCCATTACACCAGTGCTTATGGACACTGTCTGAGGTAGCTGCTTTGTTTTGCATTTAAAGAAGCGAAACAGTGGCTCAGAGAGATAACTCCTCCCACTAGGCAGGTGTTGGCTGACTTGGGATTTGACTGAGGACACTGGTGACTGTCCAGCCATGGTGTCAAATGAGGCTGAAGCCTCCTTTCCTACAGAGGAGTCAGGAGTCGGCAAGGCCAGGAATGTTCATGGATGAGCTGGGTACCACAGGGCCTGGGCCATGGCTCAGTGGGGCCCTAAGTGTGTGTGGACAGCTGAGTCCCTAGAGTCAAGGTGAAGTACACCTGTGTGGTGGGGACAGAGAGGCCAGCCAGCAGCCTGGTACATAGCAGGCTCTATGACAGAGGTGTTTATGAAGCACTCCCTGAGGTCTGTACTGAATCCTAGCAGCCCTGCAACTGCTCCCTCTGAAGGATGATTTGCAGAGGTACAGATGGAAAAGTGGCCCAGGGATGGTACAGGAGCACAGTGGCTGCTGAACTGAAAAAAAACGGTCACTTTAGGAGGATGGTAAGAGCCAAACTACTACTGGAGACCATGCAAGAAAGGCACCAAAGCTCCCCATGACCTGGCCCTGCCTCTTACCTCCCTCCCTCCCTCCTACTCAGCCAATTCAACTACAAGCAGACTGGAGAACCTACAGATGTGGTCTCCACAGGTCAGCTTTTGGGGCACAGAGTAGATGGGGAAAGGGAAAGTAGAAGTGTAGAGGTGGAAAGTAAAGATGGTCTGTAGACAAGAAGGGCACATAGGGGCTTTGTAAAGCAGTCAGCATCGAGCATCTCACTGAGGAGAAAGATGTACCATCCTATTGTCAGGACCATTTGGACATGTTCTGAGGGGTTTGAGTAGCAAAGAAATAGGAGGTGAAATATGGAGTGTAGGAAAAGAGGTTGGAGGGTGAAAGGCCAAGTGGGTAGAGAACTCTGCAGGTCCTCTGGGTCACTGAAGGGATTTAAGTAAGGAAATGATGGGGATGGAGTGAAGTCCTCTGACTTCAGAATGAGGAGTGATTTGAAGACAGCGATAAGTTACAAGCAGGAGGAACCTTCTGGAACTTTCTGGAACTTTCTGAAACCCTCCTGAAGAGACAAGGTAGGAGAGGCAAGGTCTGAATAGGCAGGACTCTTGAGAAACAGGGAAGACAAACCAGATCCATAGGGCCTGGACCTCTTACCTAGGAGTCCTTGTCTCTCCTCAAAGGCACACACGGAGCACAGGTAGCCACTGCTCAGTTCTTTTACCAGACAGATGCTATAGGCCATAGTCAGATCCTTATGTCTTAGATTCCTGGCTGGAGAAAGTCTATAAGAAGAAGCATAGGAGAGACCACAGTCCATAGGGCAGAAAAGCTGCCTGAACCATATCAGAGAGAATGAGAAGGAGAGGAAAGATCAGAAAATTAGAAAGAGCTGCCTTTGCTCTAGAACGTGTGGGAGCCCAGGCTAGAGAAAGAAATGGATCCTGAAAGGAAGCAGTATGAGCATCTGAGGCCAAGAAACAAAAATGGAAAGAAACTGGTAGATCTCTCTATTTTTTTTTTCATTTCTTCTCTAATCTTTTTTATTAAAAAAAAAAAAAACGTGTTGAACAATGTGATAGCTGGGAGGAAAGAAAAGAGTAAGAAAGATCGAGGAGCAAGCATTTCTGAGGAAATCGACAACTTCAGGGACCAGCAAGCTGGGAAGATAAGCGAAGAGTCTACCCAATAGGGCTGATGTGCTGGAGGTGCAGCATGCTTCTATGGTTTGTATCTAAATATCCTCCTAAGCCGTGTGCTCATGGGTGGGACTTTGGGGAGATCACTGGATCATGGGTGTGTAATACTTATCAATGGATTAGTCCATCAATGAATTTATAGCTAAGTGTGATTTGCAAAGTGAATCTTGTCGGAAGTGGTGGTCCTGGGGGCATGGCCTGAAAGTCTGTACCCCTTCTTCTTCCCTTAATCTTTCTCTGCTTCCTGCCTGCCACACCATGAGCAGCTTCTCCTCCTCCTGGTCTTTCCAACTATGGATCAAAACCTCTACAAAGCGTGGGTCAAAATAAATCTCTCCTTAGATTCACGGATGTCAGATACTGTGCCTCAGAGACAAGAAAGTAACTAGCAGAATGTTTTACCTTCCAGAGATTACTGTGGGGGTTTTGCTTTTCTCCAGCACTGAAGTAAATTACCTGTGAATCGGGAGGTGACAGAGTGACAAGATGGGAGGCAGTATGTGGAAGCAGCACAGAGCTGAGGCGGAGGTCTATGGAGGGGAGATCACTTCGCTGAACTACACAGCATATCCTTGCTCCAAACATTCTGTCTGTCCTCAGGACTGTGTCAAGCTAATAAAAAGGGAATGCCCATGAGTGCAGGGGTCTCCAGGCTTGCTCAACAAAGGTCCCTATAGTCAATGTTCAGGGTTTTAGGGGCCCACAGAGGATAACTGCTGCTTATTCTTTTTTTTTTTAACAGTTCTTTGAAGTTTTTAAAACCAGGGTTTGGGTTGGGATGGAGGGGTGCTCATTGGCAGATCATGTGTGTGGCATTCCCAAGACCCTGGGTTCAAGTTGCTAATGCCCACAACAAGAACAAGAAAGCTTAGAACTATTCTTAGCTTACAAGGCACACAAAATCAGACCCTACAAAATATGCCTCAGTAATGCATCTTTCAAAACATGGTATTAAATTCTGACCTGGATTTGAATGTTGGCTTTGCCATCAAGAGATATATGAACTTTGTTCTTTATATTCCTCTTTCCTTCTCTGTAAGGAGCTTGTAAGAAGGGGCAGAGGTTCAAGTCTTCACTTTGCCACTTACCTATGGTGTAAATACATAGTTTGATACTCTTTATCCTTTAGGGTCTAATTAAGATAACATACTACCAACTCTGTATGATCATTGTCTGGATAAAAAGACACTTCAGTAAAACTCCTAAAACAATGCCTGGTGTTTTCCATACTATTACATTTTATATATAATGATTCTATAAAACTAAAGGTAACTGGACAAGATAGATACTTGGCAAATAACAGTTAAGCATAGCAGCCATTCCTTAATGGGAAGTCAAATCTGAAACATAAAGGAAGGTTAAGACACATGGCAGGGCCTGGTCATGCCAGAGTTCACCTGCAGTTCACTATCAAGTGTGTCTGATGGGACAAAATCAGGCAGACTGATTACAAGAAAGTGAGCTGCTCCCCTGCCCATGTGTGGTGCTGCCCCACCATCAGATAAGCACTTGTGTAACCTAAGTCCATTTTGATCTCTGCAGAGATCTATGTACACATGCACACACTTGGCAACTATGGGCTGCACGCTCAGTACTTATGTTTGCAGTTCAAGCCACCTTATCAATACTTGTGAGTGTACACTTGGTAGATCAAAGCTGTCCAGGTCAAGAAAGCTATTATTTGAATTCCAGACTTGCAGGCACAGCTCTGAAATTCCATGGCCCAAGATCAAGTTCACATACAAAATGAAATCAAGCATGTATTTGACACAGTTGTAGGGCTCTGGAGTATGGGTGGGGCTTGCATTCAGTAGAAATTTGGGGGTTTGCCCAGAATGGAATTCTGTGAAATTGTAGCTAAGCTCAATTTTATAGGTTCAGGGCTTTGTGTGCTCTGGTTGGTGTAAACAGATTTTTATGGTCCAGTGTTGATATCGCAGAGATATTCACATTCTTTGCAAATAGTTTCCACTGCTCTCGAGTTGTAAGCTAGTGAGCGTGCAGACACCACCACTTACCTTGTCAGGCAACGCAAAGACCTTGGATAATGGATACAAATTTCCTGAAACCTGATAGACTCTCAACACATAGTAGCTCTGTTTTTGTTATTGCTCTGGATATTCTCATTGTACCTAAAAACTGTCCTTGAGCATGCAGAACAAAGACTACATCCACAGACCTTATCAAACCATCATTTGTTTTCTGCCCACTTCATTCCATCCCATTATCTTTTCTGAGTACCTTTCACATGCTGTGTAGAATAAAAGGCTAAGAATGGAACACAGTATGAATAAAATGGGTCCTGGAAGAGAGCTACATGGCCATGGGTGATATGCTCTAGGAGTTATGTGTCATGCAAGTTACTTGGAAGTAGAATATTTCCAGGTCTCCAGGTTAGAGGTAAAGATCCCTTCTTGCTACAAACAGTAGGTTCAGATCTTGGATCTGTATTTTGAACTGTGTCATCTGGAGCAAATGACTGAAACTCACTGAGCCTCATTGGAACCTCAGCTTCTTTGTCTGTAGAGTGAAGGTAACTGTAGGATCTGCCTCAAGAAAGCTGGGGAAAAAAATCACTAGAGAATTCATGGGAAGCACCACAAGCAGAGTAAACTAAATCACTATGAGAAAGAATCACTTAGTCCCATTTCTGAAAGACATTTTTCTTATTCTGCTGGTTTATGACTAAATTAGTCTTGTCTTCCATCCAGGTTACATTCTTATAATGAGTTAAGTCTCGCCAAATTGCCAGTAGAAGACCAATTCTGACACGTAAAAATTGGCAAGCTCATTCTAGCTTTTTGAAGCACCCTCTTCTGGGTGTGTCATTTGACCTCTGTAGCTGTTGACTCTCCTATAGCTCATTTCTCTAGCTTCTTTTCATTTATTTATTCAATTTATTTTTTTCAGTGGTGCTCTTAAAAGCTTGGCCAGCCTCTCTCTAGGACTTGAAAATGCTGGGTATTAGATGCCAGAGGAGTTGGTGCTATGTTTTCTACCATTCACTTATCTATCTCATATTTACCGAGTACTTCCTGAGCTCCAGGCCCTGAATTTGGTACAAAAGATACAGAAACCAGTGCATTCATATGTAAAGTCCTCGCCATCCACAAACTCCTGTACAAGGACACATGGAAAGTAATCAAGAAGGCAAATAAATGGATAAGTTATGGCCGAGTGTGGTACATTCTGTGCTGGGAGACCGTGTGGAAAGAGCTGGGCTGTGTGGAGGGAGAGAATGCCACCAGCGTGCTGAGAGTAACAGGAAGCAGCAGGGGGAATTTGCGCCCAGGCTCACGGCAGGGCCAGAGGACCAGCTCTCACCACCTTCCCCGCACTTTGCTCATTCAGCTCCTCCTTGAGACTCATGAGGTCAAGACATTTCTCTCACTGTTGCAGCTGATGAGAATGGTTGTCTCTCATTTTCAACAACAGGGTTCAACATGGCATTCCAGAAGGGAGCTTTTACTTTTCCCTGTTTAAATAAAGCAAGGAAAGTCATGTGGGAAATGGTCTGAAACTCAAGCTCGATCCAGTCCTTTTTGGGATATGAAGCTTAGTTGTAAATCATAAACAATTGATATAACCTGGGATGTTGCAGAAGATTAAAAATAATTTATCAGTTGTAGCCTGCTCTTTTCTGTCATGAGTCTTTGACAGCTTTTTATGCTGGACAGTATGGAAAGGTGGATAAGATCAGAGCATCAGATCAGCTTAGATATGAAGATGGGCCCAGGGGGTGTAGATGCACAGCTTGAGAACGGCCAGCTGAGACTTGAACTCAGGGCTCTCAGGCCTCAGTTCATGAGCAGGGTGACTACCTCATTCATTCATTCGATAAATATTTTGAGTGATTATTATAAGGCAGGCCCATTCTAGGTCTTGGGGTCCCAGTGGTTCCCATTTTTATAGTATCTTTCTGATTGAGGAAAGAAAGGCAATAAAAATAACAGAACATTTGGTAGGAAGAAACAGGATGAAGTGAAGGCTGTGTCTCTGTGTCTCTGATGTGGGGCGGATCAGGGTATTCTAACCTGAGTGATCAGGGAAGGCTCCTCTGAAGAGATATCATTTAGTCAGAGACCAAATGACCAGAAAAGTCAGCCTCCCAGTGCTGTGAGGAACGAGCCTATCCAGCAGCGGAGACAGCTGATGGAAAAGCTCCCAAGTTGGAATGAAATGACCCATTCAAGGGCCCCGAAGGAGGTCGGTGAGCTGATGTGCAGGGAACAAAGCTGTAGGGGGTGTTGGTATGACTTGGAGCTGGAGAGATAAGCGGGGGCCGATAGTGGCCTTTGGGGCTTGGGAAAGGATTAGGTTTTTGTCCAAAGTGCAAAAAAAAAAAAAAAAAAAAACCCATTTGGGGAGTTTTAAACAAAGGGAATGACATGACTAAATTCTCACTTTGAAAGCTGATCCTGAGCACGTCGTGGGCAGCAGAGAGCACAATGAAGAGTCCACAGTGCAGGCAGGAAGTGCAGATCCAGACCACAGATGAGTGATGGTGTAAGTGGGCCTGGCGGAGGCCTGGGCTAGGTTGGATGGAACCTGGGTCAACAGCTCTCAGCAGATGAAGGTGCCTCTCAACTGTGTTCACTGAGGAAGGTAGAAATGAGGGAAGAAAATAAATTAGGGTTCTGATTCGCAAAGCTCCCTATACTCTTGGACTAAGAGCTTTACATACAAGGCTGACAGTTGAGAAACCTGAAAAGAATTGAGAGAGAGCTTTGGAGGACAGAGGGCCAGACGGCTGTCCAGTGCCATCCTGGCATCTGATCCTTTTCACCCTCACTAAGTAATCCATGTGGAACAGCCTGACAGGAACAACTGCCATCACAGCCGTCACAGCCAAGGACAGAAAGGGACCCAGAAATCGCCAAGAGGTTCTTGCTAGCACAGGAAGTGACAAGGTCAAACCCCACCAGGGCTGCAGAGTTGGACAGGGAGGAAGATTTCAGGCCGAGGCAGCAGACGTGAGCCTCACACCCAGCAAGAGGCGAAGTCATCAAGAGCTGGAGAAGAGGGAAGAAGTAAGCTTGCCTGAGTGCCAAGTGGTCTAGGGAGCTAGGTCAGCGTGTTGTCTGAGGCTGGGAAGTGAGCAACAGGAGATAGCAAGGGAGCAGGGAGGGAAACCAGGCTCATTGTTCATTCATTCACTTCCACATTCACTCACTGAATCCTGTCTAAGCTCTGTCAGTGTAGGGATCTGTTGTTCTCTGTATAGCACTTGATTATAGATAGGATGGACCTGAGGAGCTCACAGTCTGTTACCTATCAGGGAAGACAGACAACAAATAAATAGCCATGTGTCAGGGCCAGCTAAATACCACAGAGAAAAACAGGCAGCTCATGAGGTTTTTGTACTTGGAACATGTCTCTTGCTATGGGATACAGCCTGGCTGTCCAGAAAGCAAGTTCTTTGCCCAGTCGCTGGTTGCTTCCCACTTTCCTGGCTCCTCACCCTGAAGCTAAGTGCTGTGGGGTCAGGGAGGGCAGAGTGAGGTTCCACTGGCCGGCCTTGTGAAGCCTGGTGAGCCAGCGTCATGGCCTTGCATCTCCCCGAACAAAGTGCATTTGCCACAGCAATGGGGGTGCAAAGTGAGCATCTCCATCTTCTCTCTCTCTGTCTACCAGCGCGACTGCCACACCTCTGCTTCTGCAGCGTCCATTACAAAAACCTCATGAGAAATCTCTGGGTATGTCAAGGACAGGAGCAAACCAACCACTTCCTTCCAACCTGACAGTGCCAATCTGACCCACTCTGACCCAGGGGTGTTCTCGGTGGTGGGAGGTCTCAGTCTGAGGGGCAAAGTCATTAGAAAACTGGTCTTGGGTGTGTCCCCATCACCCAGTGCTCCCTGGTGTGACATTGTTCCTTGCAGTAGTGAGGGGCATGCACGATGGGGATTTATGGGCTCAGACTTCATTTCCCAAGTTTCCTTCCCACTCTAATAGTCCTCGAACCTTCCTCCCACTTCCCTTCTCCAAGCCTCCCTCTTTGGGCTGCAAGATGTGTACGCAGTCCGACAAGTGTGGGAGGTGCAGGATGGGGCAGCAGAGGAGGCTGGGTGAGTGTCCGCCCAGTGGACCAACGCCCAGGAGTAGCCAGAGCTGCGGGGGTCCGTGCTGGCCACTGCTGGGGAGAGTGCAAGCCCTCCCTGCTGAGGGGCTCTGACAGGCAAAATCCAAACCAGATGTGAGCCAGAGAGAGTGGGGCCCATTACACAGTGTTGTGAAATGGCCCAGGGGAGGTAAATAAGCAAAAACAGGCCAGTTGCCTAGCAGCACACACAACAAAACAAGCAGCGCTCAGCTGGCACTGGACAGGCAGAAAGCTTTTTGCAGTGGGGGAGATGAGGCAGGACGGTTGAGCCTGATGAGGACCCGGGGGCCTTTCCCCAGCAGCCCTTTCCCTGTCCCTCCAGGCCACCCCTGCCCCCCAGGTGGCAAGGCTGCTCTGCAGCCCACATCCAACCACCCATCAAGAGTAAGGGCAGAGGCAAGCATGCCTCGGAGGTGGAGGACTCGGGTGAGAGAGAGTCTGCAGCACTGCAGAACTACGTCCTGACCACGTCCACCAGAAGGGACAGGGAGGTCCCAAGGCCATGAAGCTCTCCTGAGCAGTCCCCAACACATGAGCCTTCTTCATACTCTAAGTCTCTTCAGCACCCATGAACCAGGAACTGTGGTGGCCTGGGACAGACAGAGTCAAAGAGAAGTGCTCCTTGCTTACAAGGGACCTACAGCCTATGGGGAGAGACAGCATGAGCGCGGTGCCACCAAATGTGCACCTGAAGAATCCTGCTAGATGATCTGAGAGAAAAGAAAGAAGCATTCAGTAGCAGGAGTCGGGCTGGCATTAGACAGAGTGGGCAAGCAGGTCTCTCTCTTAGGAGGGAAAGCTGAGTTTTAAAGAATGAGTAGAGGGGGCTGGGAATTTAGCTCAGTAGTTCCCACACCAGCCTTGCAAGCATAAGGTCCTGAGTTTGATCTCTGGTAAGCACATACTCACACCCACCAGGAATCAGTGCCACATACCACAATGCTGGGTGTAGTGGCTCAGTCCTGCAATCCCAGCAGTCAGGAGGCAGAGGCAGGAGGATTGCTGTGAGTCTGAGATTTGCCTGGGCTACATAGTGAGCTCAGGATCAGTCTAAACTACAAAATTAGAGCCGGTCTCAAAAATAGAAAGAAAGAAAGAAAGAAAGAAAGAAAGAGAGAGAGAGAGAAGCTTCAGCCTGGTAAAAAGAGGGGAAAGAGAGTGCCAACCAGCTCCAAGGTCCTGAGGAGGGAAAGAACTCAGGAGCAAGTGGCCTGAGACAGAGGAGAGGCTGGAAGGAATCTGAAGCAGAGAAGGAGGTGAGGAATATGGGATTTGTTTGAAGACAATGACAAACTCACGGTGGGGGTGTTTGTTGATAACTGATACAGGAGCTGTGGGAGACGTGAGGAGATTAGATTTGAAATCTTTATGGATGACTCCTGGGTCCAACATGGCAATTCTGAAAGGGAACAAGAGAGGGTTAGGAAGGCCAGTTAGGAGGCTAAGATGAACAGCAGAGTGAAAAGGATGAAGTTCATACAGCAGCCCCTTGTCCTAAGCAGGGCTGGGTTCCAAGTCTAGACTTGTGTGGTAATAACCGCACTTGGATGAGCAGCAGGAAGTGGCTGGCCTGGGAGCCTGACTTTCCTGACGGCGGTGGAAGAGCCCGCTGCCCTGAAAGAGGCAGGGCCTCAGCAGGGAGCATCAGCTGGAGAGTGCCCAGGTGCTGAGGAGATGCCCAGGGTGTCAGGGCCAGATTCCCAGGTCCAGGGGAGGTGCCCCAAGGGGCATCCTTGCTGAAAGCTCTGGCAGGTGGGGTCCAGGCAGGAACTAGCAGCAGATGGCAGGAGGACCACGTCAGTCATGGTATCCTTTGATCTGGGTGTGCCATGGTCCAGGGTGGGGGCCTGGGACAATCAATGACATCTTGTTTCTTGATCTTGGAACACGAATGTCTCAGATCTACAGCCTTGTTTGTTTTCAGAAAAGAAATAAGTTTGCTTGGACTGCGACTGGGAATGCAATTTATACATGTTTTGAATTAAATGTGGATTTTTCCCCCCAGAACTGTTTAATATCCCTCAAAGATGGTGAATTTGGGGCAAATTTACACAATTACTCTACATGATAGTGTTTCCTGCAGAAACTCACCATCCACAGGTGAGTTATCTGACCTACTGTTTGTTTCTCATTTCTTCTACTCAGAGACAGTTCATCATCCCCAGGATTGAGGAATCTTTTTCTACCTTGCAGAACATTTCTGAGGTTTGTCACCACTGGAGAATGAATGAGTCAAGAAGCAGAACAGGACACTAGCTTTGCACCCTGTGCTACCTGGCTGGCATCTCAGATGAGCTCGCGTCTCTTAATGGAGGTGTACACAGCAGATATTTGCATACACCAGCCTTACCTCCCACACACACACACACACGCACACCTTCTCTAGTGCCGACCACTGAGTGCACCTAAAAGCAATAACATACCAGCAACAAACACAACAGAGGGTCCTGATGTTGGTTTCTAAACACCCTTTGTCAGTGGTGGAAAGC
Organism: Petromus typicus; assembly: GCA_004026965.1. Classification (NCBI taxonomy): domain Eukaryota; kingdom Metazoa; phylum Chordata; class Mammalia; order Rodentia; family Petromuridae; genus Petromus; species Petromus typicus. Next base: position 70,402 of record PVIR01000095.1, on the reverse strand, counting down.
TGTTCTCCTTTGAGAAGCACAAGCTGAGTCTGAAGTATCTTCTAGAGGCTGTCTGGGAGGCTGAAACAGGAGGACTGCAAGTTCCAGCCCAGCTTTGTCAGCATAGTGACTTAGCAAGACCCTGTCTCAAATTAAGGAGGTAGCTAAGTGCAGAGGTTCTGGCTGCATCCCCAGTACTACACAAGCATGTACACACACATGTACACACACACCCAGTAGGGACTCATGTCAAAAGGACATAGGGACAGACTGTAAAAGCTTTCAGAGACTATGACTAGAATAACTCCACCAACAAAGCAAATAATGATTTTATTGCTGTGTAACCAAAAGAATGAAATAAATATCCATGAGCCTATTATGTAAATAGGTGATCAACTGAATAAACAGAGAAATGAGAAAAGGAATCCAACTCTTCATCACAGATTTCTAGTAATAACCTAAAAGGAAGAGGGAACTGGACAGTCCCTACTAGCACAGTGGTCATTTCCCCAGGTTAGATCATTGATGACGCTAAAATTAATAAGCAAAAGTTGAAGGATGAACTGGATATTTGCACAGCGCTTACCTGCTTCCTCTAAAATAGGTGCTCATTACTGTAGTAGTTTTGACGTCCATCCTGAAGGTTGGACCTGTTGGCTTTCTGCCAGGATGGGACTCTGCACAGAGCAGTGCAGAGGGAGGGTGGCTGCACATCGCAGAGACCTGGAGGATGGCACCTCAGCCCCAGGAATCACACTGACACTGTGTCCCCTGCGGGTCACACAGCGAGAGGCAGATATCTCTGTATGTTATTCTTCTGAATCCTCAGCCTTGGTCTGATCATGAGGAAAATGTCTGACCCACCCAGGTGGAAGAATATTGCATGAAGTACCTGATCTTTTCTGAGCCAGGGAAAACTGTCAGATGAAGTGACAGCAAAGGAGGAAGGCAAGTGACTAAAGGGCAGTGTCTCAGGTGTAGCTTGGTGCAGTAATGGAGGCAGAGTGGAGAAACTCAGTGAAGCGCAAGTCATGATGCGTGTTAGTTAACAGGAACAGACGAGTGTTCATTCACATCTTGGTTTCGGCAAATACACTGTTCAGTAAGTGCTAACATGAGGGGAGCTGAGTGAAGGGCACAGAGGAACTTCGTAGGCCATCTCCGTAACTCATCTTGCACCTAAAATGGTTCTAAAGTAAAAAGTTAGGAGGAAAGTCACAAAGAGCATCACTGAGAATTCTCTCTGGGAGACAGTGACTGTCTCAGAATTCCCAGGAGTGACAAGGGCAGCTTCTACCGCAGCCATGGTGTCCTGGTCACATGTGATACCTTCAGTTTCCTGTGCTCTACCACAGTCCAAAAATACGAAGAGGAAAATTCTAGAAATCAACCATACACTGTCTTAGGTAATGTTTGTTACTGTATATTGTTATGAGGTACTATTTGATTATTTGTTCTGCTAATATTACTGTGCCTAATTTATAAATTAAACTTTTTCATAAGGATATATAATTAGGGGGAAAGATAGTTTCCCCTATATAATAGGGGGAAAGATGTATCAGTTATAATACTGTCTGTGGTTTCACATGTCTTCTGGGGATCCTGTAAGGTATTTCCACAGCTAAGGGATACTGGCACATTTTCAAGAAATTCATGTAGAAAAGCTCCAAAGGGGAGCCTGAAGTATGTACTAAGCATATCCATAGCCTCAGCCCTAGTTAGGGGTAGCATGTGCTGGAAAAGTACAGGTCTGAAAGACAGAAGAACTAGGTTCCAATTTAGATTCCACAAGGATTATTTTTAGAAACTTCTATAAAATGGGGATACAAATTCTACTTGCCTTCAGTCGGTAGGAAGATTCTATAACACAATGCATTCAAATTTTTTAAAAATTGCAAATCCCTGTGAAAATGGTCACTGGGACTGTGACCCAAAGGCAAATCCATTGGAAGTTCCCCTGGGTGGATGGGTGGTTTCTAGCTCTGTACCTTGAAGTTCCTGTGCACAGAGCTGGGTATAACCTTCTTTCCAAGCCTCATCCAGCCACCTGTCCACCTCAGTCCTGCATATGTGAAGCACATATAGGTCCTGCCTTCCTCTTATGCTGTGGACATTGTCAGCTTCATTCGTTGTTGCTTGCATTCACACCTTGGAAAAGAGAAATGAGAGAATCCTTCTTGCCCCATAGCTTCAAAGCCATCTCCAAATAGCTCAAATTTCCCAATGATAACTTGATGAGATGTCCTTATATTCATGTTCACTGTTCATGGAGGATTTCAAAGGGTTGGATATACATTAACTCACTGCTTCCAAGATTTGGGTCATTACTGCACTACTTTCTGAATCTTACCATGTCATTGTTTCTCTAGTTTGCTTTAATATGCCCCAGCAAGGTCTGTCCAGTTTGGGATGGCTGGTGGCCCTGAGCAAGAAAACACATTCGAGAGGTCCTTATTTAGCCAGCACCCAGTCAAGAAGCCACACTCCAGGGACAGCATGTCAGTTATTTTTATCTCCATTCAACACTAGAATTTTGTTGATTAGCATAATATATGTAAAAGTAGAGTTTCACTGATAAAATTAATAATTTTAAAGATGTGTAGGGTGGCTAAAATAGTGTGATGATTCTCATTTTTGTATGAGTAGAACACAGGATCATGGGGATTTTCAGCCTATGATCTTTAGAATGGTGGTTGAGGCTTGACTTTAAGATATGAGGAGTCCAACAATTCACATGCAACCTTCTGGATATTTCGGGCCATGAGAACTCCACCAGGTCACCAGCTGCAGCAAGCGCAGATATCTCACTACTGGGCATGGAAACCATCCCTGAGCAGCCATCCTCCCATGGCTGCCCTGGTCAACACACATCCTCCTCATACTTTCCTAAGAAAGTCTATAACAAGGGTCCGCAAGGTTCCCCCTTTAACATCTTCCTGTCTTTGCTCCATAGCATGGTGCTCTGCCAGGCTCCAAGCTACTTTCTCTCATGTTACTGTCCCTGGTCACATCCTGCACACTTACACTCACCCACCTGAGGTCTCCCTCCCAGGGGACTCAGGAGAGAGCAAGAGTAGTGCCAGGAGTGAGGACAGAGGGCCTGGAAAAGTGGTGCTTCACCTGAAAGATGTGTTTCTCAGAACACATCTTGAGACCTAACTACCAAAGTGGCAGCGATCAGCTAGAATCTTTTGAAAAATATCTGAGTTCACTCTCTGTTGATAAAACAAAATAGCAAGGCAATGACTAGGTAACTGGTAAGAAAATAAGTTTATTGAGCATCTGAGTCAAGAGGTAGAGAAGCTGAAAATGAGATGGCCACATCCAAAGAGGGCCCCATGTTACTTCTCCAAATAGCCAACCAGTCTCAGATCTACATAAACCCCTCGTGAGGGTGGAAGCCCCGTCATCCAAGGATTCCACCACTTCTCAAGTTTGTTGCACTTGTAATTTAGTTTCAACATGAGTTTTCAGGGGAACAAACCATGTCCTAGCGCTAACAGGAGTAGATGAGATCTTGAGGGCTCTGTCCTTTTAATTGCCTCCTAAAAGTGACCCAGAGGGCCAGCTGGCTCCTTTCTACCAGATAGACACAACTTATGAGACAATGGGGCTCGTCAGCATGGCGAGTGTCAGTATGGCAGGGTCAGCAGCAACCTTCCAAAGGATCGGCCTTGTCAGAGATTTGCATTTGGCCCTATCCCCAATCCTTGTCCCACAGCTTCTCACCAGCTCTGTGAACTGGATGTGGAGCACCTTCCCCTGCATTTCTTACAGGCTTGCACCACTTAGGGATTGTAAGGAAGAAGCACACTTTCTGGCAGGCTGGACCTAGCTGAAAATGCCCTCACTCTTTCTGCAGGACACCAGGTGTAGAACTCTATTTGGTGGTACTCACTATGCAAAAATCATTCCGGAACACTTCCTTTCTGTCTGTGGTAGATACTGCTGTGCGCACCATGCCTCACTTCCTTATCCTCCTGAACACACAGATGAGCACGTTTCCCAGCATGCTTTGCAGCTCTGTGGTTCCATATGGCAGATTTCCGGTTGGTGAAAAGTGGAGGAACTGATACACTTCCAAAGCTCATCTGTAAAACCCTGTCCCCACCTCTGGTGATTGCTTCTCCTCCAGCTGTTCAGTGAAGTCACTCGGAAAGACAGGATCCTTGACTGGGAGAAGCTTACACTACTGGTTCTGGAGAGTACAGAGAATACAGAGTCTCCTTGCAAGCCAAGAGATAAATTTACAGATTTATAGTGTTAAGGCAGTGATAGCATTCCTCTGAATGTAGTTATTCTATCACGTCAAGTATACTGTTTCCAAACTAGAATCCTTATTAGTCTTGGGATCTATAAATTACTTCTTTTTGTTTATGTTTTTCACCCTAATTTTGTGTGGCGCCTTTCAAAGCAGCTCTCAAGTTTTTCTTTATCTAATAGCTGGCTTAGGGGATATTGAGGGGTAAAGTAGAGCCAAAAAGAGTCTTTACAAAGAAGTATTATTTCTCTTTATCCCAGTTTCTCACACTTCACAAGAAAGAAAATCAAGGTTCAGAGAAAGTGAAATTGCAAGGACTAAATGAATTTCACTCAAGTCAGTGAAGTGATGCTAACAAATGGCAGCTAGAACCCTACAAAGTGAGCGACAGGGGACATAGCACTCCAGAGCCATGCCACAGCTGCTTTTATAACTTGGTCTTCTAAGCAACATCCCATCCATTTCCCCACAGATACTAGCATGCAAGGGTCCTTGGGCACCATCTTAGGGATTGCTTACCACAGGGACATTCTAGAATTTTTAGTAAGCTTTTAGAAAGAAAAACGGAAGTTGTTTTTTGTAGCTCTTTTCTACCCAAGTTCTCCTTCAGAACAATTGAGAGAGAAAATACACCAGATATTTTAACATAAAGAACTTTTATCATAAAGAGCTGTTAACTCAATGCTAAAGATATAGGATAGTACAGAGCAATAGGAATTAGTGATCATAGGAAATAGCTACCACCTCCAGTGCTGGGGGAACAAGGAAATAGATAAGAATTATTAAAATACAGTAATAGGAAGCAGACGAGCCCAAGGCTCTGAAATATAAGTCATGACAAGGGAGTGTCACTTAGCTGGTGCTGACTCAGAGCTGAATGGACCTGGGATGGGGACCACTTAAGACGGAAGGCAACAGCTGGGCTGGCATCCCAGAGGGTGCCCTGCGAGGCTGGCTGGCTAAGTGTTGGGAAAATGGCACTCAGAAGGAAGGATCTGCTGCCTCCAGAATGAGGAAGTAGAGCAGAGGTAACACAGACAGAACAGGGAAGAAGCAGGAAGGAGCAAATCTCCTCCTCCTCCTCCTCCTCCTCCTCCTCCTCATCCTCATCTTTTTCCTCTTTCTCCCCACCCTTCCCATCTCAATGTCTTCATCTCTCTCCAGCATACTCTACTGACTCCACTGAAAGGGCAACAGCTGGCCAAGGAGGAATTGAGTCTGTAGGGTCCCAGCCCATTATCTCAAAACAGAATAGTGATTGGGAGTGGAAGAGTGTTGGACCATAACTGAGAAACAATATGTTCAGAACTTATACCTGGCCATCCCAACTGGTGGCAGTAACTGGCTCTTGTATTCTCAAATTTCCTTAAATATCAGATCACAATACTAAGTGTTGACATTTTTACATTTCACTGCAGGTTTTCAAGTCTATATCTCCTTTAATCAGTGAAAGTACCATGAATCTTTCTCCATTGCTTAGAAATCCTTTCTCCAGTGCTTAGAAAGGTCGCATTCTTATCTAATGATGTACAATACGTAAATGGTGATGGGCTGAACTCAGATCTGACACTGAGCTCACTGTTTTCTCTCTATACCATACTGTCTTCTCAAGATTTGTCCACCACTCAATGAAATAACAGGTCCACTGTTAAATCTTCTACTAACGAGGAAATAAGTCCATATAAGCATCTTTAGCAGTGATTACTTTAAATTTCCAAGGCTAGTACTCGTTCAACAAATATTCAATGAACATATTCTTTAAATAGAAAGAGGTCCCAGCGATTTCACAGCCTAGTGCAGGAGAACAAAGGTGATATTCTGAGTTTAAGACATAGTAGCAGAAGGGCCATGTAAGATACTGGCTGCAGAGAGAACCATGGGAAGAAGAAGGAACGGAAGAAGAGGAGACAATGACTTCTGTACTGAGAAGACCATAGGACCGGGTCTGTGTTCCAGTGCCCCATCTGTAACAGGTCCAAAGGCATAAAAGAGCAGGGCCATTTGAGGAAATGGCTTTTCTAAATGCAACGAGACTACCTTCTAAAGTGGAGGTGGGGAAGGTAGAGTCAGGTGAGAGGTGTCAGGCCACAGGGGCCTCTGCAGGAATTTGAAAAGCCCTAAAGGCAACTGGGGCCCTTGTGTCAGGTGTCTCTTTCAAGACAGCAGCAAGGCCAGAGTAGGGATCTCACCCTCTCGCTTGCATGTTTGAGGTCATGGAAGAAGAGAATTGCCCTTGGGTCCCCAGATTAGGAGTCTGGGTAAGCAAGCCACCTGGTCCTGAGCTCACTGCTAGAGAAATTCACATCCTTGTGGGTTTCATTAGATCACTTTGATATCACATTTTCTAATAAAACAAGTTCAAACTTTCCTTCTAGTGAATGGCAGTGTTTCCTGAGATAGGAGGAGAAAGCCCCTGTTTGAGAAGTCCTGAGTGGCCAGATTTCTGAGCCTCAGCATCTTTATTCTCTTGCTCCATGGAGATCTCTTCCTAGAGATACAGTAGACTCCAAATCTGCATTTGAAATTAAGCACAATAACTGGCCCTTCACTTCTTCAGCCTGAGCTCACCACCTGGTCACCTCTACACTGGATGATATAGAGAAGAAACTGAACTTTCCCCAAAAAAGTCCTGGAGGCCCCTAGCAGGAACACTGAGGGCCATGAAGTGGAGGTGAGCCATCCTCTTATTAAGTACTCAGCACTATCAATAATAGTTCTTTCTTGAGTTTAGAATTTTTCAAGTCCTTCCATCTCTGTACTTCTGTTTCTGTACCGTTCCAGTTTTTAATGACCTGCTATTGAATGAGTAATTTTAAAAATGTGTGTATAAGTGTATATTTAAATTCAATGGGGGTGCTGTTGTTAGTAAAAGGGTATATGGTGCACACATGCCAAGAGCTGGAGGGAACTTTTGAATTCATCCATCACTAGCCCGTTGGTAGTCCTGCTGCACCAGCCTCAGCTGGATGCTGGACAGATGTGTACAGAATTCCAGCTGCCTTGGACCCATCAAGTGGGAAACCTGTTTGAAAAGATCCCCAGGTGATTTGTATTCATACTCACACTTGAAAAGCCCTGATCTAGTCTAGATTCTACTGCGAAGAGACAGGAGGGGTCAGGGATCATCTGTCAAAACTCAGGGGCCAGGGCTCGGTGGTACCGCACCTATCTTGCAAGCTCATGGGCCTGAGTTCGATCCCTGGTCCCACCAAACAACAACAAACAAAACAAAACTACCCAGCTTGTTTGCACCAGAACTACGCTTCTATGCCCTGTCTTTACAACTAGTCTGTGCCTCCCCAGTGCCTCTGCCTCTTGCTGTCTTTTAGAAGCGGGTTTATCTTTCTAGACATTATTTCTAGGAGAAGCGCTGTAGGTCTCAGGCTAACCCAGGAGGTGGGTATTTACACAGGGCTGCTGGGTGATGGCAGGGTGGAAAGTGGCTTCATCAGCCCTGGCTTGGACCCCAATCATGTTGTCACAGTGTTTGAGAGAAATCCAAGGTGGATTCAGAATCCAAGGAGGGTGGGAAAATCGGAAGAGCCAGTGACACCCGAGCAAGTCAAGAAACGTGGGAAGGGACAGGAAAGGGCTGAGAATTCCTAAGGCCAGGTCCGCATGTGCACGGCTGCTGTGCGAGCCTGTGCAGGTTGCTGAGCGGGGAGGGAGGAGGAGCCGCTGGTTACTGAGTCTGTCATACAGGTGTGAGGCGGAGACGGAGACGTGTCCAGCTCCCTTGCACACTCAGCAGTTGAGATCAGCCCAGCGCCGTGGTGTGTCCGAGCTCGCAGCGTGGTCTGCTGCTCAGGATCTGGGGACTCTGTAGACCTCAGACACTGAGGCCAAGCGGCCGCTGAGGGAGAGCTGCGCCGCCGGCCCCCGCAACCTTCCCTCGCAGCCTCTTTTGGGCAGCTTCCTAGGTCAAAGATACTTTGCATCTGGTTAAATGACATTATTGCAAGTGCATGTCATACTTTCTTTTTTTTTAATTAAAGTCCTGATCTTTCTAAGGAGTTGAATACGAGGGATTTTTCCCCCCTTCTAGGAGCGTTGCTTTCTATTCAGGAAATTTTGAGCTTTTTTCAAGTCTGTGTCAGCGAGCAGCAGAGTGGATTTGACACAATCACACAGAGCCAGGTTTCGATCGCAGAGTCACATGTGTATCCCCACCGCGGCTGCTTGCAGGCGCGGCTGCGCAGGCCTCCCTAGAACTGCGTAGCTCACCCCACGCATGCGCACATGGCCTGGGTGACGAGGTCTTTCCTGCTGCCGCATTGTAGGGCAGGAAAAATACCTTGTCTCAGCCAAGCCGGACTCACACCTGAGGCCTCCACACAGAAGAAAGAATAACAAAATAAGCCATACAAATGTACGCAGCCAACACTAACAGATGTTAAAATATTCATTTAAGATCATGGGACAGAGCCTCAACCAGGGTACATACCGATCTTTCCGCCATTGGAGAGTTTGAAGCAGGGGGATAACCATGCATTCAAGGCCAGCCTGAGCTGCATAGTGAGTTGAAGCCCAGTATGAACTACATTCTGAGGCCCTGTCTCAAAAAATAAAAAAAATTTAAAGTATGATAAAATAAGTGTTAAGTGACATCGGAGCTTTCATCAAGAAATGAAGATCCAAAGAAATAGTTCCATCTGGATACTCTTCTGCTGGGATTGATGAGGACTGACCAATCATGGAGAAATATTTCACGTCAGGACAGAAGGGAGTGGGTGACGTATGGTAACCAGCAGAGAGTCAGGCCTCTTTGTTCAGCTGCTTCAGTGAGCTTTGTCCTTGGAGTTAAGAATATTCTATCCCTTTGGGTGTGAGAGTTGCTGTCACATGAGGGCTTTATGACCTGCTTCAGGAGGAAAGGACTAGGGGAAAGGTGAGGGAAACTCCTTGCTTTTGGTTTTCGATTTGTTTTCCTTTCCCTTCTCTATATGCAGCAGCCATAGGTCAGGACATTCTGTCCTGACCCCCTCAACTCATAGAATTTAACAGGTGGTGTTTAGTTGTGCATGAGAACTTGAGGCTGGCCCACAGCACACTCATCGATGACCGTAGCTCTATAGCTATGTCTGGCACATAGCAAGGCTCACTGAGAGCTGTCTGTGGATTGGCTGCCCGCCCCAAGAATCTGGCCAATCAGATTCATGAGCCTGAGCTCTGGACTGCAGCCGTGAGCACAGCTCTACTGGATGTCTGCTGCGTGCTCTTGCCAGCGCTGTTGTTCCTGATTGGGGTTGGGGGTAGCTTGTCTAGACAAGTCTGTAGAGGCCCGGTGCTGCGTCTCTTGTGTGTGAGGAACAAAAGACTGGGCCCAGGGCATTTGTTCAGATGGCGCAACCTGTAGCAGGCTTGATATGGCACTTTGAGGTCAGAATCCTGCTGTGGAAGGTTAGGAACAGAAGTTTACATTTCGTAGAGGACCCAAGAAAAGAGAGGTGATCCCAGAATTGCCTGGAATTTTGGAGTAATTTCTAAAAGCTCAGCCTAGACTGTTTCTTTAGCGCTCCCAGGAACTCTACCAGTCATTTCAATGCTAGAATGTTTTTAGTTTTAAGTTGAAGCACTGCTTCAGTTGCTTCACCACAAAAAAGAATAGTCACTTCAACAAGAAAGGTGTGTGGGCTCACATAAAATTACACATGAATATATAAGCTGGTAGACAGTCAGGGGAGTAAGAAGACTGGCTCCCCCAAGGTCATTCAAAGATACTCATGAGATCGGAGCGATCCTGAGGGGTGGCACACCAAGAAAGAAGAAATGGAGTCCCTGAAGTCTCATTATTCAGCCTATGGGAAGTAGGAAAGAAGAAGGCACTTTTAAGAAAACGACTTAAAACTTCACATACTTTCACTCAAATCTCCTTGACTCAACTTATCCATGAGCCCCAAAGGTGGTAACATGTAGGGGCTGGAAAAGCTGACTATGACAGAGGCTGAACAGATGCCTTCCAATACCTGGAAAGGGTGGACTTTTAGAATTATAAGGAAGAAAATAGATATTGCTGAGTAATAGTCTCTATCATGCTTGATAAAGAAAACAATCTGTGCCTTGCTTTACACTGGCACGAACTGTAATCTCTGAACCAGGAAACCAACTACCATGGCTATGATACCAATAGGGGGCTTCTACTTGAGGTTGAAATAGCTTTAAGTAAAAGCTATTGAGCTTAGTTTATGTCCCAAGGTCCCCACTAGCAAAACAAAAAGTAGTGTAGGACTTAAGATGTAGTTTTTAAGAAACATATAAAACAGGGGAAAATCCAGATTAACATGTAAAAATCACTTTGATAAAAAGATTGGGTGTTTTCTTTGGGAATGGGGTGAATAAAGAGGAAGGCAGAGTCAAAGGATGAGTAATGGTGATAGAAAATAAAGATTCAGGTCATGGGATACTGCATAATAAATTCTATTTTTGAAGTGACTGACAGAAGATAGGGACAGCTTGTCACAAGCAAAGTTTAACTGACAGGCAGATGCTGCTGTTTGTTGGATGCTTATATTTCCAGGCACAGTACTCATAGGTACTCAGTTTTGGTTTCCTCATGAGCATCGATGTTTCCTATCACACTGGATGTGCATACTTGCTAACTTCCCAGCAGTCTGTAAGGGAGACATTACCATTTGGAGTTGAGGACTGAAACATAATGAGAAGTCATTTTGCCAGGGTCATGTGGAGAGTGGGAGCCCTAGGGCTGGGTTTCTGACATGGCACTATGTAGCCTGCCTTACATGTTTTTCTGTGTTCATGCTGTTGACATATTAACCCTGATTCTGTTTGCCCCAGATGACACCATAAGCTTCAGATCTAAAGTTGCAACTGCATCATACTACCATCTGTAAATGGTTTGTTTATTGCTAGTCTCTTTGGGTAAAAAAGCCATAACATTTAATCCACACTTATGTCCTTCCCTGTCCTGTGCAAATAATATAAGACATGGGGTCAGCCCTCTGGTCTCAGGAAAAATAAGAACTGTCCAGACAACAACACCAGGGTTCAAAGAGAACTGAACATCTCAGCAAATATGAAGGCATATCGACCATAGTGTGCTACATCCAGTGACGTGTAAGAGACAACAAAATTGACAGGAACCTCAAAATCCAATTGGTGAAGTGGACATTAAATAAACAGTTACAGACTGCCTGCATCCGTATACAGAGTGTACAATAAGAAACCTGGCATGTGAGTGTTTATTTAGACTTGGCTGTTGGAAAAGAAAGAGATATGTTTAGTCTTGGTCCTGAAGGATGAGAATGAATTAGGCTATAAGTTGGGAGGGGCATGTCATGCCAAGGGAGTAGCAAGTATGAAGTCCTTGGTGTGGCACAGAGCTCTGGGAGCCCAAGGATGCTCAAGAAGACTGCTGCAGCCAAGGTAGATCAATTAAAAGGAAGTGGTTTAAGGCAAGTCTTTGAGAACACTGAACATCAAGAAAGGCCTTGCATGTGAGTCCAGAACTTTCAGTAGTTGTACATGAAATGGGAATCTGTTATGGGTTTACATAGAGAAGTGACAATATAATGTATGTATAAGAAATCTCTCTGGATACAAGAATAGATTATAGAGAATTTAGAACAGAAAAGAAAAATAGTTCAATATTATTTTCAGTTGTTCTGGTGTTTCAGTACTAGATTTTAGATATATTTCACTTTATCACAATATACACTGTGAACTTGGCGCTGAGACTGCAAATATAGCTCTTCTTGGATAATTAGTCACCTGCTGAACTCAGCCAACAGGGGGCATGAGTGAGAGCCTGCACACTCCAGGGAACAAAAGCATGGACTGAGCCGTCTTGCTTCTTACTCCTTCCTTGTTTTTCTGTTAACGAGCAAAGGCACTGTCCCTTTAGCAGCAGCTCCTTTGAGGATCCACTTCAGTATTTACCAGCTTTCACAGAACTAGCCTCGCTGTGCACCCCACACAGCACTAACCAGGGGAGGCCCCATGCAGAGACCCTTAAGTCCCAGCCACTGGAACTCAGTGTCCCTTCTCAGAGCTGGAGGGTCTGAGGGTCAGCTCTGAACAGCCCCTCCTCCATGTTCCTGAGACTCAGAAATGTCAAGTCTTCCTTTCTGATGATCCCCAAAGGTAGCTGCTTCCTGTAGTGTTCAGTCTGTGATGCCCTAGCATGTTCTTTTCGCCATTTTGGTTCGTCCATTTCCAGACAGCAGTTGTTTAGATTAAATTCTTTCTGTAAACCACTGGTGTGTTTTCTCTTCTGACTGGGCTTTTACTGATGCAAGATGGGAATTTCCTCTCCTAACTTTGGAGGTATTAGTTGTATATCATCATTGCGTCATCTAATAGTCCAAACCAAGACAAGAACAGCAGCAGCCACAGAATAAGTCTAAGCTTTGACACTGGAAACACGGGGCTACTGAAGAAGCACTGTGACTACAAGGACCAGGGGTGATAGTGCTTGTAACTTCGTGGATATCAGTGTCTGTCTCTGGAAGGTAGGTGTAGGAAGCTTCTAAAGTCATTTGACAGACTGGTACCTGCTGAACTTATAAATAGGAAATTCATGGCAATCATCTCTACATTATCTTCCATAAAGAATATCAGATTTTAGATAATCCGTTCAAAGGCTAGCTCTGAACGCACACTGTAAACATTGATCTTTTCTTCGTCTCTTCCCTACACGTGCCTCTGATTCATGACTTCGTCTCTCAACTACTTTCTTTGAAGTCTTTGTCTGCACAAATTCACTCTAACTTGTCTGTCCTTTCTTCCTTCAAGACAAGAGGCATCACAGAATCAGGAAGAAACCACTGAACACAAGACCTGATGCTCTGAAGTAAACAAAACTGCTTTGCTGTTGGCCTCTGCAGCTTGCCAGCTGCTTTCTCCTGGCTCTGTCTGCCCCTTTCTTCTTCTGTCTGCCTTAGTTTTCCTCAGCTTTGGGACAAGGCCAGGAAAAATGAAAGGAAGATGCTTTCTGTCGCACCTCATGGCTTCCTTTTTCCAAAACCAGCAGCACTTCAGCAACCAGCCGGTCTTTAACACTGGCCAGCTGGAACTCCAAGCAGCCCAGGGCTGGCAGCTAAGGCCCATTAGCTGTTGATTAAGGGCTAATTAGCAAGCCCATTCAGGGTCATTAGCGTTTTTCAGCTCCCATTTGTAAATCATAACTAGCTTGAATGCAGTACAAAACAGCTGGTGGGACAATGTCTGGGAATTCATCTCCAGCTCCTGGGGAGGGGCCCGCTCAGAGTCCTTAGGACCTCAGTAGGCCAGACAGTCCCTTTCTCATTGTGCACCCAAGACTACCTGTAGGAGGAAAAGTCCCCAAGACCTGTAGGACTTCTCCTAGAGGAGAACAGTATAAACATCTCCCTTCCTGGTAAGATGAGTCTTGGCCATACTAGAAAAATAGAAGTTTGGGAGCTACGTAGTCAGACAAGTGTTGGAAACTGAGCTCCAACCCTTATCAGCTTGGAGACTTTGGGCAAGTCACTTAACGTGGATATCCATTTTGTCCTACAAAATGATTTTTTTCTTAAATTTTCAAGAGCAAATGAGACGGATATTTGACAGTAAAAAAAAAAAAATGAGTAGTTGCCATGGGCTCAGGGAAAAGACTAGAGAGCTCAATAAGAAGGGAGGATTTTAGGTCAATGAAATGATTTTCTGTGATACAGATACAAAGGGTAAATCCAGGTAAAAACTTGGGCCTCCATGAACAATAATGTAATATGTTTGCCTCTTGAAACTATTGTGCTCACTCAAGCCAAACAGAAATGGCAGTGAAAACTGTGGAAAGAAAAACTAAGGAACTCTTTATTTACTCTATTTTCCAAGACACCCAAAACTTCTCTTTACAAACCAAGGCTACTATTTTAGCAGACAGTGTGTGGGATGGTTGTCCCCTCATGCAGAGCTGCTCAGTGTGTTTATAACTTTGATGTACATGTAGGTCAGCCCCAGGTGACAGGGAGATCAGACATTTGTAGCAAGCAGTGCTGCTGGTCCAAAATCTCATGTGGCATCTCCAGGCTTAACCATCAGGGCAAAGTGACTGGGAAGCACAGGGTACAAAACAAGGTGCATGAGCTGCTAAGAGACGTCCCTGCCCTGTCTAGGTATTGAGAGAGCCCAACATCTGGTTCTTCTAATAGCAAAATCTCAGGGACTTGCATTTAAATGGCCACTGATCCCTTGAAAAACAGGATTGCTATGAACTCCAAGGGTTTAGATCAGCAGTGGTGAGTCTTTGGAGATTGGCTGCCCAAACTGCAAGCCAAACCCACTTATTCATCACAGAGTGCCAGTGCTGTAATTAAACCCGAGAACTGAGGTTTTAGTTTAGAAAAAAACAACTGTTATCCAATGCTCAGCTGTTGGGGCAACTTGGCTCAAGTGCAGATAGAGAGGGGTCAGATCTAATGGGTGTATCGTGTCCATTACATGGTTGAAGAAATTAAGGCTGACAATAAATAGACATTCTCAGAGCTGTGCAGAGAGGAAAGAAAAAGAAGAGGAGGAGTAGGAGGGAGAGAGATTCACCATGATATATGTCTGCTCGATCATCGCCTCTGCAGGACAGAGTGGTCTTGGGTCTGTCTTTGGCCTTTTCCAGTTCCTCACAGACTCTGTGAACGTACCTCATTTAGACTCTCAGAATCTCAGTAACTTCCTGCCTTATGGTTATATCCCAGAGACCGCCATGAGAAACCAAGGAGAAGGTCTGTGAAAATTCCTCGAGTCTCTAGAGGATACAAATGCCAGTCGTTGTTCTTGTGAAATCTTAAGAATGAGTTTTGAGCTCACAGATACATACTTTTTGCTGCTCGGTATGGCCCTGATAGATATTATCATGATCACTCTCTTTTCTATGAAGGAAACTGAGGCATAAAGAGATGATAAGAATTGGTCATGACATCAAAGCTAGTAGAAGCAAGATCTGTACCACCCATCTGCTTTCAGATTCTGGGCTCCTAACCTCTGGCTCTTTCCTTCTACCTTTGGCTGGCTTTATAGGCAAGGAAATGTCTTCAAGGAAGTTCAGTGACTTTTCCAATGATCACATCGCGTGTGACCCACATTGAATTTTCCCACTGTCTAAGGTAATTCCCCAACCTCGACAAGTTCTTCTTCTCTGCCTTGCAGGAGTCCCTGCTCCTGCTGTGGTCTGGCTATAGTTTTTGTGTATCCCGCAGAAGTCTCCGTGCCAGAAGCTTGGTTCTTAGTGTGGTGATGCCGAGAGACAGATGGGGCCTGTAAGAGCGGGACTAACAGAAGGTGAAGAGATCACTGGGAATCCTGCCCGTAGGAAAGGTTGGAGTAGCCTCATGAGGACCTGATTCCCCACTATAGAGTAGGTTTTTATTTTGTGAAGCATGGTCCTGGCCCCTGAATCTCTTCTTCCTATGTCACTGTGTGATCTGGTCTCTAGACACTCCTGCCATTGTGACGCCATCTGCCAGGAACCCATCCGCAGAGCCCAAGAAAACTGGGTCACTTGGTCATGGACTTTCAGTCTCCAGAAATGGGAACTAAATAAACCTTAGCTCAGTTTTAGACATCACAATATAGAAAATGGGCTCAGACAAGTCTCCATCAGAAGATAGGAAACATTTTATTTGAGTCCTTGGAAAAGAGTGCAGGGAAAGTTGCCCTCCAGCTCTGAAGAGTGAAACCCCGGCAGCCCCCAGCCCACCTCTGCCCACCTCCAGGCCGCCGCCCTTCAGTGGAGACCCAGGGCCTCACCGCACTGGGCAGACACACAAGATGCATTTCAGATGAAAGGTGGCTTTTTGACCTAAAAGTGTACAACATTCCTTTGTGTAACAAATTCAGCCCAGAATTCTGGATCTGACCGTAGCCACCAGGTCCTGGATACCATGCACTGCATACTTCCTGGAGAACTCTCTAGGGTTGTCTAACTCACAGTGTGATCATGAAGTGAGAACTTATTCTCCAAGTCGTGCACCAACCATCGACTTGAACCCAGGGTCTTGCTTGATGTGGTAAGTTTACTTCTTTTTGCTTTTTCATGAAGCCCTTTCAGTGTCCACTCTGGGAGGCCAGCGAATCATGTTTCTTGAGTGAAAGATACCTTTGCTCTGCCTGGCAAGCCATACATCCAGCTATTTTTCCCACTCTGGGGTGTGCATTTTTATTTGATGATACATCTCACAGGCTACTGGAAAGCCTGCATGAATTTGGGATAATGTTTGGTATATGTAAGTGTAGACATTCTCTGTAAGGGACTAGAGTGCTGCCCAGTGACAACGGGCTTGCCTAGCACGTGTAAGATGTGGGATTTGATCCTAGAATTGCAATTGTAGTAGTGTTGCTATGGTTTTTAGGCAGCTGCCTGGGTCTGTTTTTCCCTAGAGTCCCTGAGAGCATTCAGAGCA
Source organism: Petromus typicus (assembly GCA_004026965.1). Classification (NCBI taxonomy): domain Eukaryota; kingdom Metazoa; phylum Chordata; class Mammalia; order Rodentia; family Petromuridae; genus Petromus; species Petromus typicus. The sequence continues at coordinate 53,788 of PVIR01000095.1, read as the reverse complement.
GGGCCACATCTAAGTCGCCTCTCACACCCCAGCACACAGTTCCTTGCATAAAAATGAAAATGAATGTGAAGGTTGCTTTATAATAGCAGATCTCCCTACAAATGCAACCTACCATTGTTAATAGGAACTGATTAAACTGAATCAAACCCTTGTCATGTGGACACAGGGGAAAGGAAGTTCAAGGACAAGGACACATGGACTGAAGTCCTGAGACACAGAGAACTGAAGCCCATGGAAAGAGAGGGGACTGACTCAGCTCTGCTCTAGGTTCAGGCCGTGGGGCCAGAACCCTGTGACAGGGGGAGGAGCAGTTGCCTGGAGAGCCTGGAGCTTCTGGGGCTTGAGCTGGGGTTGGGGATGTAGCAGTGGGAGGAGACAAGGAAGACCTGGATGTGCTTCCTTGTCTTTCTGGGGAAGATGGGCTCTCCCACTGTGTGGCCCCTGCAGCTCTTCAGTGGGCAAGGTTGGCAGTGCTTGCTGACTGGTATGCAGTGGTGCTTACACAGGACCCCTGACCCCTTCTGGGTTGCAAACAGAGAGGCACCAACAGCCTCATATGGCTCATCAGAGCTCAGGCTGGTTGGGTCACTATGGTGATGATGTGGTCCTGGCTATGCATTTAATGTCCTCAGCTCCATATATTTAAATGAAACATCATAATACCCATCTTGGTTACCATGAGGGATTTTCCATACTGCAAGACACAAGTGTGAAGAAGATATTTACTGAGCACCTGTCATTTACCAGGCACTGTGGTAGGTAGAGAATGCACAAAGGTGAAGACAACATGGATCCTAACCTAGAAGAACTGTTTGGTTGAGAGAAAGAGGGATTAATAACTGGTCATAGGTCACAAAGCCCATGAGAGGCAGAGGGATACTGTTACCCCATGACCTGCACCAATGTAACCGGAAGTGAGAGTTTTCTGTCCAGCTGATGAGCAAACCAGAGACTTGAACTTGACCTTGGAGGATAAAAGCGGCAGAACATGGGACTCTAGGAAGAAATGAAGAACTCCTGAGAAGGTAAGTTGGCTTTAAGGGCTAGCGCTTGGTCACCATCCCTCAGGGATGGGGTCATCAAAAAGATCACAGCCCTCAGTCTCTCTTCATTCACTGCTAGTAAACTAATGTTAGTTGATAGCCTGCTTTTTGAAATGCTCTGGTAAAGTCTGGGAAATCAATGCTGCAAAAAGACAGAAATATGGTCCTTTCTTTGCAAAGTCAACATTTTAGAGGGAGAAACCAATAAAAATAAATACAAAGTCACCTTGATTATATTAATGCACCAGATACTATTCTAGGCAAATCATAAATATTTTTATTTTTAATTTTATTTATTTATTTTGTTTGTTTTATTTTGTGTGTGGGTTTTTTTTGTTTGTTTGTTTTTTGTTTTTTGTTTTTTGAGACAGGGTCTCGCTTTGCAGTTCAGGCTGGCCCTGAGCTCAGCCTCAAACTCACATCACAGCAATCCTCCTGCCTCTGCCTCCCGAGTGCTGGGATTACAAGCATGAGCCACTACGCCCAGCACTGTGGTATGTGGTATTGATTGCTGCTGGGCATGAGTCTCCACACCCAGTATTGTATGTGGTTACCGAGGATTGAACCCTGGTCCTTGCACTTGCAAGACAGGCGCTAGAACCACTGAGCTAAATCCCCAGCCCTCATAAATATTTTTAAATAGTAGAGTTGCTTCTACCTGGTCCTGCCAATGTCACCTTATATAAATGAGAAAAGAGAGGTTTCAGGAATGAAACAACTTTCCCAAGATTTCATAGCTAATAAAATACAAAGCAAAGATCTGAATTCTAGTAGCTGACAAGGGAGCCAGATTTCTAATCCATATACTGTAGGTCTGATCTGACCATGATGATGGGGTGTGGGGTGGAAAAGGAGATTGACTTGGAAGGAATGACTGGAGATGACATCTGCAAAGATAATGAGACGTTCAATCTATGGCTGGCATGGTGAGACTTCTAGGTGCTGAGCACCATGGTGCTGGTTAGGACAACTTCTGTCCTCCTAGAGCTCCCAAGCTCATGGAAAGAAGAGTGATGACAGGGTTCAGGAAGGACTAACAATGAACCTGTCCCTGGTCCAGGTGAGCTGGGGAAGATTCTAGGGGACAGGGCTCAAGTTTGCTGGGATAATGGGAGATGGTGAAACAGCACCCTCAAGACAGCCAAAAGGGCATTTGACTCAGGGGAGAGGAGTAGAGTTCCTGATGGAAGAGATGAGAAAACTTCCCAGGAAGAGGCACCACACAAGCAAAGGCAGATGTCTGAGAACAGGGCCACAGCAACCACGGGCTGCCACTCTGAGGAGTTTGTCTTGACCTGAGAAGGGGGTTATGATGAGAGGCAAGGCCAAGACACTAAAGTCCCAAAGAAAATGCCTCCTGTGTGCCAGGCAGCACTGTGGGGAAGAGCAGGTCATGGACCCACAGGCTGAGTGAGTAGGGTTAGTACAGTCTTCTATTTCAGCCATTGGCTGGGACTCACGAAAGGTAACCAATGACTTCTGAATGAAGGTGAATATCTGGACCTGTTTTTGGAGGGTGAAAGGAGTAGAGCACAGGGCTCCAAGGAAGGATGACTGCATACCTGAGAAGATGAGCTGGCAGTCTGCTCAGCTGGGTGCTTGTGGGGTAATGTAAGAGAGAATGATGAACTTCCACCATAGTAAGAGCACTGGAATCAGGCAAACGTGTTTGAGTCTGACCTCTCCCTCCTATTATTCTTTACTGAATGAGGCTCACCTCCTTGCTTTACCTCTCTGTACCTTGATTTCACTGCCTGTAAAATAAGGATAGCAATTGTATCTGTACAGTGGGTTTCTGGGAGATCTGTGAGATCATCTATTTATTGTTATTGTTAAAAGAGATCACACAAGAGGTGGTTTGCACAATGCCCAGGTGATTTCTGCAGAAATGGGCACAAGAAGGAGGAAGAGACCCATTGGATGTAACTTTGTAAACCCAAGGAGTGATTGGCGTACTCCAACCTGCAAGTCTGGAGTTAGGAAGCTGCCATTTTGCTAATATGGAGATGCAAAATCAGCTCATTTGTCTCTGAGGATCATATTTCTCCCTTCTCCTCTCCCAGAGATCATGCGCTATAGGAAGAGAATCTCCTGGGTGCTGAGTACCTACTGTTTGCCGGTTCCTTTATTAAGATCTTTCTCATATTGCCATCCAACTCATCAGTTAGGCTATAAATTCTCTCACTCTGTTTTGTACCCAAGGAGGACACACTCGAGAGGTTGAGATCTAGGCCTGAAATCTCAAGCAGGTAGGACGAGATCCTGGATTCTCCTTTGACCCTGCATCAAGGCCTGGCAGGCCCCATCCTGGGCCAGGGAAGGGAGCATGCTCCCCAAGACTTCAGTGAGGACACTGCTCAGGCTGGAGAGTCTTCAAAGCCCATCACACTGGGATGGGAAGCATTTTCCCACAAGTTAGGTGGCCCTCTTTTATTAGCTCCCTTTCCCTTTCCAGAGGAGGCAATTGAGTTAATTATTCTGGACAGGATCCCCCTGCAGTATCTGCTGAGATAAGGATCTCAGCTCCTGGCTGCAGCCCCAACCAGAGCTTTTGTTTGCTCTGGTCTTTGAGATTTCTGCACTCAGCTGCTTCTCAGCCCTCCAGTGAGCAACTGGAGAAGAAAACTGCAAGGACTCTGAACATTCAGAGGTCTCTAGTATGACCCCAGTCATAGCACAGGCTCCCTTTGGAGGAAGACAGGTCCGCATTTGAAATCTGCTATGTTACTCATGCCCTGAGTTATCTTAGTCTCCATATTTCCTCTTTCCAGACCTCCAATTTGTCATTTGTAAAATGAGACTCTAATATCTCCTGTTTTATGAGGCTGTTTCTTGGGCTGAAATCAGAGGAAGCCAGGAAGGCAGGGAGGGAGGAAGGGAGGCTGGCTGATTGGTTTGCTGAGTGCCTCATGAACTAAAATAGGAAGTGCATGGACTGAAATATCACTTGGTCATCAGGACAACCCAGCAAGATAAGTAATATTGCTCCCATTTTAATGATGATAAAACGGAATGACAGAGTGAAACATTAAGAGGGTTGTGAGGGTTAGGAGAGAGTCTCTCCCCTGTAGATTTATCTATTGAGGGTGAAGGTCAAGCCTGAGGCAAATAGTTAATCCCTGAAACATCTGCAATAAATGAGAAGAGATCCAACTTTTTCATCTACCCCCATTTCATAGGTGAGGATCAACACTCACTTGGAGCCCGAGTGGCTCTAGCATTTTAATGAGACTTTGGATGAAACCCTTGCCTCTTCTGAGCCTCCGTTTCCTCATTTACAAAATGAGCATCATGAAAACCTCCTTGAACCACACTTTGGGGACAAATCAGATCAGGCAGGTGTGAAACTCACTGTTCTCTCTGCCTGACACTCAACAGAGCTCACAGCATGGCTGCTGTCTTCGACCAGCTATTAACTTGTAATCCTGGTTTCCTCAAAATTCTCTTCCCTGACACAAAGGTCTTTTGTAGACGTGAACTTTTCCCTTTCTGCAGATTTCCCATGGTGATCTGTCCCTGTTCACAACAGAGGTGTCAAGGAATCTTGTGAATCAGCCATCAAGTGGAGAACTGCCTGACTTGACTGTGGGGTTAGCTTACAAGTGACTAATTTGGGGAGGTGCTTTTGTTCCCTCCCCACTGGTGACACTCTGGTTGGCTGTAATTACTCTTGAAGTTTGCTGAGGGACTCATTAAACAGTCAGGATTAATATCCATATGAATACTTTCAACAAAACCTTTTGTCTTGGAGTAGGTGGTGTGGGAGGTGGTTACAGGAACTGTCATGCTTTTCCAAATTTAATTGTCTAAATACAGTGCTTTCTCAGCAATCCAGAGCATTTTTTTTCATTCTATCTCTCTTTCTTTCTTACTAGACCTCTGCCAAAAGTCTGTTTGGCCTTAGGAATGATTAGTTTGTGTTTTAGTAAACCAGAAGCATGAGAGCCACTTTCCCTGGCAGGGCGGGGAAGGGAGTGGTAGGTAACTGGCTCTTCTGAACCAGTTTGAGCTGTTATTTATCAGGCACAAGTCTGGGCCAAAGACTGTGAGAGTTGTGGTGAAGGAGAGCCCAATGCCTCATAATCAAGTCTCCTTTCTTTTAGCAGATCCCTTTGGGGGTGGAGGGTCACATGAACATCATGATCATGATGCAGCTCCCTACAGATGGACCCTAGCCCCCCTTTTCACAGTCTGCTGAATTAGTAACACCGAACCCTGCTGTGAGTGCCCTGTTCTGTGCAGTTTGATTGGAGTCCTCAGGATCACACAGAAGGAAACACTAGAGTAGTAGTGGCAGCCTTTTGCAAAAGGGAAAAATTGTATCTCAGAAATAAATTTGCAGAAGCTCATACAGAAATTAAGGGAGAACATCAAGTTATGAGGCCCAGGCTTATCTGTTTCAGCACCTGAGCCCTTATCCACATTCCTTGGCTATTTTCAGCAGTTTAGGGGTCCTAGCACCTCACTTGCAGGCTTACATAGGACATGGAATTTGGTAACTGGAAGAGACCTATAGGTTGGATAATCAAAGGTACGGATCTCTCAGGGAGGGAGGGGCTTCTGGGATTTGAGAGTTTTTAGATTTAAGACAGAGACAGGTCGTTCTTTCTGGTGAGTGTAAAATGAGCGAAACTAACAAACAGAAGTACAGATAAAATTCTCAGGTCTCCTTATGGCCTCTCCTCCCTCTAAATTTTCAGGAGAAGAAATTGAAGCTTAGAGAATGGATATGACCTGGGTAAGATTATTCAGGTCCTTGGTGGCCAGAGTAGGGATTGCAAAACAGGCTTCAGAACTCTTATGACAGTTATCTTTCCAATAAGTGAAGCTGCAGTTATCAAACCAAAGAGCATTTATCGAACCCCTGCTGTGTGGCTGTGGCTTAGCAAATTCCCAGGAGAGATAGGAATCTAATTAATACAGTGCCACCCATCAGCCCTCTATGACCAGCCAAATGTCCTACATAGTGCTGGTTGAAACCCTGGTCACTCGCCATACATGGGTGGCTATGGTGCACTTGGGATGTGACTAGTGAGACCAAGAAACTGACTTTAAATTTTACTTAATTATTTTTAATTTAAAAGGTCAGAAACAGCAAGAGAGTAACATCTTGGAAAGTATAGATCTAATGGATGTGATTAGCATTTTCTTTCCCTCTGAGAATAGATTTTATAGTGTGCACACTCTTTAGAAGGAAATTCTTCTGCCTTCCACCTTTTATTTTCTTCTTCTTCTGTCTTTGTTGGGAGGGAAGAGGTGGCAGCAAACTGGTGCTATTTGTGGATGGCACAGAGGGTGCCAGCACTAAGGTAATCCTCAGCTCACTTTCTGGACCTTGGCTGTACGATGGGGCATCATCCACCCCAGTTCTATCAACAAAGAGCGTGAAATGCCGAGTAACTTATAGTATGCACATGGTCTCACATGAAAAGCAGAGTTGGAATCTGAACCAAGACTAAATCTAAATCACACCCTCCATACTATGTACCTCAAATGTTAACATTCATGCTAATATGCATCCATGCACTCACGGATCTCATTAAAGTTCTGATTCTCAGGGGCTGTAGGGAGCAATTCTTATTTCTATCAAGCTTCGAAGGAATGAGGAGGTCACAGGTTCCTATGCTCCACTTTGACTATTAGGATTCTCTCTCAAGAAAGCAAAACTTCCTCCTTTCAACCTCCAAGAAGCAATGACCACATTTCTACAGAAAGGAAACTGACAAGTGTACAAGAGTTAATGACCCTCGGAGCAAGAGTCCCCTGGTTGAGTTAAAAGAAAGAATGTAGCAATGAGAGGGACTCATCCCAAGTGAAGGCCCCTCAGTAGCTCCTCTCATTGCAGTTTCATCTTCTGGTAACACCCGCACAAAGGAGCTTTCATTCGGAGTGGAGTAAAGACCTAGAATTTAGGTTCCGAGATGAGCCCAGCTTGAGAAAGAATCTTAGGCTTGCTCCTTATGGAAATAGGACCTTGGATAAACCGCCATCATCCACCTCTTCTTGGCTCAGTTTACACCTTGGTGAGAATCAGAACAAAATGTATTGTTCAGTGGGGGTGTAGATAAGATCGCAAGGGGGATCTGGTACTTTTCCTCAACCATTGTGAGGGACATAGCTAACACTCGATTACCAATAACAGGTTACCCAGAAAAAGGCAGGACAGATTTATTTAATCAAACTTGACATGACCCAAGAGGCTTTGGAAATGAAGACACAGGAAAAGCTGTTTTCACTCTTGGGTTTGATAAGGAAAGGAAAACATGTAGAAATATGATCAGCCAAAACGGATATGATCCCATGTCAAGACCGAGTTCAGTTTCGCAGTCTCTGTGTGACCAAACTCCTTCCTCTTGGTTGCAGGTTGAGAAGCCTCTGGAAAGAGGTCTTCCAGGAAGAAGGAGAGGGGAGAGGGTGTTCTTTCTGGATTGTACGGCCTGCTTTGGGGGAGAGGGTTTGAGTTCTTCCGGCCTCGAGGAAGAGGAATTCTGGTTCCGGTGAATTCCTGTGGAGACATAAAGGTTCCTGGCGGCGGAGGGGGGGGGGGAGAGACACTTCCTGTTCTGAGCCCAAGAGGATTCTGGGAAAAGTGCTGGACAGAGCACAGTCTCTGCAAAGGATCGCTGCCCCCAACCCCAGCAGATGCTCCTTCTGCCTGTCTTTACTGTGTCACCTTCACATTCCAACCCTAGATGAACAATGCAGAGGAGAGGGGAGCTGGGTGTAGTGCACCTGTCATCCCAGCATGCTGGGAGGCTGATGCAGGAGAATCGCACGTTCAAGCCCAGACTGGGCAATTTAGCACCTTAGTGAGACTTTGTCTTAAAAAATAAAAGGGCTAAGGATGTAATTCAGTGCAAAGGTCCTGTGTTCAATCTTTAGTACCATTACAAAGAAAAAGAAAAAGAAAACAGAAAGGGGAGAGGAACTGGAGAGAGAGAGAGAAGGGAGAACAAACTTAATTGCTGAAATGTGTCCCTGCTGAAAATCCAAATAAATTTACTTTTTAAAAGATTAATTATGTAATACATCTATCTGACAGGCAGCAGAGTTCATATCAAGGGCGTACATTTTAAGTGAGTATGGTGATGTTTTCCTCACATCTCAGAGCAGTCTTGAGGCAAGACTACAAAATTAATCTAAGTGGAGCATGGCTTCTCTTGGTAACCCTGCTGCCCACGAGAGTGATCTTCAACTCTACCCACCCCTATCTTTGCCATGAGGATGTCCCCTCCCCACCCCCACTGTGTGGGCACATGCGTACACATAAGTACACAGAAGTCTTTCTTGGGAAAATCCAGAAAAAGCTCAAATTCAAAGTAAACTTTATAATAGTTCCATATAAGTTCATTTTAACACTGAATTGATCCAATTTATTTTACTTTTCCAAATGTGCAAAGAAATCTAGAGTAAGATAGAAGTTGGAGGGGGGTTATTCAGATAAGCCCAGAAATAGCAGCTCAGCTCTGAAGGGTTACTCCACTCACATCTGATTAAGGTTTTTCCTGTATCCTGTGCCAAGCATAGCTACACCTGCAAGTCCTGGGGAGGCTCTGGACCTCGCAGGGATGGGTCTTCCCAGGCTCTGGGTCCAGGCTGCGGCTGGCCATCCCGGGAGCCTGTCATTTCCCTCGCTTCCCTCTTTCCTTCCTTCTCTCCTGGCAGAAGGCTGTATCCTGTTGCTTTGAACGGGGCCCAAGAGAAAGGCCAGCAGCAAGTTATTGTGTTGGGAAGGAAGACAAATGAGTCCCTTTTCTGTGGGGCTCCTGGCATCCTGCTGGAGGAAGGAAAGGACAATGCTTTGAGGGAGCTGGCTCAGCTGACCCCTCCCGATGGCTCTCCCTCCCCTTTCCGGTACAGCCTCAAAGCCTCCACTTCCTGAGCAATCATTAGATGCATGTGTGAGGTACGTGGGTCCTCATGCCATGGCAGATTCCTGGCCCAGCCTCAGGAAGCGCAGCTCAAAGAGGCCTGGCTGGGATGCAGTGCAGAGTCTGGGCCCTGCCTCCCTGCTGGGCTAGCTCTGCCAGGAGCTCTCATCCCAGGGCCTTCTGTGCAGCTGCACCTGCACCTGCACCTGCATGAGTGCTCCTGAAACCCACCGGGCGCTCTGGCACCCTGCCTCCTGGTGTGCCATATCTGCACGGGAGGCTCAGAGTGGGCTTTTCATTGGCAGAAATGCTCTGTGATGATTCCAGCTCCCCCCTGAAAGAAGACCACACCTCCCCTGCCCCTTGCCTAGAGCTCTTTTGTCCTGGTTTGATAAATTGACAGATGAGAGGTGGACAAGTGAATGGACAGCAGAAGCAGTGAGAGGTTGTTAAGGGAGGATGTCCTAGACAGATTCCCAGTGAACACAGTCCACAGCCACTACCTCGTCCATGACACTGGGCAAATGTGGAGTCCTAAGTTGCTTCCCTTGATTCAGGTATAAAATCATTATAATAATAACTTCCTACAAATAAATAGGTCACAGATAGGTAAATATCACATCTTTTCTCTGGTATGAGAAAATAAAGATGTAAATGAGTTCTAGAATTGTATGTTATATATTGTGAAACAGAAAATACTTAAAGTGAAATAGGGTGAAGGGGGAAAATTAATGAGATTATAACAAAAAAGAAAGGAAACAAATTTTATGTATATAGGGGGTGGTAGGGTGGGTAGGGCTATGGGAAAAAATGAGAATTAAATTGTGTCTTATACTGGTACAAATCTCCATTGTGGAGTGCAATCATGATGTGTGTATGTAATGTATCAATAAAGGTTTCAATTAAAAAATAATAATAACTTCCTATGATTGTCGTTGAGTTGGTAGGTTCAAAGCTTTTGGTATTTGGTATACTGTAGATATTATCTATGTGGTGTATAGTATTATTATAGGTTGATAAATATATTTCTCTTTCACTGAAATGAGTACTTTTTTCCCAGATCTAATATCAGGCCAACCACTAGTGATGTAGGACCAAATAGCATAAATTTTCCATTTTCGTGAAATTCCAGGTCAGCAGGGGCATCAGATCAGGGAGAAATAGCTGCAACACAGTCTTGTCACAGGCTGGATTCCCAGGAAGCAGACTAGGAGGATGCTCAGCACACAGGATGCTCATGGGAGGGACATCTGTGAGGAAAAAGGCTGGACCAGGGCTGGCGAACGTGAAGTCAATCAGTTACACAGGCTCAGAAATGACCTGGGGTGACCGCCTCAGGAGCTGGGGGAGAAGAGTGCACTAGAGTGGCAGAAAGTCAGGCCCAGATGGCCAGAGGTTGTTATGGTACCACCAGGTCCCTGGATGTGAGCTGGTGCAGGAGGCATGACCTTGAAGGGCACCATGTCCCTGTAGGAGGACGGCTGATGGCATTCTTAGCAGCCAGAGGAAGAAGATCTTCGTTAGAAAGGACACTGGAAGGCTGAGATCTGTAAGGATAATTCAGCAAAAAGACAGAGAACAGGATGAAGAGTTAATAGTATAGTTTAAATATCTTTTATTTTTATAACATTTGTATTTTTCAAAGCATTCTCCCAGTACAAAAGTTTGCTAATGGCTTTCATCTAGGCCACTGGTGGTGAACCTATGGCATATGTATTATTCATAATAAAAATGTTAATGCATAAGTTGTTTTTTTCTAAACTAAAACTTTAGTACGCAGGTTCAACTACAATGTTGGCAATTTGCAATGCATAGGTGGGTTTGGGGTTGCAGTTCAGGCTCTTGTCTCTAAAATGTTTGCCCTCACTGATGACCTTTGAGACAGGATGAGGAGGTGTATGCTGTAGAGGAAAAAGCTTTGGATCAAGGCAAGAAAAGACACTGGGTGTCCCAGGTCTGCCACTGTCTAGCCAGGGATCCATGGACAAGTGCCTCACGGGACTATTCTGTAAGAGGGAAATGCATAATTCAGGGTTTGCTATAAGAATCGAATTAAGTGATAGAGGACATGGGATACCACTATACTAAAAAATAGTACCAGGAACAGCAGCAATAGATGCCATCTTCCAATTTTACAAATGAAAATACCAAGCCCTACAAGGACACAATACTTTTATATAGACTACAGGTGCACCCGAGACTACAGCTTACTTATGTCCTCATGATAGTATGTGACCTCATGGCAGTGTGTGACCTCATGGTAGTGTGTGACCTCATGGCCAACAGGAGTTGGCCACCTTTAGAGGGCTAGTTCAGGTGTTTTATGATTAACACTAGAAGGAATACTAGAGGTCTTCTGTAACCTTGGTAAATTAGAGGTTCACACAGCCCAGTCCCTACATTGTATAGAATCTAAAGAGGAAAAGTCCAGGAGTAATTTTAAAAAATTCTCATTTTATCTTATGTCTCTCAGATACTTGCACAACAAGTTTTAAGAAATCTTTCCTTTCTCTCTAATCTATTGAACTCTCCTGTTGCTATAGAGCTACTTCCTCACTAAATATGGCCTCTCTCAAATTTGCTCTGTCAAAGTTTCATGTCCATCCTTGTCTTTTCCTTCAACTTCTTCTATGCAGATCAACCCAGTTTCTGTCTTCTCCCATCTGTGTACCACCTTTCCTTCTGCCTTTTGTTTGTCTCTCTCTACTCATTTTTCAGATAAAGCATCACAGGAAAAACAAAAGAACCCATGTTAGCAAAGATAGAAATCTTCAGAGGTCAACTGGACTTATGAGGAAGGAAGCTGGGGGCAGTAATAGTATTTAAAATTGTTAAATTTTGTTGGGCTGGAGATTTAGCTCAGTGGTTCTGGTGCCTGCCTCACAAGTGCAAGGTCCTGAGTTAGATCCCTGGTAACCACATACCGCATGCTGGGTGTGGTGACTCAAGCCTGTAATCCCAGCACTTCGGATGCAGGGGCAGGAGGACTGCTGAGTTTGAGGTTAGCCTGGACTACAAAGTGAGACCTGGTCTCAAACAAACAAAAAAATTGTTAACCATTGATGTGGCAAAGACACCTATGGGCCTGATGGCCCAAGAATTGGATTAAGTCCTTAAGATACAATGATTTACCCACTGGGCTGCTGACACTCGCAGAAGTCTGGAGCCCTAGAAGGATCTGAGATGCATGTGGTACCAGAGGGAACAAGGGCAGCGGCACCTTACAGACTGGTATGAACATATTTCACCTCTCAGTGTTTTAACAACCAGTGCAGCCTGGTGGGCACATTACACAGTATCTGTCTCTTACACCTACTCCTCGCACCTCAAGAGGCATGCAAGGAGCTTGGCCGGGGAGCCACAACCACCGTCCTCTTTTCTGTCTTTCAGAAGCATCATGAGATGGCAAGATGAGACTTGAAGTCAGAAGACCAGGAGATAATTCAGCTCTGCCCCTCACTAGCTCTGAGAACTCAGGCAGACCTCGTACCCTCTATCAGCTTCAGTTCCCTACTTTAATTACTGGAGATAACAACACAGATCTCATAGATCATAATGAAAATTAAACTTCATTATGTAGGGGAAAGCTGCTAAGTGTGCCTGAAATGCATGAGTGCTCAGTAAATGCTTTTTTTCCTAGTTTCTGACTGTTTCATTCTTTCTCTTTCCCCAAACCCTTACGTCCTTGGGTTCCTGCCCCTAAACTGACAAGGCATGAGATCAAACACGGAAGAAAAACTCTTCAGAAGTGAAGAAAATCAACATAATGTGCAATTTAATAAAGCAGTATAATTTTGACAGCGGAATCCCATGACCAGTCCTTTCCTGCTCAAGAATAGCTGGCCATCTTTTTCTCTGGAAGATTAGGCCCCATCATGCCTGGGATCAGGGACTGCATAGTCAGAAACTCCTTAAAACCTGCTCTCTCTACTTCATAGGCGCGCGCATGCGTGCTCGCACACACACACACACACACACACACACACACACACACACACACACACACCTTTGTTTCTCTGTAAGAGATTTAATAAGGCCTGCTGGTTGAATTGCTTGAAAGCAGACTTAATAATACTTGAAATTTTCATGATTGTGCCCAGTTGCTAATATTTCCTGGTGGTCATCAGTATCTTACATCCAGCAAATGAATTGCTGTTTTGGTTCCTCTTCTCGCCTGCATGATCTTGACCTCTTTGTAATTAAGAGGCTGAGCAAGGGCATTCCAGTGCCAGTTCCACATTGTTTAGCTGGTTACATTCAAGCAAATCTCAATTTTGAGAAGATACTCTTCTATGATAAATTCTGGTTTCCTCCATCTGAATGAATCTTGGAGAAGGTCACAGTAAGCTGTACCTTGTTTTTAAAAGGTTAGACATTTGTGGCACCTATTACTGAAAAATTACTTGACTAGTGAAGTACATTTTGCAGTGGATATCACTAAGAAAACTGTTTTACCAAGAACAAATAAGAATGACCTGGAAATAAGGATATGGTAGTTTCTACCCAATATTAGCAGTAGATAGTAGTAACAGAATGATATAGAGAAAATGTTTCAGTTGAACATCTTTCCAGAAGGTTCCATGTATGTTTGTAAGGCAGCTAGGGGTGAAGGCAGACTGACTTCTGGAGAGGACAAGATCTGTGGTGAAGGAAGCAGAAATGGGGTTGCAGAAGTGGTTGCCCATACTTGGGAGATAGTCATTAAAATGACAACAATGACAACAGCAGTCTTGTTATGGAGCACTCTGTAAAATTAGGCTGCCTGGACATCCTATCTCGATTGATCCTCTTTGCTACTAGTCCTTAGCTTGGTGCTTTAGGCTGTATGACAGAAATAAGAAAACTGTAGCTCAGATAGGTGAGGCAGTTTGTCTGTGGAAATTCGGCAGTGTGCAGAAAAGTAGGCCTGGGAACAGGCCGTGTGACTCCAGGGTCAGTCTCCCCTCAGCCTCTGCTGCATGAGGGTGGAGGTTGATGTCCTACCCAGCTTGCCCACTGTGTGAGACAGGCAGGGTGCCAGCATTTGCAACATGGGTTTTTGAATCTCCGATGTCCCTGAAGAGCCTGTTGATGTTTAACTACCTTCTTCACTGAGTTTGTGGGAAGATGTTTTACAAAGCATAAACACAGCGCTTAGTACAGAAAGTGCCCAATCATTGTTTCCTACTAATCGAAGAGCACTACAGGTATCTTAGGATCTGCTTCTGCCTGTATTCTGAAGGGCGCTGGGCTGAAACCAGCAAACCCAGCTCCTGCAGTCACCCACCTCTGGCAGGGACATGAGCAGGCAGTGTTTAATTTACTGTTTGTTTCCCGCAAGTCTGGATTTCAAGCTCTCTTATTAGAGGGTTACAACTTAAGAATCAGAATGAAAGTTTTTTCCAAAGCACTCCTGGTTACTTTGTCTGTGGAGATTCATAAGTTATCTATCCAAACTGCGACAGCCAAAGCTGTCTACTGTCATAGCCCTGGGCCTTAAAGTAGGTGACTCTGAGGTGGGGATGAAAGTGGCTTGTTGAGAAGAAGCAGAGCCCGTGGTACTAGAGTAGAAGGACAGGGAACACGGTAGGAAACAAGACTGTAATGGGATGCTTCTTCACCAATGTCACCCAGTGTCCCCTAAGAGAGAACAGACTTCTCTGCCCTTGTTACAGTGCTGGCTTTCCTTCGTCCCTTGGATAGAGAGGCCCTGGGCATATGACACAAATAAACATTGCCCTGAACCTCTTCATGCTATACCCTAAGAACAGAAAAATAAAAGATGCCTCACCTCCAAGTTTTTATTTGGAAAAATTTACAACCTACAGAAAAGTGGCAAGATCAACACTATTTGTTTATGTTCTTCAAGCAATCCTACCAAATGAATGATATGTATGTATCTCTCCCATCCATTTAAAATTTTGCCAAACCATTTAGATATTAATTGCAGATTTCATGACATTTTGCTCCCAGCATGGATCTCCTAACAACAAGGACAAAGGACTCTTCTTCCATGTCACCACCCTGGAAACTTACATCCTCTACTACTATTTAATATATAGTCCATATTCCAATTCCTCCATTGTCCCCGGACTATCCGTTATAGCTGTTGTGTTATCTTAAGATCAATCAGGATCATGCACTTTAGTTATTACTTTTTGTCTCTTCTCATCTAGAATCATTCCCCAAAGTATTTTGATTAGACGGAGGTGAGGCCATGTTGCTGGGACATTGCAAGGGTGACATGGTTTTTTCTCCAAGCCTCACACTCAGAGACACAGTGTGGTTGTCTCCCGGGTGATGTTCATTTGATCTTGTGCCCACCATTACTGCTGTGGAGATTTCTGTTCTGCAACTGAACATTCTGTGGAGGGGCACTTGGAGGCTATGTGAATACTCTCTTTTCCAGCATTTTGTCACCTGTAACTGTAGCATCCACTGATGATTCTTGCTTGAATTTAGTATTATGATAGTTATAAAATGATGACTTTATATTCAAATCTCCTCGCTACATTTTTTGATTAATATTCTTTAGTAAGAAGCTGCTCTTAAGTACCTTCCTCCAGGACAAGGCTACTGTGGCCTTCTTAGATTGCCTAAAATTCAAATTCTATTCAAACTCAAACTCAAAGTTCATGTGGTCCAGCTTAGGGGTTGATACATCTTAACTGACAGTTTACTAAGGCTGGGAGAGATCATTCTATGGAGGGAATTTGAGGTGTAAGCTTTTAAAATCTGGAAAAATAGAAGCCAGGCAAGTGGAAGTAGCTGCTCCTTTTATCATAGGAAGGAACTTATAGTAATGGGGCTTTTTCTATCACTGCATAAGACATCCCGGTTTAAGACAATAGCAGCTTAAAAATCAGAAAACTGTCTAGAAAAGTCTCAAACTTTTTAATCTTGTGCTCCCCCGTACACACCTTAGCTATAGAGTTGACTCATCCCAGAAGCTCCTAAAGCTCACATTCTCACCCCTATATTCCAGCCACAAGAAGGAGTAATCAAGAGAGTCTCACCTCTGCCTTCTCAGGTTGTTTTCTTGAAGCCTGACATAGCACTTCTGCTGGGCAGGACTGGCTGCTGCCGCTCTGGGAGACACTGAGGAAATGTCTTTATTCCAATCATTAGTTCAGCTGCAGTTGGGGTCCTGTTACTACAGAGGAAGGGTAAAACTGCACTGGGAACAGCGAGCCGTTTCTTCTGTAGATGTCACGAGGAACATGCTAGAAAGCTCATGTTGAAAAATAAAAAGTTCAGTCAAGTTATAGACCTGGAGGAGTCACACAGACTGTAGATTATTGTTGTCTATTTATTTGAGAGAAAAAAAAGGACTGTGCTAGAGAGACTCTGATCCCATTTCTTTCCATCCACATCCAAATATAACTTTGTTAAAGTTCCCTCTATTTGTTGAGTTGCAGGCTCCTAGACTAATGGCCTGCTGCTACTAGGTCTTTCTTAGGAATATGCTACCTTCCTCTGGACAGTGTTTCCTAGATGACCAGCATGGACAGCTGAAACCCTACAACCCTCATGGCAGGGCCTGGAGGTGCCGATGGAAAGCAGAATGACCACGGTCCCCCGAGGACCAGACTGTGGTCTAGTATTCAAAGCTTTCCTTTTCCTGGGCTGAGCAATCTTAGCACATGATGAATTCCAGGACCCACCTTTACATTTTCCTTTTGTAAAATCTCATATAGCTAGTGGAGAATAGTCACTAACCAGAAGTGCTGTAAGAGTAGGAGTTGTGTTTTAATTCTGACCATTGTATCGCAGCAACTAGGTCAGCCGTGGCACCAGATGAGCTCTGTAATAGTGATGGACCCATGGCTGACCTAGACAGTGTCCTTTGTGGGCATCTGTGGCAAATTATTCTCCTCTCCCCTCTCAAAGAGGAGACAAGATTATAAAGGGGAGAACTGAAGAAAGAAGGATTAATGCGGCACTTACTTTGCGGCTTATCTAATTTATTTTTCTTAATAATTCTTCAAGAAAGATATTATGACCTTTTTAATGGCTGAAAAATGGGAGATTTAAAAGGATGAAGTAACTTGTTTAAGATTACATAAGTTTTAACTAGAAATGTTTAAAAAAACATATGAAGAAAACTATCAACTGTGCTTGAAAGACACAAAGGGAAACATAAACAAATGGGAAAACATATCTGTTCCTGGTTCAGATGTCTCAACATTGCCAAGATGTCAATTCACCTTCAGCTAATTTATTCATTTAAAAAAATATGCATGATAAATTGGGAAAAATATATCATAGATAAAAGATTAGTATTTCCTACATATGAAAAACTTAGACTTCAAGGAGAAAACAAGAACTATATATAAATTATTATGAATACATAAGAGAAAGAGAGAGACAGAAACACAAAAAGAAAGAGAAAGAGAATCTTCAAAAATATATATATCAGGAAATGAAAAACTGGTATAAATATTTTATACTAATATATTTTATATATTTTATTGAGACATTATAAGATTAATACAAGTTACTTTTGACCTCTGTAATTACAAGAGGTGCCCAAAGTTCCATTAGGTTCCAGACACTAATTAGCACTGAGAACAGCTGATGTGGATATACTCTTCTTTGGTAGACCATACATACACACACACACACACACACACACACACACACACACACACACACACACACATACACACAAGTACTGAGATGCTGAGGCAGGAAGTCCCTGAGATCATCCCCCTTGTTCCCTCCCACCTGGTATTCCTGCCCTTGTGTATCACACTACACTTGAGAGTGAGCTGGATAGAGCAACTTGCTTTGAAGGAAGAGACTACAGCTGGAGTGATGGACGGACCTTGTTATGGACCATCTTAGAACTCAGATAATTAAATTACAACTTGGATTCTCCCGGATCCCTGAGCTCACTGGGCTCAGCTGAGTGGTTCTTCACAGACCTGGAATGCAGACAGCGGCCACTGAACACATCCTGCTGAGTGGTACACTGAGCTGGAGCATACAGATAGTCTCTTGTTCTCCAGAACCACCAGGTGTGTGGTTGGCCCCCATATAGGGGCATCATCTGAGCTGCTTCACAATATTCATCTTACACTACTTTATTAATTTTAAAAATGCAAAAAGCAAGAATAAGAAAATGAAAAAACCCAGCTCTGGGCTTGGATGTTCCAAGGCATCTCATATGCCCCATGCTGTTGCTTGAAACAATTCACAAGGCCACATCAAGGGCAAGAGGAGAGGATGTAGACTCTACCTGTTGCCAGGAGGAACAGCAAATGATCTACCATGATAAGCAAGTATGAGAAAGAGCGAGGAGCATCTCTATGGATGAGTATAGAATGAGTGCCAAGAGCAAATTGAAATCAAAGAGTGTACATACCTGACACTACCTTTTGTGTAACAAAGAAAAAAATAATGTCCACATAGCTCTAGCTCTTACCTGCTTTGTACTTTTGAAAAGAAAAAAACAGAGACAGTAAACAAGGAAATAATAAAATGGGTGACTACCAGAAGTGGGTGGGAGGGATACAGAGGGAAAGGGAAGGAGTACTTTTCTAAGTGCTTCTTTCTGCGGAGTTTTGGCATGGGAAGCTGGTCAATGCTCTACATATTCCAAAAGTAAAATTAACTCTGCAAAAAAAAAAAAACCCCAAAAACAATACTGCATATTAACAGAAACAAATGTACCTAGTAATTATTCCAGATACTGAAGGGGAAATTTTCATAAAAGACATTGTTGGTACAATTGAAACAATATATGTGGTATATATTCTATCATTGTGAAATTTCCTGAAACTGCACTGAAATTCTATGCAAAAATATCCTTACGACATGAGACAAAAGTGTATGCTGTATGGAGAAATATGTACATTCCTCAAATGGTTGAAAGAATGATGTATCATTAGTTCCACTTAAGTTTACATCTTGAATTTTTAAAAATTTTTAAAATTTCAGTGAACTATGGTCATCTAATAGAGGAACTGAAAAAAAGAGACAGAAGGAGAGAGCAAAGAGGACATACTGTTAATAGTTGGTGGATCTGAGCAAAGGCTACATGGGAATTTTCTGTTCTTGCAACTTTTCTGTAAATTTGAAATTATTTTGGAATAAAAGATATTTTTGGAAAAATTTAGCACAGTTGGAAGTGACAGAGACATCTGTTCTTTGTGCCTCAGTTTGTCAGAGGTCCAAACGCTAGTTCACACTACTCCATGGCTCTGCCCATCTTCATTACTTTCTCATTGCTGGGATGAAATATTCAACACCCACAAAATAAAGGATGAGAGATTTATTTTTGCTTGCAATTTGGAGAGGTTTCCTGACTGGCTAACTCTGAGGCAGGGTGGCGTAGCAGAGGCCACAGCAGAGAGCAGCTCAGAGCCTGCAAGCCAGAGGTGGAGAGGGATCAAGAGAGGAGGAGGGAATATGCCCTTCCAGGCCACACCCTGTGACCCATCTCCTCCCCACACTCCCCCCCCCAACTTCACATTCCACAGTAAACTCAACAGTGCACTAAGTCACACTCCTGAGGGCCACCCCTCTACCATCCAGGCAACTCCCAAAGCCCACCTATGAATGTAAGAGGCTTTAGAGGGCATCTAGATGTGAACCATAGGCCACTTTTTACCTCAATGAGAAGGTGAGTTTGTATTGACCTTGGCTCATCCTTCTGTCATGAGGACTGGGCAGGACACAAGCACCAGAGGCTGGGCCTGGGCTTCTGCCTATGGCCTTGGAGTGGAGGAAAGGAAAAGAACTCACCGTGCTTAGCCTCGAGGGCTCAGTCTATAATCCACCCCGCTAACTAACTCCAGACCTTCCCCTACGGACAGCCGTGTAATAGGCATGTAAAACGATGAAGGGGATTGCTTTGGAAACTTGTGTAAATAACTCTTTGAGCAGGAGAAAGATTGCCAACACCTGCTTTTTGTTTTCTGGTATTTATTAGAGCCACCCCGGGAGGCTCTAAGCTTCCTGGATCTTATTCACTTATCTGGGTTCATTCTTGGTTCAGTGTCAGCATTTTGGGGGGCCTGGAAAGAGCTGTCGAGGATCAGAGGAGGGTCACTGACTCTGTGTTTTAGGGGGAGATCCAGTGAACCCCAACCGGATGATAATAATCTCAAGGCCAAATCTAGTTATTCACTACACTTTCCCTAACCCGTTACTTCCAGCTCCCCTCTCTTCATAATTCTACGTGTTCATCCATCCATCCACCCACTCACTTACCCAAACCACAACAGGACTGTGCCAGGTGCTGGGAATAAAATAATGAAGAAGACTGATTCATGCCTTAGGAAAAAGAGGACAGGCAAGTTACCACAGTAGGGTGAAGGCAGGGACAGGAGCAGACATAGAGCCCAGTGGAAGATTGCTGCTCAGTTTTTGAAGCTGAATCTAAAACATGGTGAGCATGTTAAATGAGGGGTTAGTCCATGGAATAGGTAGGCAAAGGCAAGGCAATCAACACTCTTGCCACTCAAAAGTGTAGTCTTTTGTTCATCAGAATCAGCTTTCCCTAGCACTTCCTAGAAATCCAGAGTCTTGAGTCCCACCCCCAAACTGAGTCAGATTCTGTGTAATTACAAGTTCCCCAGACATTTCTTGTGCACAGTCATGAGTCTGAGAAGCACTGGTCTAAGCGCAATTTCACGGGGAAATTACAGTGATTAGCAGGCATGTCCCTCCTGGACCTGAAGTCCATGGTGACCTATGATTTGGCACCAAGCTCTCCCTCCAGTCCCTAACCTGTTGCAGACACCAGCACCCCCAGCTATCTCAAGGTTTCTGGGAATGAGAGGTTCTCCCCAACAAGGAGTCAATGAGTCTAGCTTTCTTTTAGTATTACTGTGTCTATACTTTTTGATATCTTGTTTCTGCTCAGGATATCAGCCCAAGGAAAATGATCATTTACATGGAGACAGAGATGTTTACAGCAGTGTCATCTTCAATCAGAAGCAATAAAAGGAGAAATAACCCAAATGCCCATCGGTGGTATAGGGACAGGGCAGGGGGTAGGTATTCCCTAAATCCTTACTGGAGTCATCAGGATCCCTCTGGGCACTGGACATGGTGTGGAAAGTGTCCTGGCTAGAACACAGGACATCTGAGGTATGGTCAGTCCCACCCCTGAGGCCCACATCCCCTTGGGGAAGCCCATCCTTGGTTCAGAACCTCTGGTCCTGCTGTGATCCCTAAAGTTTAACATTCCATCTTCTGTTCTTGCTCTTCCAAACCTCCCTCCACTTGGATCATGCCCACCTCTCAAGGGTCCTAGGAAGGGCACATGGAAGAAGAAATGCACACGGAGCTGACAGTAATTACAGGGAGAGAGAGAGAGAAAAGTACATGCACAAATCTCATGTTCTGTCCAGACTCTGTGATGCAAATAAAAGCTAATGTTTATTCAGTGGTTGCTATTGCCAAATACTGTTTTAAATGCTTCTATATGAATTAACTCACTTAATCCTCACACCAACATTGGAAAGTAGAAATTCTTATTCTCCTGTTTTCCAAGTAAGGTTCACAAAACCACTGTGCAAAGCCACTCTGTCAGAAGGGGTAAGGGGCAGGGTGGGACCTTCACAGTCTGACTGCAGAATGTACCCATTTACTCATTCTCCAGGGCTCCTCATAATTGGCATCGGAGCACCAGGATCCCCTGGGCAGTGGCCAGGAAAGTCCCAACTCTCCACTTTAGAAACTGGGGATCAAGCCCAGTCATGAGTGTTTTAGCGAACCCCATCCCCTCCGATAATTATGATGCTTGGCAAATTATTAGACCCATTGCTCAAGCCACTTCCTGCTTTTAATACTCATACCAAGCAGGGATTAAGTAGAGAGATAATTAACACTACTGGATTACTAAGGCAGCTTAGAGTTGGAAAGATCACACGTTCAAGAATCAATCAACTAGAAGATGCTGGAGCTAGGCTTTGAACTCAGTACACCATGCCCAGAAGCAGAGCCTCTGCAAATGCAGAAGACAGGGAGGAAAGGGAGAGGAAGATGCTGACCTTGGTAGGAAAGATTCAGAGGGAGGGTGGGAAGGAGGATATATGTGAGATGATTGGACAGACCTGAACTCTCTGGCTATGGTGCCCCAGGCTGGTGCTAGGAGTGGCTTTGCCTCCCGTGTGCTCCGCTGCTGGCTTTTCTGATCCACGTGCATCAGGCCTAATTTTAGCTCAGCTCTGATAGGACACGTTTCATGGGTGCAGCCAACTCACAAGAACAATCACACCCTGGCAGCAAGCGGGCTCTGCCTGGCTCACAGACCAAGCAGGGCTGTCTGGGCATGTACCCTGCTTCCACCAAATTCTGGGCCCACCTGGACCAGCCCTAGATGGGGAGAAAGACCCTGCAGGGGAATCCACGCCATGACACATGGGATCCATGGTCACAGGATGCAGTCGCTGAAGACACTCTTACAAACAAGAGGTCTGGAGGTGATCACAACATCCCTGGCTACCGGCCAATCAGTGGGAAGGTGGGAATCAGAACCCAGCTTTCCCAAGTCCTCCCCCTGTTCACTGTAGACAAACTCTGAGTTCTCCCGTGTTTGTTTGTATTCTGTCTGCTTATCACAGCAGTAAAAACATCAGCCCCAGCCATGCCCAAGCCCACAGCAACAGAAGGACCTTCCTGGGAGGTATTTACAGGTGGAAGCAACAAATCAGAGGTCCCCTTGAGGCAGTTTTCTGTGGACAGCAAGAGTGAGTGAGTCAGTGAAACACTGAAAGTTGGGGCTGCTGCTTGCAACTGTAGGGAGTGTATTTTTACTATTATTTGAACCTATGTGTTAGAAGTTTGTCCTGCATTATCTAGTGTCTCATCCTAATTTATCCAAAATGGAAAAGGGAGCAGAGAAGTATTATTATTATTAATTATAAATATATTAGAGATGATCCTAGTGTCAGGCTCTGTATTTTACATTAATTAGCTCCTTTAACCTCAGAGTAACCTCATGTAGTGGGTAATGTGGGTCCCACTTTACTAATGGAGAAATTAAATTTCTCAGAGAGTTGTAAGTCAGTCACTCAAGGTCACAAAGTGACAAAGCCAGGGCTGAGTATTGCAAAGTACAAGGGTTTAACCAAAGGTGCTTCAGCAAAAAAAAAAAAAAAAGAGAGAGAGAGAGAGAGAGAAAGACTGGCTCAGAAAGCAGGGAACAAAGACCTAGACACACAGATGTGAGATGCGGCTTGTCAACACAGCCAGTGGATTATTTTGTAGAGTGAAAGACAAATGAGACCCATCTGTCATGCAGAAGCGACAGGGATGTAGGTTTCACACAGTGGAGGAAGTGGGAGTTGTTGGCTTACAGGGTGGGTGGCCCCCTTGGCATCCCTTCCCTAGAAAGTGTCCCAGCAGGAGCCAAAGTGGCTTTTTTTTTTTCTTTTATCACTACAGAAGACAGAACTGGTCCTTTCCAGCATCAAGATACTCTGGTCTGTCTGGAGGGCAGATCCCACATTCTGTTTCTCTACCTCGGTCCACACCGGTTTGTGTAATGGGGCAGAGACATCATCTGCTAAACATGTCTTTCCCTGGGATGCAATCAATTTTCTCAGCTGCTTTAAGTGATTCTTTTGAGGACTAAAGAAGTTAATTTACTACTGATGGGTAGAGCGATGTGAGGAACATTGTAAGCTCAGGAAGTTCAACTACTGTACTCTACTTCAAATGCCACTGAAGAACCTAAATTTAAATTACCTGTCCAAGGTGACAGAATTGGCCAGTGGTGGAGCCAGGATTTAAATTTAGGCCTGCGTGCTCTTCATCTCTCTGCTTTGGCTGGTGGGAACAGTACCAGCAGGCAATTAAGAGAAGTAGCAGAGGACACTTTCCTAAGGCACCTTATGGTAACACTTACCCTTTAGAGTTCACCAGCCCTAAATTTATGAGGCATCTTATAACCAGAGACCGCAATGAGGATGCAATACTAAGCTTAATTCCTCATCAAACTGCAATATAGCCTGGGGACACCCTCCTCCCACTTTCCTACAGATATGATTTGTTTGACCTGCATATTGTTTGGTGATACAGCCAGGAAGATTTTTAAATTAATTGAAAAATTGGAAATTATGAGATTTCATTTAAAATATGCTCAGCAGCCAGAGTTTATCCTCATCTTTCCAACCACCTTTTGTATCATGCTACCTTACACATTATGTGCATATGATAGTCCACTGAGAACAAGAAAACAGAACCCATGACCCCCGAATTGCCTCTGAATCGATCGATGTTTCCAAAGGACCAGTTCTGAGTTGTCCTTCCAGGCTGCTTCTCTCTTCTAAAGTCTTGATTGTTCCAAAGTGAGATGAGACATGAGGAGCCCAGATCTTCTACTGAGTAAAATGAGACCATCCCACAAAGCTCGTCCATTGGGCAACTGAACAGCACAATGACAATATCCACGCAGCTCTCCTCGTCTTCCTGTTGACAAGAAAGCTCACCAGGTCCCACAGTTCTGGGCTGTGTCAATGCCCTCACTGGGCATTTGAGAAGCTTCTTACCTAAGATTAGTTACCTCCTTGTTTAGCCACAAGGTCCCATTTGTTCTGTTCTTGGAAGTTATAGGAAGTTTCTCCTCTTCTCCAGTCAAGCTCATCCTGTCTAAGTGTTGCCAAGCACAGTAACATTCAACTTGCACAACTACAAGCAGTGACTCTCAGCTAACCTCAGACACTCCCCAGAGCTCCATGTTAAACAGCTGAGTGGTTCAGCAGCGGGCACCTCCTCCATGCCTGTACTGCTGCTGCTTTTTCACAAGGGCAGGCAAGGGTAACCTAGCTTTGAATCCCAGGTGATCACTTTCTATTTTCATGATGAATCTGGGGGGTCGATATCCAAATCTCCATTTTACAGAAAGAATAACTGATGCTGGGTAAGGTCAGCATCTTAGCCAGTGACAAAGCTATCTAACCCAAAACTCTACTCTCTTTATAATCTAGGGATGATGACAATTCTGGTCTGTGCTATTGAAGAAAGAACTTAATGTATCCCCTGTACGTCAGGAGAAGGAGAGATACTGTGTGACTCAATCGGTCAGGAAGACTTCACAGGTAAGCAAACTGGACTAGACCCTTGAGAAGTGAGGAGGCTTGCAGTGTGGTAAACATTATCATGCATAGAAAACTCATGATTCATGATTGACTGAATAACCAACAGGGAAGCTGGGAATTCCCATTTATGAAAATTGGTATTGTTGGATTGATTTTTAACCCTCTCACCCTGAGAGCCCCATGAGTCATGCTGTATATGCATATTACACAAACTGGCAAGGACTGGTTGGTTAGGAATGAAGTTGGGGTGATTTAATATTCTATATTTATAATATCTATGTACAAGGAAAAAATCTGTTTTATGCAATTATCTATAATCAAGAATCAGCTGGCAGTAAACACTCACACACGCATATACACACATGCACATACATGATCCCATATCTCATCTGCCCCAGCAGGCCCAGCGAGACCTCTCAATTCCTTTCCTCTGCTCCACTGTGAGCTCAGGGAAGTGTACAGACAATGGGAGTGTTCGCACCTCGTTTGAAACCCCTGCTGCCACTTAACCACAGTGTGACTACAGACCCTGTGCCTCAACTTCCCCCTCTTAGAGATAACATGTGGATTAAATGAGACCCAGCTGAGGGGACAAAGGAAAGAGCTTATACCTCGGTACTGCTGAGGGCAGAGAGCAGAATGTGACACTTGTGCATACCCTGCCCCTGGACCAATGTGGCCACAGTTCTGAGCTCTTATCTGGGAAGGGACGGGGCCACAGGCACAATTCAGAACCTACAGTTATCTCTGTGCTTTCTACCGACAAGATCAGAAACAAGGCTAACATTCTTCACTATACTTCTTAAGATATATTAAGTGACTCAGGTAGAGGGCCGTGGAGTCACTGAGAGACCAAGCTCATGTTCCTTGTCACCCAGAGCTCACAGGCCCTCTGTGGGTTCTGTAAGTCTAAGTAAGAGTGTAGAGTCTCAACCACCTTTGCCCCATCAGAGGAGTGAAGCTGTGAGGGTGGCTGCATTCTGCAGAGTGCTGGCTCCTTGCAGTTTCCTGTACCCTGCAGGTACACAGCCACTTCCCAGGGGCTAGCAGCGCTCATGATTCTGTGTGCTGTCTTCCTGTCCCTTCATCCCACAGCTATTTGTGGAAGTATTTCTATGACAGGCACTGTGAGAAGTGCTTTCTGAGTTCTTACTACTTTTTGTTATGAGCACGTATATGTACCATATAGCAATTACATTTGTGCTGGGAATTGGTACATGTATGTGTTGCATCTCTATGCTCCTCCCCCATCATGATCCCTTCTTCTCCATATCTCCTTACTGTCTTCACAAAGTCAACCTCCCTGTTTCCTACCATCTCTCTTTATTCACTTTAAAAATTATTTGTATTTTAGACTTCTCATATAAGTGAACCCATATGACATGAAGCATAGTTAGCATATGCTATTTAGACTTCTTTATGTGTGAATAGTACTCTATTGTTCATAGATACCACATTTCTTTATCCATTCCTCTTCCGAAGAGCATATAGACTGCTTCCATAATTTAGCTGTTGTGAACTGTGCTGCTAAGAACATAGGTTTGCATGTATCTCTGCAATACAATAACTTTAACAGATACCCATAAGAGGTATAATGAGATGAGCACATCTTCTATTTTTAGTTATTTGAGGAACCTCCATGGTGATTTGCATAACAGTTACACCAGATTACATTTCTACTAGCAATATAGAAATGTTTATTTTCTCTCACAATCTTTGTTGTGTTTTGAGTCCTTAATTACAGCTATCCACTCTAAACTGAAATTTCAGTGTTGTTTTGCTTTGCATAGAAATTAACCTAGTCAAAGAAGTGAAAAACTTCTATGACAAAACAATAGCACTCTGGGAAAAGAGATTGAAGAAGATATTAGAAAATGGAAGACATCCTCTGTTCTTGGATAGTCAGTACCAATGTTGTCAACATGTTCATATTATCAAGACTGGTACATAGATCTAATGCAGCTCCCATCAAAATACCACTGCCATTCTTTCCATAACCATGAAAAGTAATGCTAAAATTTGTATGAAATCAGAATAGACATAGAATGACCAAAGCAGTCCTGAACAACAAAAATAGCAGGAGGCATCACAACCCCAAATTTAACAAAGCTAGAGAAAACCTAGCCTAATATTATTACAAAAATAGACACATTGATCAATGGAATAGAATAGAGGTGCATAAAAAACCCCATGTCCCTTCAGCGATATAATTTTGACGAAGACGCTAAAAACATTAGTCTGTTTACTAAATGAAACTGGAAAAACTGTTTATCCATATGCAGAAAGATGAATCTGTACCCATATCACTCACCCTGCACTATGGTCAAGTCAAAATGGATCAAAGATCTAAATATAGACATAGAAACACAGAGTCTGCTGCCAGATAGAATAGACAAAACCATTGAAGACATAGGCCTAGGCAAGGACTCTGAACAGAACTCCAATTGAATAAGAATTAACAAATGGGATTATATTCAATTAAAATGCTTCTATAAAGTAAAGCCAAGAGCACTCCTTAGACAGAGGACTTATATCTCAAATATATGAAGAACTCAAAAATAATTAGACTCCCCAAAAAGATCCAGTAAAAAATAAATGAATGAAAGAAAAAAACGAATGAAAGAAAAGGCTCTTATCAAAAGAAGTACAAATGGCCAAAAAACATATGAAAATGCTCACCAGTTTTATGTGCTGTAGTCCATTTACTTCTCTCAACTTTAACTTTTTTGCAGGGAGAGCTAACGAAAGTACATGATTTAGTACCTTCATCCCCATGAAAGTACATGAAATATGCTCTGGAAAGCCCAAGAAAGAAATCACTTCTATTTAAGAAAGGTACAGCAAGGAAGACTCTAAAATTACCCAGATCAACTGTCACCCCCCATGGTGGTGCAGTTTTGGATTCTTTCCTGTAAGAGAGGCTAGTTACTACCTTATGAATAAGCCAGTTGCTTGCAGGCACCATGGTTGTGAGATAAATATTATCGGTGAGCCACTGCATGAAGAGATTCTATGTCAATAACCACTTTCAATGACAGATGTGTGTCTCAAAAAAAAAAAAAAATCAAAAACCTGTACCTTAACAAAAAATGTTCAGATGCACATAGAAGGAAGAATCAATCTTTTTGATTATGAGGAGATAGGAGACATTTTAAAAACCAATGTTATTCAATTACTTGAATCAGTGAAATGCAATTTGTCTAAAGAAAACCAAATATGACATTTGTTGCTGGTCTGTGAACATGACATCTCTCAGTAAGCAAGAATTATAAGAGATGAAAGAAATATTCTACTTTGGCAAGGCTGTGGTGAAATGCACATTCTCAGAAACAGCTGTCACAGAGGGTAATATATTGTTACTACCTTTCTGAGGATTATTTAGCAATATGAATGAACTTTACCTTACTAGTGAAATAAACAGAGATTGGCATGCAGATGTTTATAATTCAAAATGCTGATCTGTATGGTGTTGTTTGCAAGGTCATTACCTCAGAAATAGCTCAAACACCCCGTGACAGAGACGGGTTGGGTAAATAACAACAAATGTGCTTGATAGATCTGAAATAAAAAGTGAACTCTATCAGGGCTGGTATTCTTGTCTCTCTTGTTTACTGATACATCCCCAGTGATTGGTATACAGTTGACACTTGGCAAACATTTGGTGAATTAGTGCAACATCATGGTCAGGATGAGTGCTTTGAAGTTAGACTTCTTGGTCCTCAATTTGGAGTTCTGACAACTGCATCTCAGTGTACACCTCTGAAAAACAAAATAAACTTTTTCATAGGATTGTGTTAAAGATTTGAGAACATCAATGGATAAAATTACATGAAGCTAGAAGCATTAAATACATGCGAGCTGCTATGATTTACAGGAGTTTTAAGAGAATGAGTTCATAGTTAGTAAGCTATATACCATATCAACTATTCTCAAAGAGAGTCACAATATTCAATACAATAGTAAAGAAGCTACAGTGTTTACACTTAAAATACCAGAGGAAAACATACTGAGTGTGCTGGCTTTGGGAAACTCCATTATTTCTGTGAGCACGTGGACCATGTACCTCTGAAAGACCTGAGCCAAAGACAGAGTTTAACACATCTGTGCTTCGTCTCTACATTCATAATCCAGGAAGGAATCAAAGGAATTCAACCCCTTCTAAAGGGTGGGAAAAAAAAGAATTGTGCTGCTGGAAGCAATTATTGGAATGGCAAACAGCAGGGCTTTGAAAACTTTATTTACATCAGGCCACATGGTTAGCATTGATTCTTGATCTTTGCTCGCTGATAAGCAGCCTCAAAAGTGAATTTTAGTCCATGGCATACTTCGAGCATTTGTAGGAAACATCTGCGAACCTCAGGGAATACTTTGCCATTCTCCTTTTCAAGGTTTTCCTTCAAGCAACTGTGCAACTCTACACAGGTTTTATGCTATGATCATTTCCTAGAACTTTGCCTAATAATGTCAATTAAATTTTGCCAATCTGAATTTTCAAATGACAATTTATATTTTCAGAGCTGCATATGAAATTTCTGAATGTGAGTGTCAAGGGCATCTCACAGTGATTGTTTAAGACCCATGATAATTGTGTGGGTGACTCTGTGTTCCAGACAAATGTCACATCATGGAGTTGTGTTTCCTTAGTCACCAGCCTTAAAAACAGCCTGGAGACCCACTGGCAGGTTTTTAGTCGGTGGTTCCATGCCCACTGCAGTATTGTGAGGCTGGTGCCCAAAACTTTTCCTATGCTGCAGAGGAGGGCTATGGAGATGGAGACTGAGAGATGGAATGTACATGAAATTTAGATATCAACTACTGAAATTAAAGATGAGAGACCACGAGTTTAAAGGCCTCTTTAGTTAGAGCACATATATGAAGAGTTTTCTAACCACATACAAAAAATATTTGCTGTTTTAAAATGCTTAAGAATTCAAGATGGGCAGAAGAAGTTTTAGATGAAATACAGATCCCCATATTCAAGGCCAGGAACTTCATTCATATGTGCTGAATTTGGTTCAGGTATAGTTGATTGCATTTTAAAAAAATTTTTAAATCTTTATTGGTACATTATGAATACACATCATCATCGCATTCAACATAGAATTTATACTAGAATATGACATGACTTCGTTCTCATTTTTTCCCTTTCCCCAGCCCTGCCACCCCCACACCCACTCCCTATATACATAATCTTTGTTTCCCTTTTTCTTTATTACTGTCACATTCTTTTTTCCCTCATTACCCCTATACCCACTTTCCTTTTAAATATTTTCTATTTCACAATGTCAACTATATATACTACACCTCATTTACAACTTCATTTTCCTATACCAGAGAAAAGATGTGATATTTACACATCTGTGACCTATTTATTTCACTTATGAGGATGTCCTCAAGGTATGTTCATTTGAGTATAAATGACTCAATCTTATCATTTTAAATGGCAACATAATATTTCATTCTATAAAAGAATAACATCTTCATTACCCAGTCCTCAGTTGATGGACATTTGGGTTGTTTCCAAGACTTAGCAATCACACACTGAGCTGTTATAAATATGAGTGCATATATGTAGCTGTGATATGAATCTTTAAATTCTTTTGGGTATAAACGTAGGAGAGCAATGGCCTGGACCTCAAATCCTAGCTTTTTGAGGAATCTCCACACTGATTTCCACCAAAGTTGTACGAGTCTACATTTCCACCAACAGTGGAGAAGGGTTCCTTTTCTCCGCAGCCTTGCCAACATTTGTTGCTGGCTTATTCTAAATAGCAGCCATTCTTTGTGGAGTGAGATGAAATCTCAGTGTTGTTTTTATCTGCATCTCTCAAATGACCAATTATGTAGAGCATTTCTTCGTATACTTCTTAGTAGTTTATTGCATTTTTAACAATCCTCTGTGAAAACATTAACATTCAGACTGTGGCACAGATACATTGCTTTTAGCTAGATTTACAATGAGAATTAAGGACAAAGACAAAAGCAAAAAAAAAAAATCGAGGTCTGTAAATTTTAGCAAAAAGGTTGGATACAAGGTCAACATTCAAAAACGAATAGCCTTTGTATACACAAACAATAGACCCACTGAGATAGAAATTGGGGGGTCAGTCCCTTTCACAATAGCACCCAAAAAAATAAAATATCTAGGAATCAACCTAACAAAGGAGGTGAAAGACCTCTACTCTGAAAACTATAGCACTCTGAAAAAGGAGATAGATGATATCAAAAAATGGAAAGACATACCTTGCTCCTGAGTAGGAAGAACCAATATTGTCAAAATGGCTATACTCCCTAAACTACTATACAGATTCAATGCAATCCCAATAGAAATCCCAACAGCATATTTCACAGATCTAGACCAAAAAATCCAAACTTTCATCTGGAACCACAAAAGACCTAGATAGCCAAAGCAATTCTAAGCAACAGGGACATGATGGGGGGTATTACAACTCTGAACCTGAAACTATACTATAAAGCCACTGTGATAAAAACTGCGTGGTACTGGCAAAGTAACAGACCTAAAGATCAATGCAGTAGATTAGAAGATCCAGAAACTACTCCAGATACACTGAGCCACCTCATCTTTGACAAAGGAGCCAAAAATCCTCAATGGAGGAAAGATAGCTTCTTCAACAAATGGTGCTGGAAAAACTGGGATTTAACCTGCCAAACACTAAAACTAGATCTAGCTCTTTCACCATGTACCAAGCTAAAATCAAAGTGGATAAGAGACCTAAATATTAAAACAGACACTCTAAACCTGCTGCAAAACAGATCAGGTAAAACTCCTGAAGACACCGGCTTAGGGAAAGACTTCTTAAACAAAACCTCTATAGCACAGGAATTGGCTGAAGAAATCAGCAAATGGGACATCATTCTTTTAAAAAGGTTCTGCACAGCGGAGGAAACCACCAACAGAGCAAAAAGGCAACCAACAATGTGGGAAAAAATCTTTACCAGATGTTCCTCAGACAAAGAGCTTAAAACAATCAGTCCACCCAAATTTAAAGATCCAATTCAAAAATGGGCATCTGAAATGAACAGATACTTTTCAGAGGAAGAAGTAAGAGCAGCTAAGAAGTATATGAAGAAATGCTCAACATCATTAGTCATTTGAGAGATGCAGATGAAAACAACACTGAGATTTCATCTCACTCCACAAAGAATGGCTGCCATTTCAGAATTAGCCAGCAACAAATGTTGGCAAGACTGTGGAGAAGAAGGAACCCTTCTCCACTGTTGGTGGGACTGTAGACTTGTACAACCCCTGTGGAAATCAGTGTGGATATTCCTCAAAAAGCTAGGAATGAAGGTTCCATTTGACCCAGCCATCGCTCTGCTAGGTATATATACAAAATAATTAAAAGACTCATATCACAGTGATGTATGTGCACCCATGTTTATAGCAGCTCAGTTTGTGATTGCTAAATCTTGGAAACAACCCAACTGTCGATCAACTGGAGGCTGGCTAAAAAAAGCTGTGGTTCTTCTACAGAATGGAGTGTTACTCTGCCATAAAAAATGATAAATTTGAATAATTTATACTTAAATGAACATGCCTTAAGGATATCCTCATAAGTGAAATAAATAGGTCACAGATGTGTAAATATCACATCTTTTCTCTGGTATGAGAAAATGAAGATGTAAATGAGTTCTAGAATTGTATGATATATATTGTAAAACAGAAAATACTCAAAGCGAAATAGGGTAAAGAGAGAAAAATAATGAGATTATAATGAAAAAGAAAGGAAACAAAGTTTATGTATATAGAGGGTGGGGTTGTAGGGTGGGTAGGGCTATGGCAAAAATGAGAATTAAGTTGTGTCATATACTGGTACAAATTCTCATTGTTGAGTGCAATCATGATGTGTATATGTAATATACCAATAAAAATTTCAATTTAAAAAAATTTAGCGAAAAGGAATCATCCAAAGGCTAAAGTCATAAGTATAATTAAATATGACCCAGCTCATTTATGCGTAGGATAAGAAAAAGGATACCCTGGGGGCATTCAAGAATCCCCAGAACTCCACACAAGATAGACTCAATTAGGCAAAGTGTCAACTTTTCATTTCAAAAGAGTGTATGGAACCCCTGCTCTAGAAGGGCCTCCTGGGGCATTGATTCTGTGAGATTCCCTTCACCATCCTTGGCCATGCCAGCACTCAGAGGCTGCAGCAGCCATATTCCAAACGGAGACCTGGCTACTATTTCTGCTGACAGAAGACCTTGCCATTGTTCATGTGATGCTAGTTTTACTGCCAGACAGAATACAAGAGTTGAGGGGTCAAAGAAGCTTCTTCCCAGACATCAAAGAAGAATCTCGGAGGCCATGCAATGAACCCAAGAAGGCAGTGCATGGAGCTGTGGAAATATAGCCAGACATGCAGTGGAGAAAGTCAGAGATATCAGAAGCATAGAGTGTCAGAGAAGGAATGCTACAGGCTAAGAATGGAGACACCTCAAGAGAGAGAAAGACTGAAAGAGACAGAGACAGTGACAGAGAAAAGAAGGACTTATGGCTTGGAACTGCCAGGGTCACAAGAGTGGCACCACTCATGCTTTTTAGAACTCACATTTCACTACGGTGTTCTCTGGATACTAGACATGGAGATATGTGACTTAATATTTGTATTGGTAGTTCTGAGCCTTGCTTTGGTCTAATTCTTTTCTGTCAGCCATTTCTTTCTTTTGGAATGAGAATGTTTACCCTGGGCTACTATACATTGGGATTATGGGCATTGCTTTTGATTTTTATAGAAGTTCATAATTAAGAGTTTACTTTCAGTCTTAGAGTAGAACTGGACTTTTGAAAATGCTGGGACTGTTGAGACTGGGGAAGTCTTGTGTTTCTTATTAGATGAGAATCCTTATATTTTGTTAGGTTGAATTACGAACTTGTTATTATTTGGAGATTACATATAGTTTAAGGAGCTGTGTGTGAGTGTGAAGTTGAGAAGGGGTGGATTATTATCATTGATCCTGATATGTTCACTTCATTAGATTAAGAAACAGTTGCCAGATTAATAAAGCAAGATCCTAAGTGCATCTTGGTGGGTCATGGAGTCATGGCTTTGGGTACTATCCATGGTCCCTCACCTGTACCTCGCTGGCACTGTTCCCTAGGTCTGCTTTCCAGCTGCATGAACTAGGCACATGAACCTATTTCTTTATGTCATGATGTTCCTTCCTTGGAGCTAGCTGATGAAGGACTAGCTCTCCAAACTGTGAGCACTATTATAGAAGCCCAGTAGTCTACACAGGGACAAGAAGAAATCTTTCCTCCTGCAAGTTGTGACAGGCATCGTGTCCACCAACCAGAAAGCCAACTAATCTGGTCAACTGTTTTAATGAATAGCATCTCATTGTATGAATATATTAAAATATATTTTATCAATTCACCTTTCAGTTGACCATGTGTTACTTTTAGATTTGAGATTATATTAATAAAGTTGTTAGGAATGTTTGCGTGCAGATATTTTGTATTCTCTTATGTAAAAACCCTAAAGTACAGTTGCTCTGTAGGTAAGTGTGTGACTATAAAAAAATTCCTCTCACAGTAGTTGTATTCTGTTTATTACTACCTGTAACATATGAAGATTTTAGTTGCTCCTCATCATTGATGATATTTATGTTAGCAGTCCTTTTAATGTTAACAATTTTAATGATATGTCCTTGTTTCTCATCATACTTTCAATCTACATTTTCCAGATGAGTAATAATATCAAACATTTTTCTTCCATGGACATTTGTGCATCTTCTTTTGGAAAGTTTCTCTTCTAAATGTTTGTCTACTTAAAAAAGGTTTTAAATTTTACATCAAGTTGTAAAATTGCTTTATAGACTTTAGGTATTTATTCTTTGTCAGATGTTACCTATCATATGTATTTTCCATCTCTGTGGTCTGTGTCACTATTCTTTTGATGCAGTCTGTGAAATAGGAGTTTTAAATTCTAATTAAATCAGATTTTTCAGATTGTTTTCCTATTGGATATATCTTATGGATACATTTGCCAATGGAAAGATTCTGAATATTTTGTTCTATTTTCTGCTGGGAATTTGTACTTTTAGGTTTTGAATTTTGATCTGTGACTCATTCAAAGTAATTTTTATGTCTTCATGGAAGTTAAAAAATTAATGTTCTTGTATCTTTGGTCTTAGGATGGAAGCAATTAGTTATTCACCACTTTGTAGACTGGCAATTAAGTTTTCATAAACACTGAAAAACTTAAGACTGAGGAATTCCCTAATATTCTTCAGTTGTTGAACATATAATTTTTAAATAGTGAATAAATATTGAATTTTGTAACCTGTTTTATACATCCATTGAGTCTTTTATTTTTCTCTGTTAATAAGTAAACATATACTAACTGATTTTTACCAGTTACATCAACTTGTATTTCTTGAATAAATACTACCTGGATGTGATAGAGTACCTTTCCTTCTACATATGTTTCTAAATGTTCTTGGCTACTTTAAAAAAAGATTTTTACATCTATGTTCATGAATGGTATTACTTTGTAGGTTTTTTTTTTCTTCTTCTTTTTATAAGTTCTTAGGTTTTGGTAGCAAGGTAAATCTAACTTCACAAAATGAATGTATTATATTTCTTCCTCCAATCTTTTCTGAAATAACTTTCTGGACATTGGTACTATTTATTTCTTAACTGTTTGATAGAGTTTACTTTGAAAGTCCTTATTTTTATGAAAATCTTTTTTAATAATAATGATAAATTTTATGGTAAATGTAGGACAATCTATTCTAGAATCTGGACAATCTATTCTGGAATACATTTTGTGAGTTAGAGTCAAGGGATTTGTATATTTCATGTGAGTTTTTGGTACAAAGTTGTTTATAATAATACTTCATCCTTTAAACACTGTAAGGTTACAAATAATGGCCACTCACTTTTCCTGTTGCTTGATACAGTATTTATATCTTTCTCTTCTCTTGTATTTAATCATTCTTTTTTTTTTTTTTTTTTTTTTTTTTTTTTTTTTTTTTTTTTTTTTTTTTTTTTTTTTTTTTTTTTTTTTTTTTTTTTTTTTGAGACAGAGTCTTGTATGTTCAGAATAGCCCTGCACTTACTATGTTGCCCAGGCTAACCTCAAACTGACAGCAGTCCTCCTGCCTGTGCCCTCTGAGTGCTGGGATTACAGTCATGAGACATCAACCCTGGCATCATTGTGGCATGTGGTTATAGAGGATTAAATTTGGGACACTGCACTTGCCAGGCAGACACTGGAACCACTGAACCAAATTCCAGGCCCTTATCTAATTATTCATTAGGTATCTATCAGTTTTGATACTTCTAAAAAAAAAAAAACCAGCTTTTGCATTCATTGATTTTCCTCTAAGATGATTTTCCTAATTTTTGCCTCATTGATATTGATTCTTATGTTTATTATTTTTGTACTTATATGTATTTGAGTTTCAATTTGTCTTTATTTCTAGCTTATTATGTGGCACTGATTTTGAAATTTATAATTTTTATATGTACTTAAGATTCCGAGTTTTCCCTGATTAATGCATTGTCATCATTCCACAAATTGTGAAGTGTTTTTATTCATTGTATTTTCTAATATCTTTCTGATTTACTATTGTACCTATATATTATTGAGAATTACCTTGTATAATTTCTAAATGTTTCAGGATTTTCAAGATTTGTCTGAAAATATGATTTCTAATTTATTTTTGTTGCAGTCAAACAGCATGTTCTGCACAACTTAGCTTTCAAATTTGTTGAGACTTATTTTGTTGACTTGAATATGATACATCTTAAATATGAAGAGGTGTGTTCTGACATTGGTAGATTTCTCTGTAGACACCAATAATGTCAAATGGATTGATACATGTATTGAAATCTGCTGTCCTGCCTGTTGCCTCTATAGTTTTTGTCTCAATTACTGAGAAGGAAGTATTGGAATCTTTCCAGTGTGTATCTGCTTGTCTGTTTTTCCTTTCTTTTCTCTCAGCTTACTTCATAAGTTTGGAGCTTTGTGCGAGGCTTTTAAGACACTAAATTTCTGTGAACTGGCCTCTTTATCCTTAAGAAACATTTCTCCTTGTGCTTTGTCATATTCTTCATTCTGAAGTCCACTTTATTATTAGCAATTGCAGTTCTTCCAACTTTTTAATTAATATTTTCATAATATATTTCCATCTTTTTATTATATGACTTTATATTTAAAGAGATTTCCAGTGAATAAATTTTTCCTTTTAAGATCTAGTCTTACAATTGGTACCTTTTAACTGGTATGTTTGAATTACATTTAACTGAATTTAGCAATATTGTGGCACTTTGATCTTGCATCTTGCTGTCTGACTTATGTTTGTGCCGTGTGTTTTTTGTGCCTTTTTGTCTTCTTCTACCTTATTTTGTATGGAATATTTTATTATTACACTTTATTTCCACTACTGGATTACTAGTTTGTCATTAACTTTCAGTGGTTGCTCTAAGATGTGCAAAGTATAGTTTGCAGTCAAATCCGCCCCACTTCCTGTTTTTATAAAGTTTTATTGAGATGCAGTTCTCTTCACTTATTTCTGTGCTGTCTATGTTTCTCTACCCTGAAAATCCTTTATGCCACACTACACAGTTAAATGGTGTTCTACAACACAGATCAATACAGTTAATAACAATACAGTGGCCAGTCTCCAGTATGAGTTTATTACATATTTCTAAATCTTTCCACAGTCTATCTTCAAATAGTATATCCTTCCACATATAAAAATTGTAATATAACATACTTTCATTTCCTCTCCTGTCCTTTGTAATATTTTACTTCTACCCACTACAAACTTACAAAATATATTTTTTATACTCACTTTTGAAATCAATTTCTTTTTTAAAAATTTAATCTTTATTAGTACATGATGAATACACATCATCAAATTGAGGGTTTGTACCAGAATATGACACAAATTGAGTCTCATTTTTTCCCTGTCCCCCCCAACCTGCAACCCTTAATTCTTAAAGTTATTAAGGAATGATAAGAATTTTGTACTTCCTCTTATATTTATCATATCATGAATTCTTTTCTTTTCTGTATCAAGGTCTTCCTGTCTTTGTAATCTCTCCAAAAGACAATGTTTGATAGATTTATACTTTAAATCTGTTAGCAACAAATATTCTCATATCACATTTATCTGAAAGTCTTTATTTAATCTTCATCTCTGAAGAATATTTTTACTGGTTACAGAATTCTAGGTCAAACTTTTTCTTCTTTTATTCAATACTTTATAATTCTTCATTGTCCTTTTGCATGATTTCAAATGAAAAGTTTGTTATTTGTTTCTTATCTTTCCTTTTCTCTGTAAAATGTATCTTTTTTGTTACTTTTTAGCATCTTTCTCTTTATTACACCTTTTCAAACATTTGATTAAGACATGCTCAGGTAAACTTCATTATCCTGAATAAGGCTAACCCAACATATTTTTCAGCAAAAATGAGATTTTTCAGCCATTATGCCTTCAGATACTCTTATTTCCCCTTATTCCAGCCTCTCCACCTGGAACTTTGTTAGCTTCTTTGAGTTTCCCTTCCTATTGTCCCCTTAAAGGTCACTAATACATTGGTGTGGACTTTTTTGAGTCATTATTTTCAATATGATTCATTTTGAATAGCTTTTATTATTATTATTAGCTTTGAAGTTCACTAATATTTTCTTTTGCAATATGAAACATGCTCTTAATCTTTTCAGAGGAGTTTTGTTGAAATATATTGTATTATTATTATTATTGTTTTAGTTAATTAATTAATTAATATTTTTGAGACAGGGCCTCACTTTTTTGTAGTTCAGGCTGGCCCTGAGCTCAGCCTTGAACTCAGCAATCCTCCTGCCTCCTAAGTGCTAAGATTACAGGCATGAGCCACCACAGGTGGCAATGTGGTATATGATAGTGATTGCTGGTGGGCATGAGTCTCCTCACCCAGAATTGTTGTATGTGGTTACCAGGATCGAACACAGGCCCTTGCACTTGCAAGACAGGTGCTGGAACCACTGAGCTAAATCCCTGGCCCGATTGTATTATTTTTAATCTCTAGAAGTTTCATCTTGTTTTTTTAAAAACCCTACAATCCAGTTTTTTCCCCTAGTACATTTATGTTTAAATGTTCACTTTTGGTTCTTTCAATATAACTTAATACCGGTCTTAAAATTCTTGTCTGCTGATTCTATCATATCTATCATTATTTAATCTGTTTCTGTTGACTGATTTTTCCTGATTATAGATCAAAGTTGCCTACTTTTTGGCACACCTAACAAATCTTATTAAATCATGAATTTTGTGTTCCTAGTTTCTAGGTCTTTTAAAAAAAAAACATGTTAATCTTTTGTTCTGGCAGACAGATAAATCACCGTCTGATGGATTTAATCCTTTCAAGACTTGTTTCTTACATTTCCAGGGCCAAGCTTGAGAAGGCTTCACTCTGGGTCTTAACCCCACTTCCAAGACCTGTCACTGGAGGTTCCACTGAAAGTCCCAGATGATCTGTGAGGACTTTCCACTGTTGCTGGTTAGAGTTTAAATGTCTCTCAACTCTGAGCTCTAGGAATTTCTCAGCCTATAGCTCCATTATCCATTGCCTGGCTCACTGAAGTTCTGCTCAAGTTGTACATGATATAATGTTCATTATGGAATCCAAGAATTCTTTTGACAGTCAGTTTTACTCTCTCTAAAATTTGCCTTTGCAATTTTCATAACCTCAACCTCTCAGAACTGCAGTCACTGTCTTCTCTACTTAGACAGACGCCTGTGCCCTGTTTAGGATTCCTTACCCTGCATTCAAGTCCGGAATGTGATTCCAGGCAGCAGGCCAAGAAGTTACCTCACTTACTTCCCTTCTTTTAGGAATCACAATAATGCATTGTCTGTTGTCCAGTGTCTGCAACGGTTGCTCGTGCTTTGTTTGGTTTTCGCTTCTTGGGTTTTGTTCACAGGTTTCTTATTGTATGTGATCAAGCTGTCTACATCCTGTCATCCTATCATGGCCTCCAATGGAAACAGTAATTTTATTTTTAGACATTACAAAAAGTGTCAACTTCAAGACTAAGCAGAGATAGATACAAGAAAGATTTTTCATTAATAAATAAGGCGAGTAGCTGATCATCCCACTGTCCTCCACTCATAGCTGGTTATTAGCACATTCCTTTATGCTGTGTGTATGTTGTGTGCACCATCACTGACAGCGCCCGTGTTCAGCACTGTGGTTGTGATGCTGTGTGAGATACCTTCTTTTCCCTTAAGAAAGCAATGGGAAAATACCATGGAAATAGCAAAGGTTCACAGTAAGTCAGTCAGGGAAGAAAAGGCGAGGAGTTGTGGGAAACATGACGAGAAATGTGTTCTAGCTGCATAAAAGCAGGACACCAAGAGAGGCTTTGGGAGATGGCAACTTATGAACAAGGCCCTGATGGATGAGTAAGAAGGAAACTGTCAGGTAGAAGTGAGGGGATTGGAGTACAGCACACATGTGCAAAGCCCATTTAATTTCATCTAGCAAGTGAAAGTACTTCAGAGCAGCCAAAGTGTCCAGAGTCTAGCAGAGGAATAAGTTAATATGACCCTGAAAAAAATTATAATTGATTGGAAATCAAGGTCTTGTTAAAAAATTTAACTCTAGGGCAGGAAAGTTAGCTCAGGGGTTCCAGCACTTGTCTTGCAAGCACAAAGACCCGGGTTCAATCCCCGGTACCACATACCATACTGGGTATGGAGACTCACACCCAGCAGCAATCAGTACCATATACCACAGTGCTGGGCGTCGTGGCTCAGCACTCAGGAGGCAGAGGCAGGAGGATTGCTGTGATGTGAATTGGAGGCTGAGCTCAGGACCATCCTGAACTACAAAGTGAGACCCTGTCTCAAAACAAACAACAAAAAAAAATTAACTATAACCTAGGAGAATTTAGGAACTATTTACCTGGTGAAGAATATGATCTAGTTGGTGTTTCAGAAGAACATCATGGGTTACAGTTTGGAAAATAATGATCCACCAGAAAGCTAACCAATCAATGAAGATAAAAATTACTTGGTACTGAGTTATGTTCCTGGAAATGGAAACCACAAGAAGTAGATGAATGAAAATATACAGAAAGTAAAATCACCTGGTTGAATATAAGAATTAAGAAATGTGTAGAAAACGTAGTGGGTGCTTAGGTTGTAATTTGATCAACTGGAGTTTTCTGTTAAGGATAACATGTCTCTTGGTTTCTCTTTGGATGGCCAGCTGCTTTGCCACACAACCTGAAGCCAGTCCCCTGCTTGCCTCAGCCTCGTGTTTCCCCAGGGTGGTTGAGATCATTTGCTCTCTGTGCTCTGCCTCATATCTTTGCCTGTTTGACCGTCAGAATCCGTGTGAGTGAATACTCCCAGCTGCTCCTGATTCCTCATAGGCCACCAGCTCAAGTACCTTCTTGGGTCTGCCACATTCTACTTTCCAGGCGTGTGTATGCTCAGATCTGTTAACAGAGAGTCCTGCCGTGTTTTCTCTATGGCTCATAGAAAATGAAATAAAATTTGAAAATATAGAGACTAAAGGTACAGCTCTCTGTTCAGCATGCCAAGGCCCTGGTTCAAGCCCAAGCACCAGGAATCACCTTTCCGAAACAAACAAACAAACAAACAAAAAACTGAAAAGCTAAAAAATGCTTCAAGATCATAGCTGGAAAAGAATTAGACAGTGTATGATATAATAACAGCCTTGTGTAGGGCAAGAAAGATGGTAATTTCCTTACAATATGAGTGTTAAAGATAGGGAATAAAAATTTCAACCTATGAAGTATGGGACCTAAAAAACAGAAGAACTGATCAAGAATCACAACGGGATTTAGCAAAGACTGCTAATTGCTCTATCACGTTGATGAATTTTTTCTTTTGTGGCAAGAGAACCTTCCATACTTAAGTGAGTATGTGGCATGTAATGAAAATGTTGGTGCTAAGTGTGTCAGAGTCCCACACACATACAAGTGACACCCTAAAAGCAAAATAAAACCAAGAGGATTTATTATCTCTGAAGTCTGTGTCTGGAGGAATTGTAAGTGTGGTGTAGTAATCCAGAGCATATCCTCTTGCCGCCTCCCCTAGGGCCTAATGCAGTGAAGGAAAGGGAAGTAACAGTTACCAGAAGTTTCCAGAAAGAGATTCGGGTGGTGTCAATCCTTTCACAAGGGTCAGTAGCCTTGAGTAGCTGAATAGAGCTTATCCCAGTGCAGTGTTGAAAGGAGGGATCTGGAGAATAGATAGAGTGACAGCATCTTCTCTCTTCTTGATCTCCTGCTGGACCACCTACTGTCTGAACTAGAACCACAGGAGCTTGAGGACCCACCATCCCACTGCTGTGGTCCGGGGAAGCCAGCCTACTGGGCAGACAGCAGCTGAGAAAGGCTCAGCAGTGGGTCTGCGGAGAAAGGAAGGAGGCTGACATACAAGTGTTATACTTTGGCCAATCAAATGCAGGCAGAAATGATGTGTGCAGTTTGGGGAACATGATTCTCAGAGGTGAAGCATGCTTTCCTCCTTCCTTAGGTTGGATTGAAGACATGAGAAATGGTGTTGAAGCACAAGTAGAGATTATAGC
The DNA here is from genome assembly GCA_004026965.1 of Petromus typicus. Classification (NCBI taxonomy): domain Eukaryota; kingdom Metazoa; phylum Chordata; class Mammalia; order Rodentia; family Petromuridae; genus Petromus; species Petromus typicus. The sequence goes on along the minus strand of PVIR01000095.1, from coordinate 11,259 downwards.
CAGGGACAGATGGAAGAAGATAACGCAGGGAACCAGATGCCTGATTAATGGAGACAGATAAACTAGGGGTCATTTTTAAGCCACTGATGTTTTGCATTTTCTATCACTTGAAGCTGAAGCAAATCATAAGCAATTCAGAGACTAAACAGAAAATTCTTTGGGTCTGTGGAAGAATAGGTTATATAGTCTTTCTTTCTCCTTCTTTTTTTCTTTCTTTCTTTCTTTCTTTCTCTCTTTCCTTATAACCATCTGAAATATTGTCTAATTTAAGCAAAAGGAAAATTCATTGGGGGGGTGTCTTAAGTTATCAAAGGAATTGTGGAACTCCAAGACAGGAGGACCTAGGGCAATTCTGGGGTATCAGAATTCCTCTTGGCTTTTCTTCCTGGTGGAGAGGACTGCCACCGATGTGAGTCAACTCCCAATCTCTTGTGGAGTCCATTCCAGATTTTGGTGTCTGCGAGTGAGGATCTGACTGCGCTAGCTCAGGTCAGGCTCTGCTGTCTTTGGACAGGGGTGTCATGGCACAGAAAGGGCCACTTGGACCTCCCAAAATTCCTGTAGCTAAGACGCTTGTGAATCAGTCACCCCAGGAGATATGATTTAAACAGATGATCATCCTTACTCACACCCAATTCTAAATCGTTCAGGTAAATCCTGTGTGTCACCACACTGAAGTCACAGCCTCCGAGGCATGTTTTGTACTTAATTTGGGAAGTAGCAGAGACAAGAAAAATGCCTGGTCCTTAGTAGAAGACAAATGTCTACATTTGATGTTACAGGTCTTGTTATAGGAGTAGGGCTGGGAAACAACTCAAAGCCAAAAACTTGTTTAGCTAAATTCATAAAAATTCTTAGTATCTACCATATTGGAGGGCCAACTTCTAACACAATTGACAGGAAAAAAGTCATTAAATGCTTTTAAGTGACCACAGTGTGGCAGGGGTGAGAAGCATGTAGATAAATTATAACAAAATTATTATGTTTTGCAGTAGAAATAAATATAAGATGCCTTTTGAGGAGAGAGGAGAGGGCCTTTGAAGGAGGAAGCTGCAGGAAGTGATATCTGAGGTGAATGCACGTGACTAAGTAAGAGTTCCACAGGCATAAATGGAGGAAGAGAATGCAAGGCAAAAGGAAAGACATGTGCAAAGCTAACAGGACGTGAGACTGCCCCGCCACATTCCAGGAAAAGCTGAATAAACTGAATAAACTGACCAGCATAGACCTGCTCCTTATCCACTACTCAGTAGCTGCAGAGACTCCACTCTGCACAGCGTGGCCAGGGAGTCAAAGGTAATTGAGGTACAACCCTCACCATAAGCAAGAGAGGAAAATGTTGTGACTGTGATTAGATGAGTGAACAGCCGAAAAGGGTCACAGCCCCACTGCATATCGCGGGAGTGTGTTATGTTTGTGTCTTGATGTCTCCCCAAGCCTGGTGTGGTTTTAGATGGGCCTTTTTCAATTCTGGCTGAATCTAGAGTGTGTGAATGATTCGTGGTGCAGCACTAGGTTCATTATTTTGTTACTCTAAGGAGTCTGAATAAGTGAAGGAGGCCGAAAGACACTGTTAAGGTCTCTTGTTGCTTTTGCTGTCTTTGCTGTCATGAGCTGTTCCTCTGCCATGTGCCTCCCTGCCTTGGAGCCAACCTGTTATAGACTGAAACCTCTACAAACTATGAGCTAAATAAACCTTTCCTCTTTTAACTTTGGGTGTCGGATATTTTTTCTCAGCAATGAGAAAAGTAACTAAGACAGAGAGGCATTTTCTAAGCATAGAAGACAAGCCCAGAATTCTATCTAGGTAAGATCCAGGAATGCGGATGCCATGCTAAAGCTGTAGGTCACGGGCTTCTCTGAAATTTTCCATGTGTGTTTGACAAATAGGAAAATACATTTGTAGAAGTTCCTTAGAAATCTTGTGCCTTGAGGAAGGAAAATCCCATTGTTTTGCACTTGGGATTTTACATATATGGCAATGTTTCAGATGAAATTTGTCTGAAGGTGGAAAGGGCTGTGTGGTCAACTTGTGAAAAGAGCAAGGTAAAGAATGGAGAGGGGGTGCTGTATCCACTGTGGTGGGGATTGTTGAGCACACAAATTCTGTTTTATGTATAGGGTGCAGAAGCTTGAATTCTTCTCCTACTTAGAGATAGTCTCTGCCTTGATTGGCATGGCTGGTACACTTTGGGAGTGCAGATCCAAAGCCTAGATCACTTAGTCAAGAACACGGTCAGATGTAAACTGAGAGTCTATTTGTCTGAAGCAGTGGGAAGTTCAGGAGAAAGCAGTCTAACACCAACAGAGATCCAGGCTCATGTTTCTGGGGTGGCTGCTACATTTCCAGCTCTCCCTTCCCAACCTAAGAAGGGAAGGAAAGAGAAGAGATTGTCTTGCCAAAAAGGTTTAGCTTTCTTATTCAGGATTAGATGCCCTTTCTAAAGACTCCTGCTTACAATTCATTGGTCAGAACTATGTATTGTGGCTATCCCTAAAGGGTCACTGGAAAATGAAATATTCTAATAGAATGTATTTGTGACCCCATCCAACCTAAATTAAAGTTGATGCACTGAGACTCAAAAGTGGGGAGGGGAAGAAGGTAAAATGGGCAGTGAGAAGGCAAAAAGTGTAATCTCATTCCAAGTTTACAACAGTTCTATAAGGTAGATAATGTTATCTGTGTTTAGCTGATGAGACAATGGATTTAGAAAGGAGAGCAAAATGCCCAAAGTCACCTACACAATGAGTCACAAAGCCCAGATTTTTAAAACAGGTCTATATTATTCCAGCCACAAAAGAGTTTTCATGATATCATTCTGTCTCCCTTAGCTGTGTGACCTTGAAGGATCTGCCCAAACTTCCTGACTCAGTTCCAAGGTATTGCAAATAAGGATGATCAGACCTGCCCCAGAGGTTCTTGGGACATCAGGGGTTGGAAAGGACGGTGTCAGTGAGACCCTGGTTGTAACCATTTATCTCTTGCCAAAGTAGCTCATCTGCTGTTGACCAGTATTATTGGATATTTTGAGGAGCAGTTTGAACACTGGCATTTGAACTTGGTATGAGTAAAATCTGCTCCCTGGCATTCTGTTTGGGACTCATCTCAATTTCCTAGGAATTTCCACTGGCTGGGCTTCCTCTATTCACTTCAGGAGCTGCAGATGAATTATGAGCCACATTCCACAGCAGCTCTGAGGAAACATGATATGAAATCATCCCTCCTGGCTTTCTACCTTCTTCCCCATGATGCTTTCAATTAGAGCTAAACTTGGGGTGTTTCTTGGGTTTCATCCCCTGGAGACCGATCCCAAGACAATGCCAACCTTCTGACCTTTGAGGGAGTCTGGAGCTGCCATGGAGCCACACCTGCAAGTCTGGGTGCTTGTGGGCCCAGCTGGAGAAGCTCAGGCTGGCTCTCTGATCTCCCGCTTCTGCATTCCCTCCCCTATTCCTCCAGGAAGGATTTTGTTGTTTCTACATTCTACTCCATATTAGCCTGGGCTTTGTCCATATTCTTCTTCAGGAAAACACACAACACACTTGGACTGAATTAAACCTCATCACATCAAAACTGGTTCAGCTTTTCCCGCACACCAAACCCTTAAAGAAGAAAAAACATATGGCAGCACTGAAAATCACAAAAAGGCAAGAAAAGAAGAGCATTGCTACTCTCTGAATTCCATATCCTCTCCAAATTCCCTACGTTGAAATCTTCATGGAGAGACTGCTTTGCCCTTTCTGCTACGTGAGGACATAGTGAGAAGCTACTGTCCTGAAGAAGCAGGCTGTCATCAGACACTGGGTCTTATGGTGCCTGGTCTTGGGCTTTCTAGTCTCCAGGACTGAAGGAATGAATGCTATTTATGAGCCATCCAGTTTTTGCTGCATTTGTTGTAGCAGACTTGTTTATTTGTTAACAAGGAAAGAAGATTAAAATATGTTCACTGGAGCTGGCTAGTTAGTTCAGCGGTTGAGCACTTGCCTAGCACATGGAAGGGTTTGGATTGGATGCCCAGTACCAAAAAAATGCTCATTGGATAATAAAAGAAGAAAGAAAGGAAGGAAAAAAAGAAGAAAGGGAGAGAGGAACGACAGAAGGAAGGAAGGAAGGAAATCACAGATACAAAGCTTTTGAAAATCCCATCCGCCTTTCCCTCCTATCCCAATATCTCACTCAGTTATGTATCAGGTAAGCAAGTCATGGCCCCAGGGGAGCAGACAAAGAGCTAGGGCAGAGCACAGAGGCCTCTCATGAGGCCAGCGACTCATTTTCTGGTTGTCAGGGTCTGGTCGTCTCTTGCATCAACACATACGGTCCCATTGTATACATTTTCATCACTCCCTAACTACTCCCCAACTACTGTGTGAATATAACCACATTTTTGCATCTCTATTTTGGGAGACTCCAGCTCTTCCTCATTGCAGGGAGTTCTACAAAGAACATGGTGGAAACTGCATTTGTCAGACATGGCCGTGTACTTCTGAGTGGCAGAATCCCGGAGACGGGCTTTGGGTGCAGACCCCAGAGTCATCCTTGGACTCACAGGACAGAATATCATTTCCTCAGAGCCCTCCAACCCTGGGTAAGATTGATCTTACCAGCTTCTGTGAACACCAAAACATGCTTCTTTATGTACTTGAATTTCTCTGGCCATCAGTGCAGCTTGACATTTTTCTAATGCGATGGGCATGATGAGGTTTTGATTCCCTTCTCTGCTATGGTGATTAATGTCAGGATTTTGGCTGCAGTGGTCAGTGGGCCCTGAGATCCGTCTGCACCAAGACCTTATGACATTTTTCAATATAAAATTATGTGACAATGACACAGGAACTCACTAAGAATAATTGAGCCAACACTGTAGGATAATATCTCCCAAAGGCTTCCCTGTGCCACTCACTGGCACCTCTGTGTTGGGAAGCCCTGTACACAGATAGCCCCTGACACTCTGGGGCAACATCATTCCACTAGACACCTGGTGAGGGTCTGCCACTTGACTTAGGTTGAGAAAACTTCAGAGCATTTGGGGTTTGGGGGATGTTGGTTTTTATTTGTTTTTTATTTAATTTTTGGTTTTCCTTGTCTCTTTCGGTTTGCAGTGTTATCTGCCTTGCTCTTATCTTCGCCTTGTTCCAGTCTGGCCAGCGTCTTCCCTATGAGATGATGTCTAGCCCTGGGGTGCTCAAGCCTGGGAAGTCACCTTCTCAGTTCAAGTCCTTCAGCCTACTGAACACTCAGCCTACTGCCTTGCAGGCATTGATTTCATTTCATTCCCAATTCAGGGAGCACCTACTCTGCACTGAAATCTGGGAATATAAAATTGTAAGCCACTCACTCAGGCCATGTGGAGGGAAAGTTTGGAACCACAAGAAGTGAAAAGTCAAATGAGGGGCACATTATGGTCCTATAATTTAGCCTGGTATAAATATAGAAAGCTAAGGAAGGGGAATCATCAGTTCAAGGTTGACTGAGCAACTTAGCAAATCTTGTCTCAAAATTAAAAGTGCTGGGAACTGGGTGTGGTGCTGTATGCCTGTAATCCCAGCACTCGGGAGGCTGAAGCAGGAGGAACTTGGAAAGTTTGAGGGAAACCTGGGCTATATGGTGAACTGAAGACCAGCACAAACTGCATAGTGAGACACTGTCTCAAAAAACAAAGCAATTCAGTGTGAAGGTGAAGTACCAGTGCCATCCCAGATGGGGATGGAGTTCAGTGTGAAGGCCCTGGGTTCAAGGTCCAGGATCTACCTCACCCCCAACACACAAACAAAAAGAAAAAAAAAAAAGAGGAGGAAGGAAGGAAAGAAAGAAAGACAGAAAGATTGGAGTGAAGCCCAGGCTATGATGGAAGCAGGTCAACTCTCTTGCGTACAGTTGCTATGATTTAAATGTCTGACCTCAGTGTGATGGTGTCTGGAAGCAGAATCTCAGGAAGTAATCATAAAGCAATGTGCTTGGGAAACAGATCAGCCCCTTATAAAGGTGACACAGAAGAGGCCATGCTCCCTGTATTCTGTGGGTTTGGGAGGAGACGGCATGGGTGGGAGTGTGGCCCCTCCAGGGTATCAGGCTCACAAGCACCTTGATTGTGGGGTCCTGGCCTCCGGGCAGTGAGATCTCCATGACTCCCGAGATGCTCAGTGCCTTCTGTTATGGCTACCGGAAGTAACTAACACTACAATGACAAAGGGCTGGGCGGGCAGTGTAGACTCTGTGTTGTCTGGTTCTTCACCTGCTATGAACACGAATGAGTACTTAGAGTGTGCCATGTAGCAAGTGATCAATACATGCTAGTTGTAAAGTTACTGTGATTACTATTGTGCCTAGTCACCATGCGTGTTATTATAACATGGCAAAAAGGGGCCTCTCCAGTCTAGGGCTTCCTGGAGAAGGTAAAGCCAGATAGAGTTTGCAAGAGTGGGGAAATGGACTTAGCCTTGGCACTATAATTGTGTTATTGTGTGGAGATGTTCAGTCTCTGCCATCTCCAGTATGTTGGTTGAGCACAAGGCTGCATAACTTGCCCAAGTCCACACAACCAGCACGCGTTGGTGCTAAGATTTAAACACGTGCTACTTTATTTTTTTCTGTTTTATAACAGCAGTGGAAAAGCATAGACAGGAACAGAGGTTGAGATTTAAGTAAATGTCTTCCACACTGCTAAACTGATGCTCTTCTCACTGCCCCATGGTGCCCCCCCCACCTAAGGGAGTCCACTCTGCAGACCTTACTGTTTCAAGGACACTGGAACGAAGTGCTGGGCTTCTGTGGGAGTTAGTTTTCTTGTGTTTAGCCCTAAGCTGTCTCGGCACAGGCCTCCCTGCAGCCCCCAGGACAAGCTGGGTGAAGAGTGGACTCCCCCTGCCAGGTGCTGGACTCCTGTGAGGGGAGGAGGTGAGAGACATGAAGGACAAGAAAGGTGGCATTTTCAACGGTGGGTGATGAATGGAAACTTCCTGACATTTTAAGGGACAGTATCTGAAAGGAAGTGGAATTTTCCTCAAGCGTGGGCGGGTGATCTGTGTCACAAGTTATTGATTTGATGTGCGCGTCTTGCATTTAATCCTCTGATTAATTTGGAAGGAGGCTGCCTTCACGGCGGGCTCTTATTTAGTGTGTCTGGAAGTGTGCAGCTTCTGATTTATTTCATCTTCATTGTGAAGAGCTGAGTGACAGACTTTCTGGCAGGGTGTAAAGATGGGCTCTGTTTAAATAAGGAGCATAAAATCTTGGAAGACCCTCTATCTATCTTCTGTAATTGATTAATCACACCTGTGAATGGTAAGTTGACCTTCTGGGACAGTTCAGCATGCTAAGCCTGCCGATCTGCTGACTTCCTGCTTTCCTCTTTTAAGGACAGGAAATGACTCATCTAAGTTATGCTACAATGATTAGAATTGCAATGAACTCTTAGCTCTCTGGTGACTCAGGGCCACCAAATCTCAAGGAGCAGGTGGGAGCTCTAAGAGGCTTCCAAGATGTTCCAATTGTTTTAGTAACAAGTTGAAAATTAACACAAATCTTTAATAATATGCATCAGTGGCTCCCGTTGTCCAAGGACAAGCCTTCATTGACCTAGCAGACTCCACATATGGAACACAGTTATCTTTTCCCAAATAGCATATGGTGTTTGTTGCTGCTGAGTCAGTGGAAATGTCTACCTGCCTAGAACATTTCTTCAGGGAGACAGAGAGGATTCAGTGAGATAAAGCACCCTCCTTCCCCTCTGCCACTTTCTGCAAAGCCCCACCCACAGGCCTCCTGACAGAATGAAGGTATCTTGATCTGTCTTGAGTTAGATACCCAAATTGGTGACAGCAAACAAGAGCATTCTGGGCAAAAGTTAGGTTACTCCCAACCGAGCAAGTTGCCTTTGAAGAGCCAAGAGTAGTCCTTGTACTTTCATGGACTAAAGACTTCTGTAAGATGGTGGGAGAATTAGAGCCACAGTGAACCCCAGATGGACAACAACTAGCACCTCTGTGCAGGACAGTATTTATATGTCCTCTAAATCCTCAAGAGATGAAGTGGGGCTATTTTAGAGGTGCTAGAGCATGTGATACTGGATTATGTAATCTAGAGCATGTGATGTTGGATTATGGGCATGTAATTCCTAAACCACAAGATGCAAGTGACTCCAGGGGCTGGGGCTATAGCTCAGTGGTTCCTGCGCCTGTCTTGCAAGCACAAGGACATGGGTTCGATCCCGGTAACCACATAACAATACTGGGAGTGGAGACTCACCCCAGCAGCAATCAGTACCACATACCACAGTGCTGGGCATGGTGGCTCACGCCTGTAATCCCAGTACTTGGGAGGCAGAGGCAGGAGGATTGCTGTGATGTGAGTTGAAGGCTGAGCTCAGGGCCAGCCTGAACATAAAGCGAGACCCTGTCTCAAAACAACCTTAAAAAAAAAAAAAAAGATGCAAGTGACTCTTGGCACCACCCAGTAGTATGAATAAGATAAAAGAGCAGAAAGACTTTGTTAAACTCTCTGTGGCTCTGCGGTTTACCCAGAAGCCCTTTGAAGGAAAAGACTGCGATATGACCATGGCATGGCCTTCGGGTCTTACATACCTCAATGGGGGAGTGTCTGGCTCTGCATATAAAAGGCAAACAGCTTCCTTGGTCATCTGAGAGATGAGAAAGTACATGCCTCCCCATTCGGGTGCCGTGAAAATGATGTGGAGTAAATGACATTGAAGTGATTAGAGATTAATGGTGCTATTATCCACCTGGTATCAAATGACACTCACTAAATATCAGAGCATGGCTCTTCCTCAGCACTCAGTGGTATTTACCATCTTGATAATCAAACACCTTCTTCTTCCAGTGTTTGTAGGGTCAGTCTGTATGTTAGAGGAAAGAGGGACTGAGAATTAGGGGCCCATGCTTCTAGGAAGGAGGAACAGTGAATCTTGTTCATCATTGTATACCCGGATGATCCCTGGATCCAGCAGACATGCAGTAATGCCTCTGAGTGGATAAACCATAGGGGACAAGTAGAAAATATAGCATCTTTGGACAGAGGCCAAGATGACAAAGGAACTCAAAACCATATTGTGTAAGGAACTTTAATGGAAATAAGGGTAGAAGAAGGAAGAATCAGGCCCAGTGGTGCTGGTCAGAGTTAAGCAGCAAAGCAGAACTGAGGGTAAGACACATGACAGACAGGTATGGTTGGATGAATGGAGGACTGTGGATGAAGAGTGGACTGACTATTAAACGAAATTTAAAGATTTGCCTTATTGCTCTTTAAATTATCACTAATTACCCTGTGTGTTATGGCTGTCTTTATATGTCCCCTAAAGCCTCAAGCGAATGAGGTGGGGCTATTTAGAGGTGCTGAATCTACAGTGTGTGATGCTGGATTATGAACGTGTGATTCTTAAACCACAAGATGTAAGTGACTGGTTTGACAACACCCCAATTGCAGTAGTATGAATAAGGTAAAAGGAGCAGAAAGACTCTGTTAAACTCTCTGTGGCTCTTACTGTCTTCTGCAGCCATGAACTCTGCCACCTTGCCTAGGAGCTGGCTTATTATGAACCAAAACCTGTATGAATTATAAGCTAAATAAACCTTTTTTCCCTTTTAACTTGAGTGTTGAGTATTTTGTCTCAATAATGAGAGAAAGTGATGAGTACACTATGCAATTGTGGGCGCTGGCAAAGCAGATGCCAAGTGCACAGAGTGAGTAGTCAGGAAGGGAGTCCCCACAGGGAAGATAGCAGCTGTGGCCCAGAAACTCACTGGGAATTTGACATCTGAAAATTCCTGTCCCAGTAGCACCTGATTATTGCAGGATCAAATCCCTGAGAGAAGGTGTCTAGGTCTCCAATCCTCGCATCCAATTTACAGCTCTCAGGTTCTACAACCTGGTGGGTTTCATGGCAGCTGTGAGCTTGTCCCATCCTGGTAGATAACAATGATTATATAGTTTTCCCTTCCGAACCTCTAAATATAAATGCTTGTTTGCTTTCTTAGAATCTATATTTCTAGATAGGGGAGATTTTATCAGCCTACTAAGGTATCAAAATGGAAAGAGCCTTGGGTTTTAAAAAGGTGTGCCTAACTTGGTTAAAGATAATCTAGAGAAAATTCTGGTAGGGGTCTCCACCTAGCCACACAGACACATCCCAAAGCCATCACAGCCGTCAAAAAGAAAAACAGCAGATTCCTGTGGTCCAAGGACACAGGCTCCATGTGTAGAGATTCTGAGAGGGTTTGGACCCAACCAAAAAGAAAGCTCTCAACTGGCAAGGAGAAGGTTTTGAGAAGAGATGCATAAATAGACTATGGGTGTGCCCTTGATAATGGCAGGAGGATATGCAGGCTGATCTGTAAAATCCCTGTCTTTCACTGAATTCTGTGACCCACCCCCAATAAGTCAGGGACAGGGGCTCTGACACTGATGTTGTTTCTTACATGTAGGACTATATTACATACTCAGTCAAGATTTTTATGACATTTGTGGGACCAACATCTTCAAAATTGCATCTCATTTAAGTCATGATAGTTAAAACTATATCTGCCAGGGCCGGGGAGTTAGCTCAGTGGTTCCAGTGCCTGTCTTGCAAGTGCAAGGACCCTGGTTCGATCCCCAGAAACCACATAACATACTGGGTGTGGAGACTCATGCCCAGCAGCAACTACTACCACACACCACAGTGCCGGGCGTGGTGGTTCACACCTGTAATCCCAGCACTTGGGAGGCAGAGGCAGGAGGATTACTGTGATGTAAGTTTGAGGCTGAGCTCAGGGCCAGCCTGAACCACAAAGTGAGACCCTGTCTCAAAAAAACCTTAAAAAAAAAAAAAAAAACTACATCTACCAGTTGAAGGCAACACCAAATCAACAAGTCACGTGACCCAGGGGTCACATGACCTGGGGTCACATGACCTGGACAAGAACATGTGGATAACCTCTGAGATAAGCCACAGGTCCACTGATAGGCACCACCACAAGGTGAATGACAACCTCTAAGTTTGCTGAAGGACAAACTGGTTTCAGTCTACCCTGTGTATCTGCTGTCATTCCTCTTCCTAAAAGGCCATTTGTGGAGAGCCGCGCTGGTGCCACACCTAAAAGATGGCGCCGGCTTCCTTTCTCTTTCCTCCTGATGGCGTGCGCTCCCTCTGCCACATGACTCCTTGCGGGGTACTAGGCTGACTCAAGCATAGTTTGGTTGCTGCGCGGACCAATGGTAGGCCACTACACCTGATCCCCTGATTGGCGGAAGAGATGCATATAAGG
>PVIR01000094.1:226113-284985 GCA_004026965.1 Petromus typicus | reverse complement strand
GGGCCGGGGAGTTAGCTCAGTGGTTCCGGCGCCTGTCTTGCAGGCGCAAGGGCCCGGGTTTGATTCCCCGGTAACCACATAACAATACTGGGTGTGACCCAGCAGCAACCAGTACCACATACCACAGTGCCGGGCGTGGTGGCTCACGCCTGTAATCCCAGCACTCGGGAGGCAGAGGCAGGAGGATTGTGATGTGAGTTTGAGGCTGAGCTCAGGGCCAGCCTGAACCACAAAGCGAGACCCTGTCTCAAAAAACCTAAAAAAAAAAAAAAAAAACTTTTACCTAAAAGACAAGCTTAATTATTAACCATAACCTATATTTTGTCTGTTCTGTTCCTCATTCAAGAGTGCTTTGTCTTTTCGGGTGTGGTAGTTAACGCCTGTAATCCTAGCACTCAGGAAGCAAGGCAGGAGGAATGCTGAATTCGAGGCTAGCCTGGGCTACACAGTGAGTTCAGAACCAGACTGACTACAAAGAGAGACTGTCTCAAAAACCGAAAAAAAAAAAGCTTTGTCTTTTCCTTTACAAGCTTTGCTTGCAGCAGTAACATATCGATAGCAAATATATGTATGTCCTCACATTTGACCCAGCTGTTCCCCTTCTAAGTATCTTTGTAAGAGAGTTTAAAGCATCATATCACGGTACTATACACACATGTTTATAGCAGCAAAATTTATAATAGCTAAATTTTGAAAACAGTCCATATGCCCATGAAAAGATGAATGGATTAAGAAAATGTGGTCTCAGGGCTGGGAATTTAGCTCAAGACGTTCTACGCCAACCTTGGAAGCACAAGGGCCTGAATTCAATCCCTAGTACCCCACCCCTCAAAAGAGAGAGAACAAAAGTGTGGTCTTTATATATAATGGAGTACTCCTCTGCCATAAAGAAAGATCAACTTGAGTCATTTTTTGGTAAAGGATGCATAATTTTAAGTGAAATAAATTGGATTAAAAAATTTTTTTTGGAAACAGTTTTGCTTTGTAGTTCAGGCTGGTCTTGAGCTCAGCCTCAAACTCAGCAATCCTCCTGTCTCTGTATCCTGAGTCCTGGGATTATAGGTGTGAGCTGGGGATCAAACCTGGGTCCTTGTGCTTATAAAACAGGTGCTGGAACCACTGAGCTAAATCCCTGGCCCCACAATTTATTTATTTATTTATTTTTTTTTTTTTTTTTAGGTTTTTTTTGAGACAGGGTCTCCCTTTGTGGTTCAGGCTGGCCCTGAACTCAGCCTCAAACTCACATCACAATCCTCCTGCCTCTGCCTCCCGAGTGCTGGGATTACAGGCATGAGCCATCACGCCCGGCACTGTGGTATGTGGTACTGGTTGCTGCTGGGTGTGGGTCTCCACACCCAGTATTGTTATGTGGTTACCAGGGAATCGAACCTGGGCCCTTGCACTTGAAAGACAGGCGCCGGAACCACTGAGCTAACTCCCCGGCCCCACAATTTATTTTTTAAAGAGTGTTTTGAATGAATGATCAGGTTTAGAGGCAAGAAGAATTCATTTTGGAAAATCTGCCAGGGGCAGATGTCCAGCAGGTAGCAGGACGGATAACGAGAAGAGACATTTGAGTCAATGCACTGAAATCGGAGCAGAGATGAGATCTCCAGGGAAACAGGACAGAGAAAAGAGCAGCTAGCAGGGTAAGTCAAACCCCAGGTGGAACCTAACTAGTCCTCGGCTTATTAGAAGCTCTTTGCTTCTACCTTGGTGTCTTTGTGATAAATCATCCTTGAAAGCTGGGCGTGATACCACTACAAGCACTTGGGAGGCTGACACAAGAGAAACACTGCAAGTTCGAGACCAGCCTGGGGTGCATACAGAGAAATCTATCCAGAGAGATCCAATCTCAATTAAAAAATATATATATATCCCGAGGCTTAACCTAGCTCAGGGCAGTTCTTGCTCATTTGCCATCAGAAGGGTCTCAAGTAATAACACATCATCTCCACTGTGGCACCATTCACCAAGATGGTCACCTGGGTCTGTTCATTCAGTCACTGACCAACCATTGCTGTAGTTGCCAATTAACGCTGAGCACAACAAAGCCCTCCTAGCTTCCCCTTCCCTTACCCAACCCCATAACCCCAACCCCACTCAGGTTTACACCTGCCTCCTCATTCAGATGTCCCTGCCTCTTCCACCACCCCTGCGAGAGCACCTGCCAGAGTAGGGAGAGCAGTTCCTAACACTCAGTTCTGGTCATTTTTATTTCCTGCTTAAAAACTCTGTGCTCAAGCTGACCGGAAGTAGTAGCTCAGAATACAGACCAAAAAATGCATCAAGGAAATTACTTGATTTTGGGAGTAGGGATTTAGCTCAGTGGTTCTAGCACCAGCTTTGCAAGCACAAGGTCATGAGTTCGATCTCTGGTATTCAAATACAAAAAAACCATAAAAGAAACAAAAATAAGAAAAAAAGGAAAAAAATAGAAATTACCTGATTTTTCAGAAAGCAGAAAAACAAAAATGTCCTTCCATACTCCCAGGACAGAGATCAACCTCCTTAGCCTGGTCTTCAAGGCCCTGTCACACGGCCTTCTGTGCCGTTAGCCTGGCGCCCCACCATCTCTGCTTGGCTTCTCCAGTACAGAACGAAGTTCCAGGTGGGGCTCTGCTGTTCCCCCTTGATTTGGGCCACCTTCTCCTGGCTGTCCACTTTTAAGGGCTTACTTAGCTCAGGGTGCCCCAACAGGAAGTTCTTGCACATCACTGCGTTGGGTCAGCGTGGGAGGTGAGGAAGCAGAGTCACTGGTAGGAGCGACTTGCCGAGCCCCTTACCTAGACCTTCTCCAGGGCGGGGAAGCTGGTGTCGGTCTCTTGCAGTGGTTACCATAGCCAAGGTTGCTGTCCTTTCCCTGTCCTTCCTCTCATCCTGTTCAGGACAGTTCTCAATGTTCCTCTTCCAGGCTTTTGCTGAACTTTCTCTTTTGGGAATGTGACCCTAAATCTCCCCACAAAGACCCCAAGTTTGCCCATGCCTCCAAACCTCTCTATCAAATATTGAACTTTTCCTTATGACTCCTAAAGCTCCATTGGTTTCCCCAAATTCCATTTTAAAAAACTTTTCCCTTCACCTCCCCCAGGAGGAGGATGGCGAGCCCCTTACCTAGACCTTCTCCAGGGTGGGGAAGCTGGTGTTGGTCTCTTGCAGTGGTTACCAGGGCAGGGGGAGGACAGGTTTCTCCTTTATACTGTCACCTCTCCACCCCTCGTACCTCCCCCACACAGCTGCTCAGAAACAGGACACTCCCCCATCTATTTCTGGATGTTTCCTCAAGACTCAGGAACACTAACCCTTGCCCAGTCAGACCTGGGACTGTGCTCCTCTCATGAAAAAGAAAAGCTGTATTTCCTGAGGGAAGGTGGGCTGAGGCTTGGAGGATCCTAGCTGGGACAACCACCTCCTTCCTAGGCTGGGTCCTCCTTCTGGCCATCCTAGGAGACGTTAGAAAGGGCTGCAGCGCCTCTGGCCCCAGGGCCATCTTCTTACACTTTATTCATTTGTTGGGAACATCAAGACTTTCTGCAGGTCCCAGGAGAGATTTGGACTAGAGCCTGGATTCTGTGTCTCAGCTCCAGCCCCGCCCCGGGGGCCCTGTCAGGTTCCAGGTCCTACGTGGGAGAAGCAATTTCTCCAGGTCAGAGGGTGTAGAGAGGATAGTGCTTTGGTCCCAGTAAGTCTGGCTCCAGGGCTGTCCCAATGGGCCACACTGTTCCCATACAGCATCTCCTGCTGCAGCAGCTGCAAACACTCAGGTCCTGGCAGGGAAAAGGGTAGGCAGGATCTGTAGGGATGGTACTGTTCTTTGTTTTGATTCTATCAGTTCGAGGGACCAAACGCCGGACCTTGTGCTTGGGAGGAAGGCTTCTGGATGTTGGGCTACATCCCCAGCCCAAGGCGCTATTTTTTCCCAAGAACATGAACTATAAAATGACAATGGATTTTCTCTTTGAGGAAGGCCTTGGGGTGGCCATTCTCAGGGGAAGGAGATAAAAACACTTGTGTTGAAGCTATTTCCTGCTAAGCACCCATTCTTTTTAAAATTTATTTTATTAGTACATTTTATATAGACGTTGTGATCACAATCAACACTGAGAATTTGTACTAGAACATGACACGACTTCTCATTTTGGGGGGTGTCACTCTCTCCACACTTGCTCTTGGACACGTTTTCTCCTCCTCCTCCTCCTCTTCCTCCTCATTTCGGAAAGGGTTTGAGGGGGAAAAAAAACCAAAAAAAGCAGGATTCTCAGCGAAGGCAACTCTTTATTCGGCTGACAGTGAGGGAGTGGGGACAGGAGTTGGGTGTTACTGGACCAGACCAGGTGGAGCCTTAGCACTGGCCTGCTAGGCCTATCCCCGCCTCCCGGGCAGCGGCTCTTAGACCCTGACTTTCAGGAGCCCCTCTCTGGGAGAAGGACACCCCTCCTCCGGCTCTGGGTGACGCCACCTACTGATCCCTCAGCCGGCCCCTTCTCCAGTTACCCCTAATCTGGCAGCCAAAACTCGGAGCTAGGTTATTTATAGACGGGCCCTGAGGGGCAGGGAGAGGAAGCCAGTGTTTACAAACATAGGGTCACCAGACTCCTAGATCACAACGAGAAGGTCTGGGGAAGGGGGTAGGGTTGGACCCGGGACCCCAGGCGAGAACTCTGCCCCTGAGTCAACTCCACTCCGGGAAGGGGCAAGGGATGAAGAGAAAGGAGGGGAGCACGTGACCCAACGTGTGGGGCGTATATAGACCGTATGCAAATCACTGAGCGCACAAGTGGCCTCTCTTGGCCAGTGGTAGCCCCGCAGGGTGACCCTCGCGCGGTTCCCTGGCCGGGTGGTCTGGGGGCCGGCGAGCGGGTCAGGGTCCCCCGAGCAGTCTCACAACTTCTTCCTCCTCCCTGGCCTCCAGCGGAGCCAAGGATGGTGCTTGAGCGGGACCCACCGTCCTTGGCCGGGCCGCTGCGGGGCTCAGCTCCCCACTCTGCCGCTCCCTCTCCCCACGCCCCGAGTCCGACCTTCCGTTGTTGGGCAGCAGGTGTCGGGTTACCGCCCAGGGGCTATAGTTAGCCTCGGGACTTTGTGTGGCAATCCGCGGAGAGCGCGGCGCCCGCCAGACTGTAGCCCCCTACGAGCCTCAAGCACCGCTCTCTTCTCTCTCAGCCCCCACAAGCTCCAGGTGGGTCCTCGTCCTGGGCCCGCTTTCAGGAGGAGCCCTAGGACCACCGCCGCCTTAATCGCCGGCCGGAGCACCCCGGGCCGGAGACCCCGAGGGTGGGGGTGTCGGTGAGTCTGGGGAGCGAGACCCGGGTTTGAGCTGGTACAATAAAATCCACGGCCCCGCCCACCATCAGACCACGCCCATTCCGGGCCAGGTCCGCGGACCCGACCAAGGATTCCTCCAGCTGGAAGGAGGAAGGGGCCTGGAGCCCATCGGAGCCCAAGCCGGGACTTCACTACTGCAAGCAGGTCTCGCCTTCACCTGGACTTCACCGTGCAAGCAAGACCTCTCCAGGGATGATGCTGGAGGCCCTGCTGGTCGTCTTCAGCTGCCTCAGCCTCCACACGCTCTGGCAGGTAACTCCGGGAACCATCCCTTGCCACCAAGGGAACTGTTAGGGTGCAGATCCTGTGGAGGTGGACTAACGAGTGATGCCTCAACCCCTCCTCCATTCCACCGAATCCTCCTCTTCTCAGGAGCTCCCATTCCTGCGGAACCTCAAGTTCCCACTCGCTGTCCCAGAACCCATCGACAGCTGCAGCTCCTTTGTCCTCAATTTTTATCTCCAATCCCCTCTGGTTACCCGTATGTTGCTCTCTGGGACAGCCCCCCACACCCCGGCTTGGGATAAAGGCTTCTTCTTCTTCTTCTTCTTCTTTTTTTTTTTTTTTGAGACATGATCTTGCTATGTTGTCCAGGCTGGTCTTGAACTTGAACTCACTGTATAGCCCAGGCTGGTGTCACACTCGTGGTGATCCTCCTGCCTGAGCTTCCCGAGTGCTTGGATTAAAGCAGGTGCCACCAAGCTCGGCGTGATAAGAAAAGGTTCCGTCTGAAGCAGGGGAAAACTAGAGACCCCAGGGCTGACAGTGGTTGGGAGTAGGGGTTGAGCACCCCCAGAGGCTTCCCAAAGGATGAGAGGCATGGCGGGAGGAGGATGGGGATAACGGGGTCAGGCCATGGGGCCCTGGACATTGGCTGTGTTTACCAGCAGCAGATGGATCTTAGAGCCAGAAAGCGCCTGGAGTCATCCAGCCCCAGCTTCCCACGGAGCTCAGAAACATTCCTTGTGATAACAAGGCCCCCTTTTAGGTTGTGCAGGATGACCTTCACACTATCCTCACAATACCGCGGGGAGGGTAGAAGTAGCCTCATTACAGGTGGAGAGCCTGAGGCTGGGAAAAGTTTGAGACTCGCCAAGATCTCTCAGCTGTGAGGTGGTGTTTGGCGTCTATGTCAGTCCCACTCCGCCTGTGTTGTTTATGCCTCTCCTTAGGCCCTTGCCAAGTTGCATACACCAGATGTTTGGGCAGAGAAATGAGATTCTGACCTGGGCAAAGTGGCACACGCCTGTAATCTCAGCCACTTGAGAGCCTGAGGCAAGAGGATCACAAGTTCAAGGCCAGCCTGGGTAATTTAGCCCAGCTATGTCTCAAAATAAAAACTAAGAAGCATTGGGGACATAGCGCAGTGGCAGAGTGCTTTCCTAGCATTTGCAAGGAATTTCTGGGTTCAGTCCCAGTACTGCCAAAAAAAAAAAAAAAAAAAGAGAAAGAAAGGAAGGAGATTCTTGTTTCTGAGCTGGCCTGCCACCAGGACCCCTATCTAGTGCTATGAACTTACGTTCTTTCCTGTTGTGGCTCCTCTCTTCCTTACGTCCATAGGCCCAGGCTGTTCCTATCCTGCCCCTGGGCCTGGCTCCAGACACTTTTGATGATGCCTATGTGGGCTGCTCGGAGGTCATGGAAGAGAAGGCAGCCGCCCTGCTAAAAGAGGAGATGGCCCACCATGCCCTGCTGCGGGAGTCCTGGGAGGCAGCCCAGGAGGCCTGGGAGTACCGGCGTCGAGGGCTCACCCTGCCCCCTGGCTTCAAAGCCCACCATGGAATAGCCATTATGGTCTATACCAACTCATCTAACACCTTGTACTGGGAGCTAAACCAGGCTGTGCGCACGGGCGGTGGCTCCCGCGAGCAGTACATGAGGCACTTTCCCTTCAAGGCCCTGCATTTCTATCTGACTCGAGCCTTACAGTTGCTGCGGGGCAGTGGAGGCTGCAGCGGGGAACCTGGGGCAGTGGTGTTCCGAGGCGTGGGCAGCCTCCACTTTGAACCCAGGAGTCTTGGGGACTTGGTCCGCTTCGGCCAGTTTGCCTCCAGTTCCCTGGACGAGGCAGTGGCGCGCAGGTTTGGTAATGCCACCTTCTTCTCTCTAAGGACTTGCTTTGGGGCCTCTATCCAGGCCTTGTCTGTCTTCCCTGAGGAGCGCGAAGTGCTGATTCCCCCTCATGAAGTCTTCTTGGTCACTGGGTTCTCCCTGGATGGAGCCCGGAGCGTAGTGACTCTCTGGAGCTATAATCAGACCTGCAGCCACTTTAACTGCGCATATCTGGGTGGTGAGCTGTGCATGGGGGTTGCAGGCTTGGCAGGGTGGGTGAGATAAGCCAGGACGCCCCACATAATCCCCAGAGCCTTCAGGAGACCCACTTGGTTAATGGTGAAAGGTGGAGGCCGGAAGTGAGCTGCAGTGGTCCTCTGAGAGCCAGAATACCAGGTCCTGTAAGCGTTTCCACACCTGTGAATATTCTCAGATGAGTCTGTATGTTCTCAGAAAGTCCCATCTACTGTAGTCTCCCAGACCGAGAAAGCCTGGGTCTGGAAGTTGGCGTACAGAGCAAAGGTTCAGGAGTCCAGCTTTGGATCCCAGCGAGCCCTGGGCTTGGTGGTGTTGACAGGACACAAATGTGGGGTCCCCAAGGGCTGGGGCTGGGGAATGAATGGAAGAGTGACTGGGCAGGGTGGGAGCAGGGATGGATAAGCGATGGAAAGACTTCCTGGGAAGGGCGGAGGAAAGGAAGTCAGGAGTCTGCTGTCAGGTGAAGGGAAAGATAGATGGAGAGGGCGAAAGGCCCCGCCAGGACCTGGTAGGAAGGACATTCAGCACACGTCTCACAGAGCTCACTGAGCTGTCTGTTGCAGGCCAGAAGAGGCGAGGCTGTGTGTCTGCACCAGGTGGGTCACCTTCCCGCCACCTGTCAGCTGCTTTGACCCCCCTGCCTTCTGAGCCCTTCACTGTTTTTCTTCTTTCTCCAGCAGCAGGGCAGCCAGAGTCACCCTACAAAGGGCCCTTCCCTCTGCTCTCCTGGAAGACCCCATTCTTGGCCCCGGAGAGGTTCCAGCTCTCAGGAGCTGGGCCCTGAAAGCCGACACTGCCAGTTAGGAACCTGGAAACCGGTGAGCTTCCTACAAAGGAAGAGGGGCTAAGCAGCCTCAAGAAGAGCGTGGTTCTGGACCGAGCCCTAGCAGCCATCTCCCTGTCTGGGTTTGGGGAGACCGAGGCCGTGGCAAGATTGAGGGGGTCCCACAGTGTGGTGGGGACCTTCTGGAACAAGCAAGGGAAATCCCGTGGTGGCCGCTCAATTAAACTGTGCTGTAGTGTGCAGACGTGGAATTTGATGACTGGTTTATTTTCTGACACCAGACCATCTGCCCTCACCAGGCTCGGACTGAGGGACTAAAATATTAACTTCCTGATTGCTCCTAGACATGGCCCTGTCAAAATGGTGCAGCTTAACCACTAGAGGGTCCTCACAACAACCACGAAGGCAGGAAGGGGACAGATGGGCTCCTCAGCCTGTCTGTGTGACTAGCGACGCAAAGCCGAGGAGGGGCAGAGCTTGCTCAAGGTCAGGCAGTGTGGGAGCCAGGCCTCTTCCTTCTCCAGCCTGCTGCCTCCAAGTTCAGGGAAGTCACAGGATTCTGAGCCCCGACCCCTGACCCTGACTGTAGAGCAAGCCGTCTTGCCCTGCCCTGCTCACACAGGGTCCACTAAGGGGCAGGAGTGTGGGGAGGAGGTGAAAACATTGAGAGGTAAAGGTTCCCACAACATCCATGTGTGGAATTTACGGAGCAAGGAAAGCAGCAGGGCTCCTACTACATGCACTAACCCCACTCAGCAGGCTGCTGTACTCTGCAGCAGTCACCGTGCTAGGATTCCCCCTTGGCCCCTAAATCCATCCCTGTGGACAGGTCCGAGGCCCCCTCTGCTTCTTCCTCTCTGTGCACCAGCACCTGAGTGGGGGAGGAGAGCCCATCTGCCGAGGGAGCTGTACACTGCACCCCAGCTTCGGAAGAGTCTTGGGTCTCCATAATCCCCGGCACTGTCAGCTCTAGGGTCTCAGAGATGGAGGGACCCAGGTTCTGGAAGCTGTTGCGCACTCGGGTGATGTAGCGGCTGAGGATGCTGGCGCCATCAGGAGGCCGGGATGGCCCTCCCGCCTCCATGGTCCGCCGCACACAGGCCACCTCACTTTGCAGCCTCGACACGGTCTTGGTCAGCTCTGTCAGTCTGTTGCCCAGGTCTGGGGAAGTGGAGCATTGAGGGGAAGTCTTTCAGAAAATGAGCTCACTCTGATTCCCTCAGCAGGACCCCAGGGACAGTCTGGGGTTCTCGAGGGAGGGGGATGGGAAGCAGTGAGGAGTCAGTGGGTAGCAGGATCTGGGACAGATGAATGTGAGTACTGGGGGGAAGGTGGTGACTTTAGGTGACATAAAGTCTTATGGGCCAGAAAAGGGGCGGGGCATCACTGGAGAGTTTCTGGTTGGGGATTTACGTTCCCTGTCAGCCCTCTCCCCAGTCTACACCTGGCCAGCTCCCACCGACCTGGCCTTTCTCCACCTCTCCCTCCCCAGGCCTCTCAGAACCATCTTCTGTCCCTTGGCACACACTGCAGCCGCGTCTCTGAGCTGAGCACTTCCTGCCCAGCGTGATAGGCTGATCCTTTCTACCTATACAGCAGGTCTGGCTGTGTACACAGGGTCCTCCCTCCAGCACTGCCTGGAACAAGGGAGGGCGCAGCAGGGAGTGTCATGCGAATGAGAATGGACAAAAACAGGAGCCAGCGCAGGAAAATAAGTGGTTAAAGGAAGTGAATGTATAAGTGCCCGAGTGGGTCAAAAGGTCCCTGAGCTCGAGGGACTGCGCTGAGCCGGTTATGGCTTCCGAGGGCAGGGTTCAGTGGGCCAGCCATAAGTGGAGGCTGAACGAGAGTGTGGGGAATGTCCCACTTGATCAAGCAATAGGATTGGAGGTGGACAACTAACCTTTCCGGCGGGTCTCCTCGAACTCGCGCCGGGCAGTCTCTATGTAGCGCTGCACCAGAGCCTTGATGACACGAAGCCGGTAGGATCCAGGTTCTGCCTCCCCAGGCCCGGCCCCGGCCCCAGCCCCTGCGTTGGCCTGGAACCGAGGACAGGAGGATCAGGGAGATTCTCCACACCAGCCTTCCTCTAATCCCTGTCCAGCTCTGGCAACAGAAGACCAAGGAAAAGTCTGCACAGACATTTCCGTCCCTATAGGCCGTATACCTAGAGCCCGATCTGCCCCTATGTCACAGTGGAGTCCTAAGGAATGGAAGGACAGGGACCAGAGTTAGGGGAGACCTGCCTGAAAGACTCTGGGGTTGGAGATGAAGGCTGTGAGGTGGGAGGAGCCCGGTACACAGCTGGCGGTGGTGCTGATCTCCATTCAGAAGGGGCTGTCATGCCAGGCGAATGGCTTAGGGTGCAGACAGTGAGCGGCTCAGGTGCCCACCCTCTCTCAAGCCCCTGTTGGACTTTTTTTTTTAGGTTTTTTTTTTTGAGACAGGGTCTCGTTTTGTAGTTCAGTCTGGCCCTGAGCTCAGCCTCAAACTCACATCACAGCAATCCTCCTGCCTCTGCCTCCCAAGTGCTGGGATTACAGGCGTGAGCCACCACGCCCGGCACTGTGGTCTGTGGCACTGGTTGCTGCTGGGTGTGAGTCTCCATGCCCAGTATGGTATGTGGTTACTGGGGATCGAACCCAGGGCCTTGCACTTGCAAGACAGGCACCAGAACCACTGAGCTAAATCCCCCGCCCTGGACTTTTAATTTCCCAACTGGTGAGGCATTTAACCTCGGCATTTTGATGTCTTCAGAAACATCCCATCACAACTTGGCACAGTTCACCTAAAGCTTAGAGGGTGTTTGTGGTTTGGCAGCAGCGGGGCATGGACTTCTGTTTAGGCCACGCGCCACAGGGTCAGAAATTTGGGAAATGGCTAAGCCAGGAAGAGGGAGAGAGAAGGCACACAAGAGTGTGGGGACTGGGGACAGGCTTTCTGGGGAACACCCCTGGAAGACACATGGGGGCCGTGCGTGGAAATGGGTAGGGAGAGTAGTGCATTTAAGCGTGGCGCGAGGACCAATGAGAAGCAGGTGAGGTACTTACAAAGGTAGGGATCGGGGGGTAGTCTGGCTTTTTGGTTTTGCAGCAGAAGCAACAACAGCAGATGAACCGAAAAATTCTCCTGAGAGATTTGAACGGTGAGAAGGTTAATCAGGGGACAGGCTGAGAAATGGGGCAGACACTGGCAGCTGGGGCTTGGGGGAGAGAGCCTTGGGATCATTACCTGAGGAGGTAGAAGAAGGCCTTGGGGGTGGGCAGAATGTTGAAGGGCACAGGCAGCGTCAGGCCCTCCCGGAAGTAGGACAGGTAGAGCTTGGAGCGGGCAAACTTCCACTCCACATCGGCATCATCCTGGGAGACAGGAGGGAGGGGGCTGTGCAAGGACCACATGGACAGCTGGGCCTCTTGCTCAGCCTGCTCTTTCCCCCAGTCCTCACATCTCATTGCCCAGGGCACCAACCACTCTCTCCCTCATCCTTCTCTCAAACCGAATCTACCGAATCTACCACACTGACAGAATCTACCAGCCACACACCCTGCTGTCTCCTCCCACTCCCTGCCTTCCTGTTACCTTTTTCCCTCTAATTTGTAGTTCCTGCACACCTATTCTCCAGCCTGCCCACCCGTGCCCGTCTCCTTCTCTCTCCTTTCTCTTGTTCCCGTCGAGCCACAAGACAACCGTGGAGGGAGAACAGGAAACCAGGTGTCTGGACTCTGGCCCCATGCCTTCCTCTGACTGTCTTTCTCTTCTTCCAGGCTGTAAAGTGGCCTCAGTTCACGCACCTCAATCTTCTGGAAGGAGTTGGTGATCATGGCAATGAGCATGTTGAGCAGCACAATGACCATGACAATGGTAAAGATG
The DNA here is from genome assembly GCA_004026965.1 of Petromus typicus. NCBI lineage: Eukaryota > Metazoa > Chordata > Mammalia > Rodentia > Petromuridae > Petromus > Petromus typicus. Next base: position 272,696 of record PVIR01000094.1, on the reverse strand, counting down.
CCATAGAGGGCCCGGCCCACGAATTCAGGCACCAGAAACTGAGGCATGTCCACCACTTTGTGCTCCTCCATGCCAAACATGGTCCAGAACAGAAACTGGAACGTCTCGTTGAAACTGGCCAAGGCAAGGACAGGAAATGGGGGTGGAGGAGGAGCCTGGGCCCCGCCCACACACAAGCCACCCTCCAGGACCCAGCCAAAGAATTCACGTGCCCATGGAACCCGTGGGCCAGTCCTGACCCTTACAGACACTTGTCATTTTTGAGCGCCAAACTTTTTTCTTTATTTACTGAGCAGATAATGTCACAAATATTACGCATACACAGGGGAAGAAGACAAGTAAAGTCTCTGTCTTGAAGAACCGTGTGTGTGTGTGTGTGTGTGTGTGTGTGTGTGTGTGTGTGTGTGTGTGATGGCCAGAAGGGACTGGCTTGTGTGAGATAAGTATTGACCTTGTAGAGCAAAAACAAAGATCCTTTTCAGGGTCTGTGGACAGTAGGAACCTGTGCTGAGTACTAAGCAGACGGGTGAAGCCTGATTTACATTTGACATCATTCTGGGGATTGTGGTAGACTGCAAGGGAAAGAGGTGAGTGAGTGAAGGCTTGGAGGCCCGCTGAGAAGCAGGTGCCCTGGTCTAGTGGGGGGGATGGGATGGAGCACACTGACAGAAGCTTCCATGCCACCTCTGCCGGGATGGAAGCACTTCCTGAACCGCCTTCCCTGCCTCCCCCAGAATGTGTTTATCCTTTTCCTAACTGCTGGATTGATTTGTGAATTTGTCTTGTTCCCCCCATCTCAGTACTAATTCAGACACAGATTACCAGAGCCTCACACCGGCCCATGTTACTTCCTCCTCCACATCGTGCCAACAGTGTTCTTTCCAGACTGACCCCATCTGTGGTACCTCTGCTTGTCAACCTTCAGATATTCCTAGCTACCACCGACCATGTGTCTACTGTGCAGTCTGCCTGAAATGTTCCACAAAAATACTTTTGGTGTCACTCATGACTGAATAGCCCAGGAGGGCCCAGCCTTGCCCAGCTATGGTGGAGTGATGGCCCCGGCACCCACACAGCAGGCTGGAATGAGCAGTGACTGTCCCTGGCACTATTATTCACGGTTTAAACTATGAAAGCTCAGTCCCTTTTTAGTAATATCGTGAAGTGAGGCCCATAATTTAAGCATCCTCTGTAAGAAGACTGAATAAAGCTTCCATGTACACCGAAACCACAAGAAAGTCTTGACCTTTATCTGCAGGCCCAAGTGAGGGTCTTCTAGAATCACCACTAACCATTACACAATTGCACTTGTGAAGAATTTGTGACCGGGTCCCTGTCGGAAAGTCACCAGAGTTCCCCTGCACCTTCTCTGAAGTCCATAACCCTTCCGAGACGATCCAGATTCTCCCTTCTCTGTGGAGCCCCCTGTGACCATCCAGGACGGAGGGGCTTCCCTCTGGGTACCCTGAGCATATGTCCCCCCTTTTGCCTAGTTCTTATTTTGTCAAACTGGTCTTATCTGCTCACATGGTCTCTTCGAGAAAATTGGTCTGGCTAACTTCTGTTTCCTGCACCAGGGACACAATCTGCCACAATGAAGTTGTCAGTACGTCTGTGAACTCAACAAACCCACAACTGCATGACTGTGAAAGTCAATCAGTTTAAACAGTGCATGAATGAATGACCAAATAAACATGCAAGAGTTTAATCATTGGCCTTATTTGGAAAAATTCAGCATCCAGAAAATGGACCATGAATTTTATCCTTGTAGACAGGGCCTCACTATGTGTGTTGGAGCTTGTGGTTCTCCTGCCTCAGTCTCATCGGTGCTGGTATTATTTTCTTTCTTCCCTGGCTTCTCTCTCTCTTTCTGTCATTACACATCTTCCTTCCATTTTGAAAAAGTATTTCTCTATACCAGTTAATAAACGCAAGAGAAATGATGGAACCAGGAAATCACCATCTGTAAACTGCCATTGTAGAACCCAGTATAGGTAAGAATCATCTATGGGGCCAGAGATTTAGCTCAGGGGTTCTGGCGCGAGTTTCATCCCTGCTAACTACATACAACAATGCCGGGCTGGTGACTCACACCCACCAGCAATTAGAACCACATACCACAGTGCTGGGGGTGGTGGCTCACACCTGTAATCCCAGCACTTGAGAGGCAGAGGCAGGAGGATTGCTGTGATGTGAGTTCAAAGCTGAGCTCAGGGCCAGTCTGAACTACAAAGCGAGATCTTGTCTCAAAAAAAAAAAAAAAAAAGCAAGACTCTTTTTAGCAACTGGGGAAATGTGAGTAAGGACTACACAGTAATATGGTATGGATATTAAATTTCTTTTTTTGTATGTGTGGTTTGAGGATTGAACTTAAGGGCTGTGTGTGCTAAGCAAGTGCTCTACCACTGAGCTACATCCTCCAGCCCCTGCATTTTTTAGTGTGATGGTGGTTTTGTGGTTATGCTCCTAGGAGTCATCCTGAACTATCAAGGGGTGAAGTTTCATAAAATTTACCATGTGTAAGTGTTACGAGGGAAAAAAGAATAAAAAGAACAATAGATAAGCAAGGTGGCAAAATAGTAACAATTGCTAGGTACAGGGTGTGTGGGTAGAACTTTCAGTTTTTTGTAGGAAAAAGTTAAAAGTTTGGGAAAGAAACAAGTGAATAAGTGAATGTATAGATAAACAAATGAGACTGAATGAATCAATGAGAAACTAAGTGAGTAACAGAACTGAGTGAATAAATGAAGGAAAGAGAAAGAGATCAGGCTGCAAACCCCACTGCCCGCCCTGCCGGCCCTGCCCCGGCCCAGCCTACTTGCCCAGCTGTTCTGTCTCCTGGTAGGGCACGTAGATATTGTTGAGGCCGCAGAGGAAGGCAGTCAGGATGATCATGAGGATGAACATGAACCTGGCAGGAGCGGGCATGGTAGGGTCAGAGCAGGGCTCTACCCTGGGAGAAGTTGGCTCGGGGAACAGGGACCAGGGGTGAGGAGCCCGGGGTGGGGTGGGAGGTCACCTCGCGAGCAGAGGTCAGCACCCGACACCACGTCAAGAGCTGACACCACTAGGGCGGAGCAATCACAGGAGGCGAAATGGAGACTATGGGCAAGCAGGGGCAGCACGCACCGGATCATGTCATCGATCATCCTGCCGATGGAAATCTGCAGAGTGCCCAGCGACTCGTGGGCCGGCAGAATGTAGGCCAGGCGGGTGAAGCTGAGCATGCTGGTGACAGCGAAGAGCACCTCGGCCAAGAACTGGGGGTCCTCGGTGCGCCACTCGCTTCGCTCTGTGCAGGGAGGGATGGGGAGGAGGCTGAGGCCCGGAAGAGCAGAGGCAGGGGACCGAGGCCCGAGTCTGGAGGACGCTCACCAGCTGTGGTGAAATAGCGGCAGGCTGCACTGCCGGAGGCGTCCCTGCAGGACACGAGGGCGAGCCCCGCGATGAGGAGGCGCAGGGCAAAGGCCGCCAGGTACAGGGACAGGATGACCACGTCCAGGAAGTTCCACCAGTCCAGGAGGTAGCTTCGCAGGCCCTCGATCCACACTTCCTTGCACTCAAACCACAGAAAGCCTGGACGGGAGGCAGGAGTCAGGAAGAGTAGGGCACAAGTCCAGCCTCCTGGGCCTGCGGCCGATTGTGGGGAGGAAGGCCCTCGCGTGGGAGTGAGGAGCTAAAACGACTGCAGCGAAGCCAGAGGATGCGGACACGTAACCAACCAGGTGCAGAGTGATCGCAGCTGCTTCTCAGGGCTGGTGTGACCTGCGCCAAGGATCGCAGGCACCTGACACTTGGAAGTCAGGAACCCCTTGGCGAGGCTGTATTGGAAGGAGCGATTTCTGCCTGTTCTCCTTTCCCTCCAAGTACGTGTTGGGTGGACATTTAAAGAATGTTGATCTGATGAGAAAAGGCTCCCAGTCATCAGCCTGCTGTGTCCGCATCTCGGTGGGGCGCCACCTAGGGGTGGCGGGTCTTGGGGACTGGTTCCCATCAGAGGTGACCTGGCTCCCTCGTGCTCTTCCCACTGCCACTCACCGTCCCTCCGCCGCGAAGGCCCTCGCACACCCTTTGGGAGCCCACATCACACTGTGGCCCAGGTCGGACACCTCTTGTCTGAGAAGCATCCTGAGCAGATGGAGTCAGACTTCCTCTCCCTCGAGCTCCCTCCCCTCTGTACAAAAGATCCATCTTCCCTTCTATTTTTTTTTTTTTTGTTTTCCTTATCCCTTCCTTCTTTTCTCCCTCCTTACCGTATTTTTTTTTAACCACACCTTGTAAAGATGCTCATGAAAGCGGACTTCCAGAGCCAGGTGTGGTGGACCGAGCTTATAATCCCAGCGCTCAGGGGCTGAAGCAAGACATTAACCAGTCTAGGGGGAATAGTGAGTATATAGTGAAGCATATAGTGAAATCCTGAGATTCTGCCTCAAAGGAGGCTCAAAACCAAATAAACAAACAAAGACAAAAAACAAAACAAGCAAGCCAGGGGGACTTCTAGAACTGGTTTGGAAAGTGGCAAGAATGCTAGGTTAAATGTATTCAGTGCCAGGGGTATTATTTTAATGGGGACTAATGGCCATAGGACAGTATTACAATACTATAAGACATTTTAAAATTCAGACACTTATTGTATACTTTGACATACTATGTAGGATGTGGTCCGGAGCCATCATCAGTGCTGTGTAGCAGGAGAGGGCCTTGGTATGGGACAGAAGCTCAGTAAACAGGCACTGGCTGGATGAGACCATATTGAACTTATCCACATAGCTCCAGAGCTTCACTCATGATGGGACCTGAGCATTTAGTGCCTGAGCGAGTTTTGCTCTGTAAGATTTTTCTTTTCTTGGGCTGGCTTCATCTCTATTCACAGCAGGTCAATAAATGTTTAGCAAATAAAAGGGCAAGAAGCTTTCTCTCTTGTATTACTCTGATTTCTTTACTGAGAGGTTCTTGGTCAAATTTCCTTTGGACTATCACTAGTGAGCCTGGTACCGGGAGGAGCACTGGACGCAGCACACCAGTGACGTGGGACCTGCTGAGCTGGAGAGAAGTGGGAGGACCTCGGAGGGAGGGGCCTGCTGAGCTCACCAATCAGAGGCTGTGTGGAGCTCTGGGGGTCTTGTAAACTACATCTGTGACACTGAGAAGACTTGGTTCTAACAGAGAAAAGGAAACCGATGGAATGGACAAAACGTGCCTCAGCCATGAGTGACAGGTGAGTGGGTGAAGTGAGGAGAGCCTGTGTGTGTGAATGTAGAGAGAGCAGATCCCCGCAAGACCAGACATGGAATCCACACGGCATTGCAGGCCTCGGGATTTGAGATCTTGTATCAGCTCTGGTGACCCTCGTGTCGTCTCCACGTGTCATCTGCCCAAATGCAGAGGAGAGTCATAGCAGCTGTCAGGATCCCCCGCAAAGCTGTGCCCAGCCACACTGCAACTGTTACTCCGGTGGTTCAAGAAGTCACCAAGACAACACCATGAGCTTCTGCACAATGGCTCCATCATGACTCCACAACTCATGGATGCAATATATCATGCGAGCATTTTGCTTGGTGTGCGAGCCTTTCTGTTCTACACCTGACAACTTGTCTGGTAGTATACTTGGGGGCTACGTTTCTACCAAGACAGGTACCACATGACCCTGTGGACAGGTTGTGACAGGACAGAAGCCTCCAGAGGGAGTGACTGGTACCAGATAAGGGAGAGGATAGGGTCCTCATTCAGAGTCTGCCACAGGGCTAGGAGCTCACCAGGAAGGACAGTGAGGGTGCCCCAAGAGAAATGCCACAGGTAAGAGCCCCACGTGCATACCTGTGACCCAAATCATGTGCAGCGAAGTCTCCCAGACACTCTGGCTGCGGCCACTGAAGGTGCTCAGCTGCATCTCCATGGCTAGGGACTCTCCCAGCAGGAAGATGAGGAACCACAGATAGGAGGCGGAGTGAAGCAGGAACTTCAGCACCGGGATCTTCAGCAGGCGGCCCAGCTTCGGGGGAAGGGGGAGAACATGGCTGGACTGCTCAACCCTCACGCGGCTCTACTTTTCTGATTCATCCACTCATGTACTCAGACATTTGTGGAGAATGCACAGGGACTGACACTTTTTTTTTTTGTACTAGTGATTGAACTCAGGCCCTTTGTACTGAGTTACATCCCCAGCCCTCTTATTTTGAGACAAGGTCGCACCAAATCACTAAGTTTCTTAGGCTGGGCTTGAACTCTGTCTTCCTGACTCATCTCCTAGCGTACAGGGATTACAGGCATGTGTAACTGCATGTACCTGTACCTGCAACTGGTACCACTGCATCCAGTTGTTTGCTGTTTCCTTCACAATCATATGAAGTAAGAAGTCTTATGTCTTTGGAAACTCAGGGTCCTCGAGGTAAAGTAACTCCCTTAGGTCCCACGGCGACCAAACTCAAGCAAGCTAAAAGGTATATTCTTCATCTCTATCCCAAATTTGCTCCTTCTACCACATAAAATAATGTGGCTGACTAGCCGGGAACTTTGTCACATGCAGCCAGTCTTAACGATGCCCTAAATCTGTCCCTCTGCCCTCAATCTATCTTTCTCACCAGTAGCAGAGGGACATTCTCAAAACACAGAGCCAGTGGGGACACTTGTTTCCTCAACCCAGTGACTTCTGTTCTAGCGTGGCTTAGAAACTGCCTATGTCAGCACTCTCTACTCGTTAGTTTCTCCAGTGCTGTGCACTCTCCCTCCCCTGGGCCTTCTCCCAAGCTGCTCCTCTTCCTGGACTGCTCCTCACCTGGTTATCAGAAACAGGTTTCATTCTTCACTACTCCCAGAGCCAGGCATATGCCGTGCCACACTGGAGTCTCAAGGAAACACTTGTGGGCGGGGCTCTGAAGGAGAATGCAGGGCTGCACCACGGGTTTAAGCTTTGGAGACAGACTGTTATTTGCTGTGTGCTCTGGACAAAGAAAGCAGCTCCATTCCGTGCCTAGGGGTCCTCTTCCCTAAGGCTCTAGTGTAATCCCTACCTTCTGGACCTACCTAAAGGTGCTGCATGGGAATATTAGCTAAATATTCAGATTTGGGGTCATGCCTAGCTTGGCATACACCAAGGGCTCACTAAATGCATTCTGCTTGCTCTTTTCCTTAGTACCCGGGACTTGGGTGCCAGCCAGTAGCCAATGCAGAGGAAGGGCATGGTGAGGAAGATGAGGAAGGCGACGAAGAGCTTCCAGATGGTGGTGCTTCCACGCCAGCCGGCCAGGTTCCCACACCAGATGGAGGACAGGACTTGCTGGCAGATGGGGTGTGCTACGAACTAAGCAGAGATGGAGCATGCGACGGGGCAACCACCCACCAGGCAGATGGGACCAGGGGCCAGTTGGGTCCAGAACCTTTACTTCCTGCCATGAAGATTGAGCCATCCTTTTTGCCCAAATCAGCCAGCCCAGGAGAGGACAAACTGGCCATGAGACCTTGGGCAGATCCTGCTGTCTCTAAGCTTATCTGTGGAGAAAGCTGAACTCCTGAAGATTTTCCTGGATTCTCTGAGTCTGCATTCCTGAATCTAAGTCAGGCTTTGGTAACTAAAACTCCGAGTTCCCTGCCTTCTTAGAGACTTGGGACAACAATTTAATGGCCTCTTTTTCTTTTGAGACAAGGTCTTGCTATATGGCTTGCCTTGAACCTATGGAGATCCCGTCTCAGTTGCCCCAGTCCTGGGATTACAGGTGTATGCTACCACACCTGGACAGATGGTTTGAGAAAGCAGGTTTGCTGTTTTAAGGAGAGGGAGGCATTATAAATGAAAGGTTTTGGTCAAGTTCAGCTGCCTGAGGGAAGATGAGAGTACAGCGTGGGGGCAGAAGCTGTAAATGGAGTATGTTTTAGCTTGGGGAAGGAGACCTAGTGAGGCAGACAGTAGAGCAGTCACTTATCACTCAACGCTGGGAGACCTTCTCTAACCTTGCTGCACAGAGTGAGGTGCTGAGTGAGGCGAAGTTTAACGACAGAACAAGGCTGGACTGAATCGCTCAGAGGGCCAGAGACAAAGCTGGACAGTGGACATCTGCTGCATCAGGGTCCTCCAAAGGACAGGGAGAGTAGAGGGGCTTAGAGTAAGGTAAGAAGGGAGGTCAGAGACCTCTTCCTGCCTTCAAGGCCTCAGATGAAAGAATTCTTGGAGTTAAGGTTCTGAAGGCAGGAAGATGAGTCAAATGGGCTTGGAGTAAGGATATTTAGAGATGGCAGGGCAAGGGTCAGGGAGGGAGGGAGGGGCAGGGCCCAGCTGACCCGCTTCTGGTTGTAGTTGACTGCCAACCGCAGCCTCGCTAGGTTGGGGATTCCCTCCTCAAAGGCCTGGCCCAGGCCCTCAGCCTCGGGTTCTGCCTCGCTGTCTTCAGTCAAGTCGTTGAGCACTGCGGTGACTTCGCTCTGGTTCCGGCACATGCCCAGCAGCTCAAAGCCGTAGTCCTGGCATATCGACTCCAGAGCAATGTACTCAGGCTGCAGAGAAGCAGATCTGACCATCAGCCTCCCGGTGGATCCAGTGCCCTGAGTTTTCAGGCCAGTACTTTCTACATGAGTATCACTGGACCAGTGATTTTCTTTTCTGCTACCTCACCAATCTTTCTTGCTATAACAAGGTCCCTCTTGTGCTGTCACCTTTGCCTGTTCCTTGTACTATATTTCTCTTTTCTAATTCTTATTTCCTGGACCCCTCTTTAACTGCTGATCTTTATACCTTCCGTGTATTCATTTAATTTTTAAAAAAATTTATATTGTAGAACTGTGCTTGCAGTTTTAGGAAATGACTAAGGTAGATTGCTCATATTACCTTCAGTTTTCCAGGGGCCCTTCCCTCAGAGAGGGTCCAGGCCAGTTTTTAGGAGCCCAGGTTACTTCCTGGATCTATCCCTGAGGTGCTGTCACACAGGGTCACTAGGTTTCCTTTCCAGGCCTCAGTTTCTCTGTATGCTTGCACCTGGAGGGCAGTTCTTTGGAACAGCCTGGCCTTTCCTGTGGCCGTGCACATGCATGGAGAGCTCTTCATGCCATCTTCAGCCCCGGAGGGAGCAGTGATCAGCTGGCACTGAACACACCTTGCCTGGGGGCTTTGTTTTAATACTCTGGTGTGTTTCCTCGCCAAATGGCAATCTTGAGGATGGAAACCATGTCTGGCTCGAAACACAGGGAATGCCGGGAGCTAAGGATGGACGAATAGGTGGAACAGGTGGAATTCCAGGCCCGACCAGTTGCAGCCCCCAGGCCTGTGCTCTGCATCCTAAATCCTGCCTTGCATGTCCTCCACAAGCAACGTCGTCACCTACACTCTGGTTCCCTTACAGCTGGAGAGGCTACAGGCCCACTTCAAATACCATCTCTGCACTTAGACCAGACTGCCCCGCACAGCTAAGCTTGCCACCGCGTCCTCCAGGGAACCTCTCCTGAGCACAACAGTGGCAGCTTTCCTGACTCCTTCCAAGGTTTGGAAGCCCCATGTGCAGCACCTGCAGAGGCTTGGGAGTGTCTGGACAGGCTTGAGAGCCCAAGTGCACAATGCTGCAGGTGAGACGCACAGCAGGACCCCAGAATGCTCCACTGAATGTTGCTGAATGGCACATCTAACACTGTCCAGCCCTTCTCCATCCATTGTCCATATTCTTTCTGCTCCCTCAGACAGATTCGGGGCACGCTAGGGTGGGGCTCTGCACGCCCCTTAAGTCTGGGTGTCCCTAGAGTGACTGATTTCTGCTACTAGAATGAACTCTCCCTTAGGGCAGGGTTGTGACTGTCAGAATAGAGATTTCCAGAAACCACAGTAGGCCTCATCCTCTTTCTGTTGCTTCCTACTTGCTGCTACACCACCACAGGCCCAGCCCCCCGAGGAGGAGGAGTTGTGGGAAACCCACCTTAAACTCAGGCTCCTTGCGGGCCAGGCGCCTGAGCTCCCGGCTGAGCTGGAAGGCAGCCAGCATGGCGTCCTCACTGGCCAGGGAGAGGTGGGCCCTGCTGGCAATGCCGCGGTAGGTGTTGATGCGGGACAGGGAGAACTTCAGCAGGTCATAGCGGCGGGCATTGCTGCACTCGAGGCAGGCACAGGAGACTGGGTGGGGCCGGGCGATGGTGTGGCCCTGGTCCATAAGCAACTGTGCAATCTCGTACAGGTCCTTCTGGCAGGCTAAGGTGAGCGGAGTGACACCAGGCGCAAAGCGGGACCCATCGATTGACGAGTCGAAGAAAGCCAGTGAGAAAGACCTAGTGTCAACTTTGCGACCCTTCTCCCGGTCCAGCCGGGCCAGCAGGCGACGCACCACTGCTGGCTGGTTTGTGTCCACTGCCACTAGCAGGGCCTCGTGGATCTGCCGGAAGTCAAACTTGACGTTGGCCAACAGCACCTCAGTGATGGTCTCGTGGCCCAGGCGGATGGCCAGGTTGAGCGCTTCTCTCCAGGAGCGGTCCTCGGCCTCTTCCACGTTCCGCAGGGGCCCGCCCGGGCCCCCGCCAGTGGCCTCCACTCCTGCCTCCAGCAGCTGCTGCACAAGACTCAGACGGCCCTCCTGGATGGCGCTCAGGAGCGGGGGTGGGAACTTGAGCTTTTTGTTCACGATCTCGGTCCAGTTAGGCTGTGGCTGGATGTGGGAGTGGAGCAGATAGGACCCTGAGTTCCAACCCCATTGGTTTAACCATCTTATGCTCTTAACCCTCTGCGCTCCGCCACCTTTGGTCTGCCTTGTCCCAAACACACAAGGTAAAATACATTCACCGTTTTATTATGTAGATTCTTGTCAGGCAGAGCCAAATTGGTCTGACATATGGGGGGAGAGCTCCTCAGCTCAACTCCCACACTCACAGGAACCCAGTGCACCATGGGATCTCACGGGGGGACACAAGGGCAGTTCAAAAGGCCTCACCAAGGCAGCACAGGACCCAGCTCCATCTTGCTGACTTCATCTTCTAAATGCTCATCTCTCTGAAGGCCCCAGAGTCTCTCCAAAGGGCAGGTCCAGTCAAGTCCACATAAGAGGGTCTCTGGGCTGGGCTTTTCTCACACCCCCCCTCACCTCTGAGCAGGACCCCTAGTGGGGCGCTACACAGCCTTCCTACACTGAGCCACCCTCTCTTCAGCCTGGCCTGTGTTGCAGGAGATTTCTTCCCATCAGAAGTACTGTCGCTTTCCCAGCCTTTCTGCTCTTTTCTTCTGGACCTGGACTTAGGGCTCCAGGGGCTGTTCCACTGACGTGGTATTATCGACCACCTGCCATCAGCTAGGGTCTTCCTGCCATCCTCCTTGAACCAACTAATTATTTTGTTCACAGCCGGAAAGGGGATTAGGATAGGGGGAAGTCCGGGAGCAGAGGGCCTCTTACCGTGAGGGGGTCCATGGCTGCACCGACCTATGCAGGCAGGGATGGAAGGCCTGAACTCCTGCTCGTCAGCCTCCCTGACCCACTTAGTATCCTCCTTCCTGCCCACTCAAAACCCCGCCCTGGGCCCTCCCTTTGCTGGGACCAGCTGGTCTCCTTCTGCCTGGTACCCTGGGGACCACAGAACTGTGTTACTGCCACTCAAAAAAACCTTCTGGGAAAGGGGAGAAAGTGCATAGTTGCTCCAAGAAGGTAGAAGTAGAATCTGGAGTATCACAGCTTGAGGGGACCTCAGACACTGGTCCAATCACCTCACCATGGAGATGGGGAGTTGGACACTCTACAGCTAAGCCTTGCCCTTGCCCTTTCCTTACGCAGGCCATCTGGTCCCCACAACAGCTCTGTGAGATGGATGAAGGATATTTTTTTCTCTCTCTCTATAATTCAGGCTTAAATTCAATAGGTAGGCCAGATTGGCCTTGAATTGCTGGCAGTCCTTCTGCCTCAGCCTCCCAAGGGCTGGAATTACAGGTGAATGCCACTATACCCAGCCTGGAATATCTTCTTTTAAATTACTTTGGTTGTTCGTTTGAGACAGTCATACTATGTAGTTGAAGCTGGCCTTGAACTTGCTGCACAGTCCAGGCTGGCCTTAAACTCACAATCTTCCTGCCTCAGCTTCCTGAAGGCTAGAGCTACAAGCAGACACACAACACCCAGTTTTTTTCTTTCTGAGACAGCATCTCTGTTGCCCAGGCTGGCCTTGAATTACTAGGCTCAAGTGATCTTCCTGATTCAGCCTCCCAAGTAGCTGTGACTATAGGTGGACACTGCCATGCCCACTTCTCTCAGATAGAGGGCTTAATTCTGGGCCTAAGATAAACTGTTTGCTAAAGTCACATAGCAGAGCAGTTATTGATTATACTTGTACGGGAACCCACAAAGAATACTGAAAGTTAAATCACGGGGTTCTGGGTGTCAGTCTCATGCTCCAGACTCACTCTTGTCCTCCCAGATCACCACTGGATCTTATTTTTCAGACAGCAGTTTTTGTTCGGGTGGGCCTCAGTTTTCCTTTCAGGAAAATGAGCACGAGGATATATGAGCAAAAGACACCTGGCTAGTGTTCCCAGGCTCTAGAAAGATCACAACATCTATCCAGAAGTTCCAGAGGTTAAAAAAAAGACAGAGCTGTCCTTAGGAGAATTGGGTGCTATGGTGACAGAACCCTGACAACTAGGAAAGGAGAGCGACATGGGCCCAGAGGTGCCTTCAGGCAGAGTCCCGAGGGAGCACATGGAGGGAGGCAGAGCTGGAGGCCTGGCACCCCGGGACCTTCTTGGCTGCTGTCATCAGTCCTGCTGGCTCAGGCTGGAAGAACCTCCCCACACAGGCTGGCATGTTCTTCCACTTCACTTGCTGCAAAGTGTGACTCGCAGATGGGGCACTGGACCCAGGAAACACGTGGCGAACTCTCGGGGGAGGACACCCACAGTACAGACGGGGATGAAGATGGTGAGGAGGAGGGAGGTGCAGGGGGAGCTGGCGAGGTCTCACCACAGGTGGCAGCGTGCAGAGGAAGAATCTCGGTGCTGAAGGAGCCTAGGGGAAGGCGGAGTAAACAAAATCAGGTCTATTCCTGGGACAGATGCCACCTCAAGATGTCTGCTGCCCAAATGCAGCCATTCTTGCAGGAAATTTACCATGGCTGCATGTTTTACAGCCAAGAGACACTTGCATGTGTCTGTCAAATATTTATTAAGTGTCTGCGGTGCTTGACAGATGCTAAGAGCTGGGAGATCTGAGTCCTTATGGAATGTGGAGCCCAGCGGTAAACACAGCCAGGAACACAAAGTACAGTGATTCAAAGCAGAACGTGTGAAGTGGGAGATGTTATCTGGGAAGATCAGAGAAGCCTTGGTTTAAAAAAAAAAAACAACCTTTAGCAGAGCCTTAAGAGTAGGCAGGATTTGGACAAGGAAGAGAGAGTAATGAAGGAAATTCTCTCTGAGTGTTTTAGATCATCTAATTTCATGTTCTGAGGGCAGAGCGGGTGTTTTCCTCAGCTCTGCCATCAGTGTGAGCAGCTGCTATATACAACTTGGCCCGAACTGTATTTGACTAGCAGTACAATTACAGAGCAGGAACTGTGGAGATGCCAGGGCCAGGAGTCCAAGTCCAAATGTTTCTAGACAGCAACCAACCTCCAGATCACCTCTTCCTCCCTCAAACAGTGTCAAGTGACCACACCACCAGCTTCCTGCTCACCTGCACAAATGGGGCACTGTCCCCTCTTCTGAACGTCACTGTTTTGGGACTGGGATCGGTCTTCTCTTCGTCTTGCTCTTGCCACTCTTCTCCTTTTCAATTGAGAGTTTGAGTTGGCCAGGGACCTGTGAAAAACAACAGGTAAGGCCTGTAAGCAATCGCTCGGGAGGCTGGGACAGGGGCATCCCTGCAGGTTCGAGGACAGCCTGTGGTGCACAGTGAGTCTGAGGCCAGCCTGAACTGCACAGTTGCGATCCTGTCTCAAAAAACACAACCCCTCCAAAAGGTATTCCCCAGCAATGGAGGGTGGGTGTTGAAGGGAGAGCAGGAGAATGGGAAGAGTAAGAGAAAGACATATCATGTACAGGTACCTATTCTCAATGATCAATGTGATCATAATGTATTCCTAAAACGTACCAATGTACTCAATAAAGGAAAAAGTGCAAAAACCAACCCAAACTGGCTACCAGTGAGTGGCTAATCGAAGCCAAAAAGGTGTGGACAGTTAATGTGGGAAGAGGGTCCTTGGGCAGGAGTCCTGGCTCTCCCACCTGAAACACATGACTTGCAGCGAGTCATCAGCCCTTTCCACGTCTCCGAACAGAGCTTCTACTACTATTCTCAGGTGTTGGGGGGGATAGTATGGGGCTTGAACCCAGCGCCTCATGCTCAACCACTGAGGTACGTCCTCAGCCCCTTTTTAAATTTAAATTTTATTTTGACATAGAGTCTATTTTTGTTGTTTTGTTTTTTTTGAGACAGGGTCTCGTTTTGTAGGTCATGCTGACCCTGAGCTCAGCCTCCAACTCACATCACAGCAGTCCTCCTGCCTCTGCCTCCCGAGTGCTGGGATTACAGGCATGAGCCACCACGCCCGGCACTGTGGTATGTGGTACTGGTTGCTGCTGGGCATGAGTCTCCACGCCTGGTATTGTATGTGGTTACCAGGGAATTGAACCCGGGCCCTTGCACTTGCAAGACAGGCGCTGGAACCACTGAGCTAACTCCCCAGCCCCTTGACATAGAGTCTTGCTAAGTTGCCTAGGGTAGCCTCAAACTTGTGATCCTCTTGTTTCAGCCTCCCAAGTGGCTGAATTACAGGAATGAACCACTGTGCGTAGGTTTTTTCAGATTTTTAATTATTTTAAAAATTGAGATATTGGGGCCGGGGATTTAGCTCAGTGGTTCCGGTGCCTGTCTTACAAGCACAAGGACCCGGGTTCGATCCCCGGTTACCACATACCATACTGGGCGTGGAGACTCACGCCCAGCATCAACCAGTACCACACACCACAGTGCCGGGCGTGGTGGCTCACGCCTGTAATCCCAGCACTCGGGAGGCAGAGGCAGGAGGATTGTGATGTGAGTTGGAGGCTGAGCTCAGGGCCAGCCTGAACCACAAAGCAAGACCCTGTCTCAAAAAAACCTAAAAAAAAAAAAAAATTGAGATATTATGTAAATATCATTAAATTCATCCTTCTACAGAGTGAATTTAGCACATTTATCAGGCTGAGTGACCACAACTAATTCTAGAACATTTTTATCAACCTCAAAAGAAACTCTAAAACTTTTTAGCAGTCACTCTCCATTCCTGTATCCCGACAGTCCCCAGCAAGATCTTCTTTCTGTCTTTATGGATTTGTCATGGAGTCTGGACATTCCACAAAAGTGGAATCAAATGGCATCTGGGGGTGGAGGATGCACCTTGGTGGGAGGGCGCTTGCCTAGAATCCCGTTTCTGGGTTCAATCGACAAAACTGTAAACAAAACAAAACAACAAACCCAGTATATGGTCTTTTGTGATTGATTTCTTTTATTTAGCAGAATGTTTTTAAGGTTCATCCACATCACAGTAGTATATTCCCTTTTCATTAGTAAATAATATTCCATTATATAGATTAATATTCTATTGCACAGGAATACTACATTCTGTTCACTCATTCATTATGTGATAAACATTTGAATTGTTTTAGATTTTGGGTGACTATGAATATGGCACTATGCCCAGGAACAATGTTGGTGCTGATAGTCCCAGCTACTGGGGAGGCTATGGCAGGAGGGATATATGAGCCAACAAGTTTAAATCTAACCTGCATCTCAGAGACCCCATCTCAGAAAGTCCAAACCAAAAGAAAAATAAAAAATAAAAATGAATAATGCTGCTGGATGTGTATAATTTTTGTGTGTGATACTAGGATCAAACTCATGACCTTGGACTTGCAAGGCAGGTGGTGGCACCAGAGCTAACTTCCCAGGTCTATAAATTTTTGAATGAAAATCTGTGGGTATATATCAGGTCTAGAATTCCTGGGTCATATGGTAAATCTGTTTATGTAGTTTTAAGAATTGACCAAAGGTTTTTCTCCTGGTGATATATGAGAGTTCCAATTGCTCTCCATCTTTGTATTTGTTATTCTCCACCTTTTTAGATATTTAATTATAGCCATCCTGTGGTTGTGATCACTATATTTGTTGTTGTTGTTCTGAGGATTGAACCTTGGGCCAATGCACTGAGCTACAATCCCAGACACTTTTTCATTTGTTAAGAGATAGAATCTCATAAAATCGCTGAATAGCCCAGTAAGGGTTTGAACTTGTGATCTTTTGTCTTAGCCTCTAAGAGTGCTATGACACAGGCTTGTGCCAGTACACATAGCACATGTGGCTATGCATGTGCCAAGTGTACTAGGGGTTTTACAGTGAGCTACCTCCGTAATATTTTAAATTTAATATTTACTGGGGCTGGGGATTTAGCTCAGTTGTTCTGGCCTCTGCCTGGCAAGCCAAGGTCCCAAGCTTGATACCCAATACTACACACCACAATGTTGGGCATAGTGGCTCACACCTGTAATCCCAGCACTCAGAAGGCAGAGGCAGGAGGATTGCTATGAGTTCCAGGCTAGGCTGGGCTACATAGTTAGTTTAGGGCCAGTCTGAACTACAAAGCAAGAACCTGTCCCCCCAAAAAAAATTTAAAAAAAAAGAAATTAACATTTACCTTTTTTTTTTTTTAGAGACAGGGTCTTGCTTTGTAGTTCAGGCTGGTCCTGAGCTCAGCCTCAAACTCACATCACAGTAATCCTCCTGCCTCTGCCTCCCGAGTGCTGCGATTACAGACGTGAACCATCATGCCCAGGGAGGGGGGATTTTGAATCCAGGCCTTGGGCTTGCAGGATAGGCGCCAGAACCACTGAGCTAAATCCCCAGCCCTTAAAATTTATCTTGAGAACAGCCTAAGTTATATGGTTAATTGCCTATACTGTATTGATTTATGATCCTTCTGCCTCAGCCTCCCATAGTGCTGGGATGACAGCCATGTACCTCCATGTTTGGCTAATATTTGAAGTCCATGAGGGAATTGTCTTCAGTCTTGTTTAGCAGGCTGTCTCCCTGTCTAGCATGAAGCTTGATGATGTGTGGAGAAGCACATTTTCTTCTCTACCTTAGCTCTAGACTAAGAGATCAAGGCCAGACGCAAGGGAATCTTGCCCTAACTGAAACAAGACTAGGGGACGGACAGCTGCAGGGGCCCTGGGGTTTGGAGGTACCATGGCCTCACATGACGACCTACTCACCTCTTTTCCTGCACTTTCCGTCTCTTCTTCCGGCTCCCATCATTCACTGAGTTTCGCTCCTCTGCCCTGGGTTCTGTGTTAGAAATGATCATTAAGCATGTTAAGAAAAGGCCTTTGCATGAATGTCCTCACTTTTAAGAATATTTTTTTCTACCTTCAATGCCTGCTTAATTCTTTCTGACTTTCCCTAGATTCTAAAATTTAAATCTAGTAGTTCTATTTTGCTTTTCCTTCAAATACTTGGCACAGTTGCAATTTTAGATTACTTTAGGTGACATGAGCATCTGTCTCTTCATTAGAAACAGCGCTTATTTATTTACTGTGGCACCCTTGGGACCATGCCAAGCCTGGTCCCAGGTATTTATTGAGAGATGTTCAATAGATATCTGTTAAATGATAACAAAACCAACAGGCACTATTTTGGCCAGTTATTCAGAATGTACGAAACACCTGATGGAACATTTAATATATTTGAAAGTCCTCCCATACCGCCAATTCCCAGCCTGCAGCAGATGTCCTGTCCAGAAGTGGGGTCTCACCTGTACCCTCTGGCTGACTGGAACCTGGCTCTGTGTGGTTGTTCTTTGGGTTCGCCACACTGGTTGAAGATGCCCTGCGGGCAGCAGAAAGCACCATGAGGGCTGAACGCCCCAGGGCCCCTGGTTGAAGCTTCTTTAGGAAATCTTTGAGCTCTGACATTTCCTTGGTACTCCTGCAAAGAAACACAGCCATTGGCCTCAGCCGGAACACAGACCCCCTTCTGCTTCCCAGGCCAATGGCATTTCACTGAGAAAGTCAGTTTCAAGTATAAACATGAAATGACTATCGACCCTGAGCGCTGATGGAGAATCTTCTAGAGAATGCATGCCACACTGCAGCCTCCACCCCACTTATTTATCTCAAGGTGCTGACACTGCAATAAACTTGAATACTGAGATTTTGTTTTTATTATTATTTTCGGCTTTTTTTTTTTTTAAGGTTTTTTGAGACAAGGTCTCACTTTGTGGTTCAGGCTGGCCCTGAGCTAAGCCTCCAACTCACATCACAGCAATCCTCCGGCCTCTGCCTCCAGAGTGCTGAGATTACAGGCGTGAGCCACCACGCCCGGCACTGTGGTATGTGGTACTGGTTGCTGCTGGGGTGAGTCTCCACGCCCAGTATTATATGTGGTTACCAGGGATCGAACCCCGGTCCTTGCACTTGCAAGACAGGCGCCGGAACCACTGAGCTATATCCCCAGCACCTATTTTCGGCTTTTCTGAGACAAGGTTTCTCTATGAAGTTGAAGTTGGCCTTGAACTCATTATGTAACTCATGCTGGCCTCAAACTTGCAACGATCCTCCTGCATCAGACTCTTAGGGGCTAGGATTACAGGCAGGTACCACCATGACTTATTAATACTGAGGTTTTAGTTTAGAAAAAACAACTCTACATTAACATCTTTTGTTTAAAAACACAATAACATGCATGCAATAGGTTTGTCACCACTGGCCCAGAGTATGTGATTAACTGCGGAACCCAGGTAAGACCGTGTGCCTCTGAGCAACATGGTAGCTTTTCTCTTCTAGAAGAAAGATCCAAAATCTCTACTCTTGGCAGCTACGTACGTTGGGGGATCTGGGAAAAATGTCCTCCGGATAGAAGGATTAGCCAGCCAGGGGCTAGGACCAGACTCCTGAGCATCAGAAGAACCCTGGAAAGAAAACAAAGAAATATGGAACAGCGAGGTTCATCACTAGGGGACACTGCCACCTAGGAGCTCAGCTTAAGTAACGCAGAAGTATCACTGCTGTAATTTGTGCGCGGCATATCTGCTGAGGGGGAGACTTTTGCAACTGGAATAGATTCTGTGATTTTATGCACTTAGTTCCCCAATATTAAGAGTTTTTCTATGATCCTGCAAGTCTCCTAGGAGAAAAGAATAAACATTACTGGGGAAAAACAGGGCTGTGGAGACTGATGCCATATGTTAACTTTTTAAAAATCTCTCTGTATGTGTTATATATTAAATCTGCACAAGAATCAAATTGATGCACACAGGCACAAAACTCAAATTATTTTTCTTTGTTTACACATCTTTGTGAAAAACTAAGTATACAGTTTTTTTTACATATACAAATAGCTCTACTTTGAACTATTTTGGGTCATTTTATCATTATTTTCTTCTTAGATTATATAATCAGGCCAGGGACTTAGCTCAGCGGCACTGTGCCTGGCTCGCAAGCATAAGATCTTGAGTTCAATTCCTGGTACCAAAAAATAAAAAGAAAGGTATTATTTAATAATATTATTTAATTAACAGTGTTTATTTTATGAACAACTGTATGTTTCTGTGCAACTAAAAACCTATCAATTTTAGCCATCACTTCTAGCCTTCTACAAAGACAGACAGAGTTTATAAATGTACATATATACAGGCATTACACAATCATTTAGATTTTATTTATGTGGCACATTGTGACTTAACTTTTTGTCAAAATTCAGTTTGCCTGCCATTATTTCCTTTTTATTTTTTCAAGTTTCTTTTTCCTCTGAAATTAAAATAATATATTTTTTAAAGTTAGTTTTTAGCTCTGTCTCTCTTTCACTAGTTTCTTTTTCTTTTTGAGACAGGGTATCGCTTTGTAGTTCAAGCTGGCTCTGAGCTCACTATGTAGTCCAGGCAAGCCTCGAACTCACAGCAATCCTCCTGCCTCTGTCTCCTGAGTGCTAGAACTACAGGTGTGAGCCACCACGCCCAGCATTGTGGTAAATGTGGTATGTGGTACTGATTGCTAGTGGGCATGAGTCACCACACTTGCACTGTTGTATGTGGTTACTAAGGATTGAACCCGGGCCCTTGTGCTTGCAAAACAGGCACCGGAACCACTGGGCTAAATCCCCAGCCCGTGTTTCTTCTGTAACCCTCTGTGATATGAGGATTGAACCTGGGCCTTCACAATGAATTGTAAATCCAGCCTTTTTTTACTTTTGATTTTGAGAGGAGGTCTCACTAAGACATTAAGTTGCCTGAGGTGGGCTTGAACTTGTGATCCTCCTGTACTCTAGCAATCCTCTTTCAGAGTGTTAGGAGTAGAGATGTATGCCACCACATTCAGCTATTACAGATTCTTTTAAAAGTAAATCTTTTTTTGTAAAGTATGAATTTGGCCTCATTCTGAAAGCCTAATTTTCTTTTTTTTTTTTGTAGAACTGGGGTTGAATCTCAGGACTGTTTCATATTTTTAAATTGTCATTATAATGTCTTATTAGACTTGGCATTACTCTACTATTGAGGTATAACCTCAACCCAGAAGAATAAATTTTAGAGTAAACACTACCAAAAAGTGTAACTAGATTGATATGTATAGTTACTCAACTATTTAACTCTAAATGAAATTAATCATTAGAAACTGAGCTTCTTAGGGCTGGGGATTTAGCTCAGTAGTTCTGGTATCTGCCTGGCAAGCACAAGGTCCTGAGTTCAACCCCAGTAACGACATACCACAATGCTGGGTGTGGTGATTCACACCTGTAACCCCAGCACTCAGGAGGCAGAGGTAGGAGTTCAAGGCTAGCGTGGGCTACATAGTGAGTTCAGGCCCCCCCTGAACTACAAAGCAAGACCCTGTCTCGAAAAACAAACAAAAAGAAGAAACTGAACTTCTGAACACAAGCTGGAGCCAAGTGCTCTGGGTTCAACTCTTCCAAGAATTTATGTAGCCATGTAATCTGAGACACATTCAATTCTCTGTGCTTGTTTCCTTACTAGAAAATTGGTGATCGTAATACAGAAACCCTGTTTCATGTGATTAAAATCAATTGTTTTGCTGTCACTGCAAGACATCAAAGAGAATGACGCATTAGAGAAACAAGCCTATAATGTTTTAGATGTTCTGAATTTATGAACTGAGTGTCATCATCGATGACTTCTGTGCACCAGCTGTTGCACGCAGGAACATTTCAGGACCACCTGTCCCTACGGTGTCATGAAGCACCCGAGTGGAGGTTTGACTGCTGCTGCTATTCAATGTCTTGCTGATGTTCCGGCTCTGGAGTTGCTGACTCTCTTCCTCCTCAGTCCCACCACGCTCCAGAAGGGTAATTTAGACGGCCAAAGTGGGGAAGACTGGGAACCCTTATTTGTCCTAAAACGAAGGTGACCCAAAGGCCTAGTTTCCTGGAACAGTCCTGTGATATGTCTGTTGTTTCGGTATAACTATTAATAGCATTGTCTCTTACCCTCAAAGTGTCCTTATTTGGATAGCAAAATTTCACGTGACCGCCACTCCCCCTGAAAGGTCATTTATGTAATGAACATTTATACTGAAAGCTGAATTTGTTGCAGACAACGTTCCAGGTGCCAGGACTGCACTACAGAACAAGAAGGCCCCTAATCTCATAGAGCTAGTTACCTTTTGGTTGAAAAGTCAGGATCACAGAGATCTAGCTCCACTCACTCGAGCTTCTACTATTGCGATATCAACCAGCAGGGCACACTAACTGGCTTCCATGGGTCCCTGCACCCATGGAGCTTTTAGCCTACTTGATAATAATGGAGGAGCAAAGCACAGCCAGGTTTATTACATCTCATTGTTCTGGGTCTCCCCTAAGGCTGCACTACAAAAGCACCTACCCACTTCCGCCCTGACAGGGTTCTATTTTCTTTTCCCAATGCCACCTCTGGTTTTTTATTTTCAGTAACCTCAATAAGAGTGACTCTTTATGAAGTTTACTTCTGTAAATTATGATTGATTTGGTTGTCAAATGTTTGATATTTATTGTGTATGTAGGAAGTAGTGTTGTGTAATAATGACAAGAGACTTAATTTTTAATCCCTACTTGGCTCTGACTCACTGTGCAACTTTGAAGTAAGCTTTTTTTTCTTGTTTTTTTTTTTGAGACAGGGTCTCATTTTGTAGGTCAGGCTGGCTCTGAGCTCACTATGTAGTCCAGGCCAGCCTCAAACTCAGCAATCCTCCTGCCTCTGCCTCTGGAGTGCTGGGATTATAGGTGTGAGCCACCACTCAAGGTACTATGGTATGTGGTTCTGACTGCTGGTAGGTATGAGTCTCTATACCCAGCATTGTGGTATGTGGTTACCAGGGATTGAACTAGGTACCTTGTGCTTGCAAGGCAGACCCTGGAACCACTGGGGTAAATTCCCAACCCCAAAGTATTTTTTAACCTCTGTTATTCTATGATTATAACTTTGTGTAGTTGATTACACATTCATATTTGTGAGAGAATTATGATGGAAGAAATTGACTTAGAAAAATAAGTGAAGATACTAGGGAAAAGAAAATAGCTGAAGAGGAGTCAGAAAAGGAGTTTAAAAAAAAAAGAAAAGAGAAAACTTCAAAAGCCTACAAAAAAGAAAAGAAAAGGAGTAAGAAAAAAACTGTTCAGAAAAGGGTAAGGAAACTGATATAAACATGAGATCAGAAATCATTCTTCTCTAAATACACACATAGAGAACAAATGAAATTTTCTAGCACATATAAGATACAAAGGCTATTAGATAAAGATGTGTTTTTGCTTTTTTTAAAAAATAAAACAGACTATTACTCAGCCATAAAGAAAGATAAATTAGCCGGGCATGGTGGCTCACACCTGTAATCTCAGCACTCACAAGGCAGAGGTAGGAGGTTTTCAGTGAGTTCAAGGCTTGCCTGGGCTACATAGTGAGCTTAGGGCCAGCCTCAGCTATAAAGTAAGACCCTGTCTTCAAAAAAATAAAAAAATAAATAAGATGCCACATGTACAGGTACAAATTTTCAATGATGAATGTGATCATATGTATCTAAAATATACCAATAAAGGGGAAAAAGTTATAAATGGCGTTGAAAGGCAAGTAGGATAAGGGACAATGACAGAGGGATTGCAAAGGAACACTGGAGTTTGTGGGTGCTGAAAGGCAAGTCAAAGAAAGCTACAGCTTCCCAAGAACTCAGAAATAAAGTGAGTTTGAGATTAAAATGAGATCTAAAGGGAGCTTTGTTATGGTTAAAGAAGAAACAGTTCCACAGCTCAGCATATACTACCTTCCAAGCTTCTCAGCTGTGTGAGAAAGGAAAGAGGAGTACCTCACTCCTACCTGTAGGCAAGGGCACCGGCGACCAGGGATATAGCTCACCGGTGCCACACCTGCCTGGCAAGCGCAAGGCCTCCAGTTTGATTCCCGGTACTGGGGAAAAAAAAAAAGAAAAAAGAAAGGGCATCAAGCTAACAAGTGCTTGTACCTGTGTGCATGTGAGTGCACACACATGTGTGCCCCTCAAGAAGTACTAGCTTCCTAACCAGAAATCTGAAAAGCAAAGGAAAACATGAATCCTTGTCCCCCACAATACATACCTGGCTCGATCCGGAGCTCACAGGGGACAAAGGACCCATCACAGGCTCACTTGAGGCATCCAGGGAGGAACGCACCCGCAGGAAGGCCAGCCCAAAGGGTTGATGCCGTGTGAAAGGCTGGGAGCAGATCAGGCGAAGTCGATCCCATGGCTCTCCTGAGGCTGGAGCCAGGAAATCATCTCAAGGGGAAAAGAAAAAAATGAAAGAAAAGGGGATGATTAATGAAAGGAGAAAGGAATAGAAGGTCAGTACTGAGGAAAGGAGAGTAACAACAGAGGTGATGAGAGCGAGCGTCTGCAGGAGGAAGAGCGGGGTCATCGGTAAGCGTTTCCCTCGGGCTCAGGGATTGGTAATGCCACGCAGGACAGTCAGGGCCTCACAGACACAGTGACCATTGCTCTTCTGTCACGGTTCCACACTGTTCCCCGCGTGGGGACATCTGCATTCTACCTCTCCATACATCTCATCAATATCTCATTTTAATCGGTGCTACCTGCCTTGCTAAGTTCTGGGGAGACCTCTTGCCAAGTAGATTAGCTGGGATACTGTCCCTTGCCAGAACACAGACTCCCAGCTTCCTCCCTGCCACACACCCTATAGCAGGGGTGACACTAACCTATGGTACTAACCAGAACCATATTACTGTTTTTCTTTAAAGAGAAAAGATGTTAATAAAGAGTTTTTTGCCCTAAACTAAAATCTCTGTAATCAGATTTAGTTGCAGTGCTGGCACTTTGTGATAAATAAATGAGTCTGGGTTGCAGTTGGCCCTCGATCTCCACGAGGTTCTCGCCACTGCCCGGCACACTCAGGACCCCGAGTAGCAAACGTCACCATCTCTTCACAGCGTCAGTTTCTCACATTCTCGCAGATATCTCCTTTCCTCCATCTCACAGCATTACAAATCCCTCCCACTGAGACACAGGCAAATCCTTATTAGACTGTAAGTCTCTAGAGGCCAAGAACTAGCTCTTATGTTTCCTTTGTCATGCCTAGTAAACAGATTAATATAAACAGATTCAAGGAGCACTACATGTTATTAAGTATAATCATCATAAAGCATCTATCACTTACATAAGCATTTATCCTACATCTATACTCAAACACATTTTCATAAACAAAAACATAATCATCAATATGTGCTCTATACTATGCTCTATCAAGTCACAAATACAATTTGTAATTTAAATATCCCAAATCATCACTTCTTTTTATCATGAAGGAATCACAAACTACTAACGAGCCTATTCCCCTAATACATAAAACTAAGCCTTTGTATTACCAGCAGCTAAGTTAGGTAGAAACATTACAGCAGTCAGACAGAGTTGGGCCCTTGCGGGAGCTAGTGCACAAGATGATGAGACTATGTTACAATCATGGCTGGAATGACCAGGCCTACATACCTCCCTGAGTACATGTAATAACTTGAGATTGTACTACAATTGTGTCACCTGGTCCAGTAAAGCCCAGATAAACACTAGTCACTCAGTTAGTGACCAGAGGATTCAGACCTATCCTTCCAAAAAAAAGCTTTTGCTCCTTCCACATACCCTTGCTATGTGACCTGCTTCCTTATTGGATCAATATTAGCTAAGCAGCTATCCTTATAATCTTATTGGTTGATTGTAGTTTGACCCACATTGTACTCATCTTGTGATTTTGCTCCATAAAACATTCTTAGCGAAGTGACTCTGGTAACAACCCACTTTGGGGACCCTTCCTGTTCCCCGGGAGCTATCTCTCAATAAATCTTTCCCATTCTAAACTTTTGTTGTTCCTGGAACTCATTCTTTGATTTCAGGGGACATGAATTCAATGTATCTGACATCTAGCAAGTTTGGCAGTTACACTTCTCCTATATCACTTGCCCAGGTGCCTTCCCACAATCCACACCAATGGCACTTACAGCCCTCTCTAGTAATGCATCGTTTTTTCTCAGAAATGTTCCTACTTTGCCCTCTTTACCATCTTTAAACATGCGGACCCCTGAGCGGTTCTTCCCCTCCTTCGACTCAGTGAGGGACATTAGCATGGTTGCAGGCAGCAGTGTGACAAAAGGTCTGTCCAGGGACCAGGAAGAACGGCCCACTTCGATCTGCAGGAAAGCACAGCCACAGTTACCTGGGGACGAAAGGTCGAGAGAAGGATAGGGTGAGGGGATGGTTGAAGACAAGGGAAGGAAGAAGGGATGGAAGAGGACATCCCTCTACACTAGAGTTAGACGAAAGCCGGAAGGTCTAGCAATATGGGGAGTTGCCCAGGGAACTAGTAACTGAGAGGAGAGGAAACCTCAGCCTGCTAGGAAAATGCAAAGATTCCATGATCCTCCCACCCTGGAACCTTCCCTGACTGAACAGACTCTCTGTCCTCTCGGTGCTCAGGCCCTGAAAGCTGTGCGAGAGTCTCTTAACTCCTTGCTAAGGAGCTCAACATCTTTCTGTCCCAAGAGAGCTGAGATGAGCAGTCTTCAGAAGTTACTTGTTCCACACAATTCTTTTCTTCGTCTTTTTTTTTTTTTTAGCTCTAACCCTATCTTTCCCAAAGAACTATAAAGTCAACCTTCTTTTTTTTTTGAGAGAGGGTCTCGCTTTGTAGTTCAGCCTGGCCCTGAGTTCAGCCTCCAACTCACATCCCAGCAATCCTCCTGCCTCTGCCTCCCAAGTGCTAGAATTACAGGCATGAGCCACCACGCCTGGCACTATGGTTTGTGGTGCTGACTGCTGCTGGGCATGAGTCTCCACACCCAGTACTGTATGTGGTTACTGGGGATTGAACCTGGGTCCTTGCGCTTGCAAGACAGGCACTGGAACCACTGAGCTAAATCCCCGGCCCAAAGTCAACCTTCTTAATCCATACACTATATATAGTTCGCCAGTGTCCTCCTGATACTAACATTCAGATTTTACCTGTTGGCATTTATAATTATCCTGGTGTTCTAAAGCTTTACAAAGATCAAAGCAAAGCAGGTATACTGTATAATGCAAGTAGCAACATTCATCATGGAATTCTCCAAACCCAAACTGCATGAAGGGTGAAGGCCATTTTTCCTTTATGCCCAGGCAGGGCTCTATCAGAATGGACTCACTTACCGACATCGATATAGCTGATGGGCACTGCCCTCTCCAGCTGTAGTTCCACTTTCAGTTGCCCACTCTTGTCCTGAGGACAGCTGAGCCAAGGGCCACTCTGACTGTCTGGGTTCAGCAAGTTCTCCACGGGATACTTGGGATCCTAAGTGAGAGAGAGAGAGGTGGAGAAAATCAGGAATCTTACTGAGCCTAAGGGGAAAAAAGATGTCTATGAATAAGGGGTCCCTAAAATCCCAAAGCTTTTGGGGCATCCTAACATGATGAACACAGATGGGAATCCACAGGAACACAAGAATCAGGGCCAAGTGCTTAATACAGAAGGGATCTCCCCTGACCTTGCTTACAGACTACCTCATTTAACCCTCAGGATGACTCGTACGTGATGACTGTGATTATTTCTTAAGTTTATAGATCAGTAAACTGAAGCTTAGGAAAGTTCTGAAGGTTGAACCAAATAACCAACCAAAGTGCAATGCCTAGGTCTCTGAAACAAGAGATTGTAACCCACAGTACACTGATGTCTTCTCCTCTACAATGTTTGCAAATTAATAGTGGTTAATTAATTAATTAATACAGGAGAAATACAACTCCAAAACTGTGAGATGGAAAATGTGCCGAGTTCTTGGTCTCACAACATGAAAGAATGAAGTGGTAAACAAAGGAGGAAGACAGGAGAGTTCTATTGGAAGGAGGGGAAGAACAATCACTTCTGGGTTTCTAAGAGAAGGTACAAATAGGTGACCCCCAAGGGCATTTGTCCAGGGTAGTTTTTTTTTTTTTTTTAGGTTTTTTGAGACAGGGTCTCGCTTTGTGGTTCAGGCTGGCCCTGAGCTCAACTTCCAACTCACATCACAGCAATCCTCCTGCCTATGCCTCCCAAGTGATGGGATTACAGGCGTGAGCCACCACACCTGGCACTGTGGTATGTGTTACTGGTTGCTGCTGGGTGTGAGTCTCCACGCCCAGTATGGTATGTGGTTACTGGGGATCGAACCCTGGTCCTTGCACTTGCAAGACAGGCGCCGGAACCACTGAGCTAAACCCCCGGCCCATGTCCGGGGTAATTTATAAGCAAAGTCACAACATGGGTACAATGTGGGTCAAACTACAACCAACACATAGGAGTAAAAGAAAAGTCGCTTAGCTAATACTGATCCAACAGGGAAACGAGTCATGTAGCAAAGGTACACAGAAAGAAGAAAGGGATTCTTGGAAAGAGGGAGGCACATGGGTGAATGTGTGCTATGTGTCTGATGCCTGTCTGGGCACACTGGACCAGTTGGTACCAACTACAGTGTAATTTCCTGTTGCTGTTTATTTTGCAGACCTGCCTGGCTATTGTATCTCCATCCTGAAGCCTGACTCTCTTCAGATTGGCTCTAACCACTATTCTGGTGTCTATTTTCTTATGCTGACTCAAGGGCCCAATTTCCTCTCTTATCATATACTAATTTCTATCTAACTTAGGTGCCTATGATAATATTGAGACACAGTTGTCAATCATATTTATTTTAATTAATTTATTTTTTTGAGACAGGTCTTGCTTTTTGTTGTTCAGACTGGCCCTGAACTCAGCCTTGAACTCACAGCAATCCTCCTGCCTCTGCTTCCCAAGTGCTGGGATGACAGGCATGAACCACAACACCCAGCAATGTGGAATGTGATTCTAACTGTTGGTGGTTCCGAGTCACCATACCCAGTATTGTCGTATGCCGTTACTAGGGAATGAACCCAGGCCCTTGTACTTGCAAAGCAGTACATTGAGCTAAATCCTTGGCTCAACCATATTTATTTTAGCAATCAATTTATTTAAGCACCTTAACTGCAATTTAAAAAGCACAGTTTTAGTTAAAGAAGAGGGTAATGAGGTAGCCAGAGAAATGCTTCTTTCAAATTCTAGATGTTGGTCCCAAAACACAGTACAATTTGAAAACCACAATGTTAGAAGATAGCTAATATTCTCTAGCATTTTATAAGGCTAAGGCTCTATGAAGAAAACTATTCAAGCCAAGCATGGTGGCGTACTCCTGTAATCCCAGCACTCTGGGAGACTGAGGAGGAGGATGGCAAGCCTGAGCCCAGCCTGGGAAACTTAGTAACACCCTATCAAACAAACAAATGAAAACAACAACAACAACAAAAAGTTTGTGATGTAGTTCAATGTAAAGGCCCTGGGTTCAATTCCCAGTAGGGCAAGTATAATTTTTAGTTTATTTCATTTATAATAGAGGCTAATATTGCTGTTCCCAAGGTCCCTCTAATGATGGTCTTTCTGAAATGTGTGGTTATGGTTTTGACTTTAATAATGACTAGGAAGCAATGTTGTCATGGAGACTCAGGGGACTCCCACCATGCAAATAATACTGTGGCAATGGACTCATCCCCCACAAGCCAGTAGCACCCTCCCAGGAAGACCAAGGTAAGAGGAGGGGAAGAGCGAAGAGGACAGGAAAATGGATGCTGCAGTGACTGCACAGAAAAGGGTGTGAAGTCTTTCAGAATCTGCCCTGGGCTGAGGGTCTAGGACTCATCAAAGGAGGAATTACCAGAGCTGTCAGGGAGGAGCCTGAGATTGCTCCAGGGGGCTTTCATGTCAGAGATGACCTAGCAGGTCCGGCTTTGCTCTCAGTGACAGCAATCAAACTGTCCTTCTGGGACCCTTGTACAGATTCCGGGCCTAAGGACTTGCTAGCTCCCTTCACGCTAAGGGTGGAGTTCTGAAGCATGTTTTTTTTGGTTTTTTGAGACAGGGTCTCACTTTGTAGTTCAAGCTGGTCCTGAGCTCAGCCTCAAACTCACATCACAGCGATCCTCCTGCCTCTGCCTCCCAAGTGCTGGGATTACAGGCGTGAGCCACCACACCCGGCACTGTGGTTTGTGGTACTGATTGCTGCTAGGCGTGAGTCCCCACACCCAGTATGGTATGTGTTTTCCGGGGATCAAACCCGCGTCCTTGCACTTGAAAGACAGGCATCAGAACCACTGAGCTAACTCCCCAGCCCCAAAGCTTGTTTGTTTTTTTACCTTCAACTCCTGCAAATACTTTTTGTGCTTCCAGTATTGCTCTGAGAACAACTCAAAGGCAAGGGATGTTTTTCTCTTTATAGTCTAGATCCTAGATGCCTAGAGAAGTCACAGTGTCCCTTCTATGAGGCTGAGATTTTTCTGTGAGAGAGCCAAGGTTCATACTTTTTCTTCACTCCTTTTAGTCTTTAGGGAAAAATACTCATGTCTGTAGATGAACGTACCTGAGAGGAAAATGATACCACGTGGCTGATCTTCACAGGAGCCATGACAGGTATCCAGCTATCCAAAGTACAAGACAAAATGTTTTTCTCCAAATTTCTTCTGTCACCACTTCAGCACAGCCTATGTTTAGGTCTCATCAGTTTACAGAAGAACAAGAGTCCTCACCTCTAAAAAGTCCTCTAAAAAAAGAAAACAAAAGAAAAATAAACTTCTCATATCTTGGGCATGGTAGCTCACACCTGTAATACTAGCTCTTGGGAGGCTGAGGCAGGGGAATCACCTGGAGTTTGAGACTAGCCTGGGCTACATAGCAAGTTCAATTAATTACATAGTGGACCCTCTCTCACGAAACACAAAAAATGAACCACTTGTGACTATTCCTCTAAAATTAGGAGTTATTTATAGTTGTTGGCCTCTTTCTCCCTCCCACTTTCTTTCTCTTTTCTCCTTTCCCTCTTCCTTCCTGCATCCCTCTGCTTCCCTTTTCCTTCGTCCGTTACTCTCCCTATGTAGTAGGGATCAAACCCATAGCTTCAAGCATGAAGCTCAACAATCCATGAGCTACATCCCTGGTCTCCAGACCGCACTGATGACATGATGGGCCTGACGGGTGTGATGGGCAGAGAGCAGATCTGGAGCATCCTATAAGTCTCCAACAAATCTGAAACAACTGAAATCCAACCTCAAAGCAACAGAGCAGCTAGTATAAAATATTAACATGATAACACTGGATTTGTATATGAGCTCCCAAGAGCACAAATTTTTACCTTAAAGCATTCATCTGTAGATCCTTAGAGTCTAGCACATAGTATGGATGGGGGACAAATATTTAATTAAGTATATCATAAAACTCTTGTTTAGTGAACTGTTTTAAATTTTTGATTAGGTTATTCCTCTATTATAAATCTTCACAGACTTGCTGATGTATGCAAATCCCTTGCTAACTGGTAGGATTTAGGTGCTGAGCTTGGTCCCTCAAAGCACCTAAGACACAGCGGCTTGATTTGGCTCACTTTTGGAGGATTCAGTCTGTGGTAGGCGGTTCCACAGCAAAAGCACCACCGCAGAGGAGCATGGGAAAGCAAAGATGCTTAGCTCATGGCCCTGAGGATGCAGCGCAAACGAACAACAACAGGGACGGGGCAAAGGACCAGACAAACACTGCAAGGCCACAGCCCCATGACCTACCTTGACACACTAAGAATTGTGCC
Source organism: Petromus typicus (assembly GCA_004026965.1). NCBI lineage: Eukaryota > Metazoa > Chordata > Mammalia > Rodentia > Petromuridae > Petromus > Petromus typicus. Next base: position 241,622 of record PVIR01000094.1, on the reverse strand, counting down.
CCACCAACCACTGGGGCACATCCCACAGTCAGTCAAGATGACCACTCACTCTAACTACAATGTATGTGCAAATATATACAAATCTGAAGGAAAAAAACTCCACAAAACTAAATTGGAAACACTTCTGGTCCCAAATATTTCAGATAAGGGATATTGCAACTAAATATGTTTGTCATCCGATATAAAAAACTGTACCATCTCTCATCACCAACAGATGTCTGAGTTAGCCAGTCCCCAAACCACATTTTTGACTTTGGGACTCTGTAAGAATTAATTGCAAATATGTAATTTAGTTAGTATTTTTGGGAATTGTCTACCATGTACCAGCATGTGTTTAGGTGCTGAATACAGTGGTGCGTGCACATACAAACGTTTGCAGACAGTTCACCATTTGTCAAATTGCTCATAGTTCACAAAGGATTAAATTTTTCCAATATCGTTACCCTTACAAAAGCATTGTTTATTTTTTGGTAATTGCTTATTTGCCTTGTGTTTCCCTTATATACGTTGACAGTTTGGATCCTTGCTATGGCCATCTTCTTCTACACCTCAGAGGCGGTCTGAAACACAGTAGGCATCAGTAACATCCACTGAAAGAGTGGTTTATTGTCCCAGTCAGAATTTCAGCAGAAGGCCAGGGATTGAGCTCAGTGGTGCCAGCACCTGCTTTTGAGCACATGGTTTCGACTCCGGTAACCACACACCACAGTGCCGGGCATGGTGGCTCAGGCCTATAATCCCAGCACTCAGGAGGCAGAGGCACGAGGATTGCTGTGAGTTCTAGGCTCACCTGGGCTACATGGTCAGCTCACGGCCAGCCTGAACTACAAAGTGAGACCCAGTCTCAAAAAAAAAAAAAAAAAAAGAATTTCAGCAGAAGTTTCTGGGTACCATGACAAATTCATCAACCAATAATGGGTTACAAATAACTAAGACAATTCTGAAAAGAAAGCTCAAACAGTCAGGGTATCAAACCTTTTGAAAAAATTATATTTATATAATTAAAACATACTGTATATAAAAACCAGCAAATTGATTATAGAAATGGACTCAGATACAAACTTACAACCTGTTAATTATAAGATAGAGCAGGATCATGGTTCTGTCAAAAAAGATGAATAGATGGTATTCAGAAAAGTAGTTGACAATGTGAAAATAGACCCTACCTTGTAATTTCTTTGTGTGTGTGACAGGTCTTTCTTTGTAGTTCAGGCTGGACCTGAGCTTACTATGTAGCCCAGGCCAGCCTCAAAAATCACAGCAATCCTCCTGCCTCTGCCTCCCCCGTGCTGGGATTACTGGTGTGAGCCACCACACTCGGCATTGTGGTACATGGTTCTGATTGCTGCTGGGCGTGAGTCACCCACCACACTTGGCATTGTATGTAGTTACTGGACGTTGGGCTTGCAAGGCAGATGCTAGAACCACTGAGCTGAATCCCTGGCCCCTGTAATATATTTTAAAAAGAATATCTAATAGACTAAAGCATGAATAATACTGAAGATACATAAACCAAGTTAAAGTACAAATTGCTACATGAAAAGGGATACTAATTCAGATGATGTTATTTTTAAAAAGTAGGAGTCAATAAAAAAGGGCAAGCAAACCATAAAACTGGGAGATGACATAAACATACCATTCATATAAGATGAAATCAGAATGACCAAAAACCCATTTTAAAAAAAGTGAATCTGTCTGGTAAAAAGGAAATTGCAAATGCCATTTCTTACCTTTAAGACTGGCAAAGACTTAAAAGACTGATCATGGCAATATTGTGGGAAAATGGGTGCTCTCATAAACACATTCGGCATATCTCAAATTTATCTAGTGAAAATGCAGATTATAGTATCATGTGGCTAGCAGCTAAATTATTGATCAGAATTAAGTTTGTCTAAATAATCTAAGGATACTCATGTACATAAAAAGACATAAAACATTTATAATAGCAAAAAAATCACAAAACTATTATGTCTGCTCATCAGGGATGAATAAAGAAAATCTTACATATCATACAATAAACTGCTACATAGGCCGGGGATTTAACTCTGTGGTTCTGGAGCCTGCCTTCCAAGCACAAGGGCCGGGTTCAATCCCAGTAATCACATACAACAATGCTAGGTGTGGAGACTCATGCCCAGCAATCAGAACCACATACCACAGTGCCAGGCATGCTGGCTCACACCGGTAATCCCAGCACTTGGGGGGCAGAGACAGGAGAATTGCTGAGTTCAAGAGTGAATGAGTTCAGGACCAGCCTGACCTACAAAGTGAGACCCTGTCTCAAAAAATAGAAATAAAAAAAATAAACCACTATATAGCCAATTATCATGACACATACCTGTAATTCCAGCGTTCAGAGCCTGAGGCAAGAGGATTGGAGTGAGTTCTAGGCCAGCTTGAACTGTACAGGGAGATCTTGTCTCCCAAACCCAACCAACCAAACACTACTGTACAACATTTAGGAATGAATTAGGTGTAAATATACATAAACACATATAGGTCTCAAAAATATACTGAAAGAATTAAATTATGGAACAATACATAGAAAATGAATTTATGTTCATTAAAAAACAAAGAGGAGTTGAGGGTGTAGATTAATGGTAAAGTATTTGCCTAAAGTGGAATTTTATGTCCATCAACACAAAAGAAACAAAAACAAACATATGAAAGTAGAAAGAAATAATGCTCTACCATATATTGTTTGTGGATACACATATAAAAACTTTTTAATGGATTTGGAGAATATACAGCTAATTCACAATAGAAGTTGTTTCTAGGGAAAATTAGAGGTTAATGGACTAACAGCACAACTGGTTAAATTCAACCATTATTAATACAATTTTAACTTTTAAGAAAATGAGGCAAATAGCGTCAACAATCTGGGATGATGGGATTAAAGTGTTTATAATATTGGTAAGTTTTGTAAGGTAATTTTTTTGTTCTCTTTTAGGTAAATGAGATGTCTGTAGATGGTATAAATATTATCCTGTGACTTTCTGTTGGCCCCCCAATAAAGTTGACTGGCATTCTGGGCTTCTCTGATCCCACAGGTTAACCTAGTCTTCCATTCATTAGGTAGATCTGACCAGGTGGCATTGTGGCATTGAGCTGGGGCTACAAACTTGTCTGGGACCTAAGTCGTAAGTACAAAGGCCAGGGTATAGAAAGTCAATTACGAAAGTAAAAGAGGGGGTGGGGCAAAAGGAATAAGGCATACAGGAAGGTAGGTAAGGGTATGAACTGGCGACGGAGGATGTGGGGAAGTAAAGAAAGAGTACCGTAATGTGTGAAGCGCCTCACAGCCTAAGTAAAATGCAATCCGGAGGCTGTTGGGCTGCTCTGAGCCTGAAGCCTCAGCTGCTTTTTCCACCTCCTTGACGGTCACACTTTCTGTTTCCTCTTCCCATCAAAAAATCCCTAAGCTCCTCATCTGGAATCTTGAACCTCACGGAATCACTGGCATCTCAAATCAGGACCACACTTATTTTCCCGCCAATTCTACCCTCTGACCTCTGTCTTCTGACCCCCGAGGGCCACTCTCCGCCTTCCGAAACTCAGGAATTCGTTCTGGGGTCTAAAAAGCTGCTGTTTCTAGAAAAAAAAATTCCCTTAGAAGCAAGAAAGCAGCGTTGCAGCGAGGGACGTACATGCGGTGTGTTTTTACGTATATTCTCTTGTATCACGAGGGTCTTATCAGGCCAGCACAATTTAAACTTCCGGGTCATATTCAGTGCATGGTGGGAAATGTAGTCCTTAAATCGCCACGCTCCTCTCCTGGAAGACCAAGTGAGGGAGCGTCACAAAAGTTCTTACTTAGGGACTTTCCCTTTTGAATTTCCAAATCGGAGAATTGGTGAAATATTTACATTAAAAATAATAAGAGCCAAATTTTTCATTATTCAAGCTCTTTCTCCACGGAACCTTCGAAGTACATAGGAATCTTCCTTCTTTTACATTGAAGCAAGTAGTTGATAGATGGTCTCTTGGTCTCTGACAGGTCTCCGCCATCTTGATGCTCCACCCACTCTGCTGGAGTCCGCTTCACCGATTGGCTAGAAGCCCTTGAGCGGCGGAAGCAGCTGGCTAGCGCGGGGACGTGGGGAGGGGGTGAGCCGCGAAGATGGCGGCAGTGGTGGAGGTGGAGGTTGGAGGAGGTGCTGTTGCGGAACGGGAGCTAGATGAGGTAAGGGAGGCGACGAAAGGGCAGACCCAGCCTGAAAATTACGAGAGGAAAAGTGAGGTATTGGGGAAAGGAGTCCTAAGAGAGACGCGGAAACATCTTGAGAAGGAAGAAGGAGGTGACCGGGATTCGAGTGCGCGAGATATTCCTGACTCGGGGACTCCGTGGCAGTCACTGGGGAAGAAGATTTGCAATATCTGCTGGAGTGGAGATGGAGGATAGAAAGAGAGCCGGAAGAATGAGGGTGTTAAAATTTTGAGCTATTAGCTGGGGGTCCTAGGTAGGACTATATGGCTGACAGGTAGTTAAGAGTTGGAGGGGCGTGGACTCCTCCAAGGAAAGGCCAGGTTTTGACGATGGGAGAGGACGCAGACCTGGGAAGTGCTAATGCACGAGAACAGCTTTGAATTATTTCTACGTAGGAACTATTTTGTTGTTTACCTTAGGATTTTAGGACTTTGTACAATAATCTATGCCAAGTAAAGTTTTGATCAGCTAAGTAAAGAACAAGCGAGTTACTGTATACCGGAAATCATCTACTCATTTAACAACTGTTAAATGTCCCTTTGCATTGAGTGCTGGGTAGGTGGTAGGGACAAGAGACCTTGTCCTTGTAGAGAACACAGTATAGTGGTGGGAAACAGACAAGAAAACTAATCGCGGCACCGGAGCTGGAGTGGAATGGTGGTACCAAGAGGGTTCCCTTCAGTTTGGGTTAGGAAAGGCTTCCCAGACTTGTTGAATCTAAAAAAGATAAATGATAGTTTCTCTTTTTAAATTTGTGCATTTACTTTTTTTTTTTTTTTGAGATAGGGTTTCACTAAGTTTCCCAGGCAGGACTTGAACTTGTGGTCCATCTGCTTCCACTGTGGCCAGCTTGACAGTCAGCCTCTCTCTCGTTTTTTGAGTTCCCTGCATGAGAACTCTGAGACTATATCCAATAGCCTTTACCTATATAAGAGGCATTTCATGACTAATGTATTGAATTATTGGTGGTCCGTGAAGGACCCCTGGCAGGAAGGAGGTATTGAGTTTAAAGACACAAAGCTGAAAGGCAGCAAGAGAGGAAAGGAAAGGAAAGAAAAAATCTGAGGTCTAAAGGACTGTGATAATTAGAGTTATCTATGGTCTCTCAGTGGACAGCGTTTGGGTGGAAACTGCATAAAGGGACGGGAAGAAGACGATTGTCAAGGGTGGAGCCAGCGGGATATCTGAGGGGTCAGAATCTTAAGAGGCTCCTGACAGGTGGAGGGAGAGTGTGGAGAGCTAATGATGAATTTCAGAGAAAGGAAGTGGATTTAGGAAGCGGAGTATTACTAGATGGTGGGTTAGCTCGTTTGGTTTCAATGTTTGGGATCATCAGAGTGGGGGAATAGACTGAGAAATTGACAGGTGATCAAAGCACAGAGGAATTTAGCTTTGTAGTTACCCATCTCCCAATCACTAGAGAATAGGGCTGTTAGGGTATGGGCTGGGCTGGTGGGGTGGTTGTGGAAATGACCTCGAAGGCTGCTTCTAACTTTAAGTTTCGGTAACTGAATTTGTATGTGGTTCAGTAAGATACATTTAAAGGTACCTTGAAACGAATAAGTACCGTGTTGAAGTTATTATTTATCATTTGTTAGTCATGGACTTTCTTTTAGATGATTAGTATGTCTCTTTGAAAGGGAATTTTAGTTACATATATCACAATTCACTTAGATAAAAAGTTTTAAGAGAATAAAGTTTTCCTCTAAGACATTTTTGATTTTTGCGTCTTAGTTGTTTTTTTTTAATTTATTTTAAGGAGTTAGGAGCTACTATTAATATTCTTTCCTGAGTGTCCTGCCTAGAGGTCAACTTTATGTGAAACACCTAGCTTTTTTTAGAAATCTAGTTTAATTCTTTGAGAAAAATAAAATCTGTTGTCTGGAAATTCTGTAGAAACTGGTTCTGTCCTTTTTGTGTGCTTAAGAAAGTTATTCTGGCAAGCCGGAATAGTCGTCTGTTCAATCTGAAAGAACAAAGGTCTCCTCTGGCAGACTTTAAGTTGCTTGTGCAGGTTTCTTCTCATGTCTTCCTACTTCTTTCTGTTCCGTCTTCACCAGTGAAAGAGAAGGTAAAAATCAGTCATTTAGTATGGAATTATGGGATCTCCAGAGTGTTGTGTATTGTGGACTGAAACATGAATTAAGACAGGATCTACAGGGCCAGGGATTTAGCTCAGTGGTTCCAGCGCCTGTCTTGCAAGCGCAGGAAGGGCCTGGGTTTGATTCCCCGGTAACCACATACAATACTGGGCATAGAGACTCACGCCCATCAGCAACCAGTACCACATACCACAGTGCTGGGCGTGGTGGCTCACGCCTGTAATCCCAGCACGCGGGAGGCAGAGGCAGGACTACTGTGATGTGAGTTGGAGGCTGAGCTCAGGGCCAGCCTGAACTACAAAGTAGTCTGTCTAGTGTTAACCTCATCTGTACACAGGAAGCTGACGCTAGTGAAGGACTGTCCAGGATGCTGCAGTTCAGGAGTAAGGAAGTACAGACTCAGACCCCGTGCTGTACTGAACCCTTGTTTCCATTTCTTACTCCACTATTTGTGCTGTAGGGTTAGGTATTTAAAATTGCATGCCTTAATTATCTCATGTATAAATGTTGGTACAGTATGGTAAGTGGCTGAGATTCAAAAGAGGAATTGTTTTGTTTCGTTTTTGATACCAGAGACCAAACTCGAGACCTTGCACTTGTGAGGCAGGTGCTGGAACCACTGAGCTAAATTCCTGGATCAGAGGAGCATTTTTGAACCTTATATTCTTGAGATTTTATTACTTTTTCCTGTGCATAATTGAAGACCTGAGACCCTAAGGTTGAGATATGCTAAGGGTCTACATCTTCTAAGAGGTGTCATGAAGATTTAGGTCCACATTTCCAGATTCCAAAGTTTTGGTCACTCCTGAATTTTCAGATCCAAACTGCAGCCGTCGTGATGGCACCTGCCGGTAGTCCCAGCACTCAAGAGAGAGGCTAAGGCAGAAGGATTGCCATGTGTTCAAGGCCAGCCTGCACCTGTCTCAAAAAACGAAATGCAAACTACAAACTCATCTCTTTTTATTATTATTATTAGTTTTAGTTTTTTGAGACAGGGTCTCACTTTTGCAGTTAGGTTGGGCCTGAGCTACAAACTTATCTTACCAATGTAAGCTGGCCCTTTCTTTTCTTTTCTTTTTTTTTTTTTTAAGGTTTTTTGAGACAGGGTCTTGCTTTGTGGTTCAGGCTGGCCCTGAGCTCAGCCTCCAACTCACATCACAGCAATCCTCCTGCCTCTGCCTCCCGAGTGCTGGGATTACAGGCATGAGCCATCATGCCCGGCATTGTGGTATGTGGTACTGATTGCTGCTGGGTGTGAGTCTCCATGCCCATATGGTATGTGGTTATCGGGGCATCAAACCCGAGTCCTTGCGCTTGCAAGACAGGCGCTGGAACCACTGAGCTAACTCCCCGGCCCAGCTGGCCCTTTCTTTATGTATAAGAGTCCCCTTTCCAGCCAGTGTGGTGGCTCACGCCCATAATCCCAGCACTCAGGAGGCAGAGGCAATAGGATTGCTGTAAGATCAAGGCTGACCTGGGCTACATAGTGAGTTTAGGGCCAGCCCGAACTACAAAGAGAGACCTTATCTCAAAGAGTCCCTTTTCCAAAACTTGAAGTGGCATTTATTTCCTGAAGGACCAAACGAATTTCTCCACAAATCCTTTAATTTACTTATAACTTGAGCTAGGGATTTAGCTCAGTGGTTCCAGCGCCTGCCTTGAAAGCACAAGATCCCATGTTCCATCCCCTGTCACGCCCCCCAGCAATCAGTACCACATACCACAGTGCCAGGCATGGTGGCTCATGCTTGTAATCCTAGCACTCAGGAGTCAGGCAGGAGGACTGCTGTGAGTTTGAGGCTGGCCTGGGTTACATACTGAGCTCAGAGCTAGTCTGAACTACAAAGCGAGACCCTGTCTCAAAAAAACAAAACAAAACAAAATTTACTGATAACCTGATTCTGCTGACCCTTAAGGGCCATAAGGAGTGATTAGTGGTAGTTAGGGAGGTTAGAGGTAGGTATAAACACTTCCTGCCAGGTAAGAATAGGCGGTAATGACTGGCCAAGCTGAGTTCCTAACTCAGCTGTTTCCTATCTCATCAAGCCAGCGTGTTTGAGGATGTTAGTAAGACAATCTGTGGGTAAGGACTAGAAGATCCAGAAGCCACCTACCCCTGGAGCTGGTGATTTCTCCTCAAAGAGGCAGCTGGCCGAGGTAGAGAGCTAATTTAAGACTGAAGGTAGACAGATGCAGCGGTACCAGTCAGGGCTAGCCACCCCTGTGGGCCAGGGCCTGTGGATCCTGATTGTGTCTGCTCTCAGTGCCTGGTCGTCTGCCAAAATGATGTGATATCAGGCAGATCAGTGAATCATTTCCAGCTCAAAGAGTTCAAAGCCAGTAGGTATCCCAGCCTGCAAAACTGAATAATTTACCCTTTCGAATCCTATTTGTACTCTTCTCAGAAGACTAGACTAGGTTTTTAAATCTTTATTTTAAAGTCATGAGCCCCTTTATTCAAACATAATCTTACACGGAAGCCTGGTGGTCCTTGAAGGAATGCAGCAGAACCTCTAGTGATAAATAAGTAACAGTGAACCTTTTAGAGTTTTCAACAACCAACAGCTGGCTGCTGCACACGTGCCATAGCATGCTGCCCCTGCTCTCGGATGTTTGCAGCCAGTTAGAAAGCTAAGGAAGTAACTAGGTTGTTAGCATGCACCTGTTTTCCCAACTACTGGGAAGACCGAAGCAGGAGGATGACAAGGTTGACCCTGGCCAGGGCAACTTGGACCCAGTCTCAAGACAAAATTGGTGAAAGGGAGCCGGGGAGTTAGCTCAGTGGTTCCGGCGCCTGGCTTGCAAGCACAAGGACCAGGTTCGATCCCCGGTACCCACGTGCCATACTGGGCATGGAGACTCACGCCCAGCAGCAACCAGTACCACATACCACAGTGCCGGGTGTGGTGGCTCACGCCTGTGATCCCAGCACTCGGGAGGCAGAGGCAGGAGGATTGCTGTGATGTGAGTTGGAGGCTGAGCTCAGGGCCAGCCTGAACCATAAAGCAAGACCCTGTCTCAAAAAAACCTAAAAAAAAAAAAAAATTGGTGAAAGGATGGTAATATAGCTCAGTGGTAGTGCTTGTGTAGCGAGTGCAGGGCCCTGGCTCTGTCTCCAGAATTGCAGACAAACAAAACAAGGAGCTGTCTTTTGGCCCAATGATTGATCAGTTCAACTTTATGTTCCTTCAGTGTGCTCTGTTTTCCCTTGTCCCGGCCATGCCATCCATTATTGTAATTGTCTGCCTTTCCCACTAGGCCAGTGGTGAACCTATGGCATGTGTGTTACTGTTTTTCTTTTAGGAGGAAAGGTGTTGGTGTAGAGTTGTTTTTCCTAAGCTAAATCCTCTGTATTCAGGTTTAATTGCAGTGTTGGCACTTTGTGATAAATAAATGGGTTTTGGGTTGCAGTTTGGCTAGAAGATTCTCCATCACTGCTGTAGACTAAGCTTTCTGAGAGATCAGAGTTGAATTCTGTCTTGCTCATTGTTGCATTGTCTTTATTCAAAATGCATATATGCTAGGCATCTAACAAGTATTTAATAATTATTGTTTTTGACTCATGATAATAGCTATAATTTAGTGAATGTTTATGATATGTTGGCTCCTATACTTGGTGGTGTATGCTTTTTAGTGACTATTTATAATGTCTGTATGATAATTGAACTATTGGTCTAAATCATGTTTCAGGCTTTTTCTGGGTGTAACATCTATATACTATGTCTCTGATTAATCCAAGTCTTTCTTGCTATTTTCCTATCTGTGTAGAATACCTTTCCTTTCCAAGTCCTTCCTGGTTTTTAGAGTTCTCACCTAAGGCACACTTAGCTTCTCACGCTTTTTGATCTGCACCTTTAGCTTTTTCCTGCAACTTTTATGTTTTTCTCTGTGCAGGTTTGTTTCTTCATTTATCAGTTTATTTGTCTAACATCTGAAGCACCAGGCTGGGAGTGTAGCTCAGTGGTCGACTGCTTGCCTAGTGAATGTGGGGCCTGGGTTCGATCCCCAGCAGTATACAAACAACAACAAAAAACCCTACGAGGCACCTTTCCTTCTATACTAGACACTGTGCCTAATAATACCAAGATGCATAAAGCATACTTGTACTCAAGGAGTTTGTAGACCAGTATAGATAGGGGACTGATAGATAAGCACAAAAATGACACAAGAGCTGCGATACTGTAGTAGGTGCATTGGGTACATCAAGGAGGAAATGGACAGTGTCACTTACATCTCCACTTTCCAGCCAGATTGGTTAAACTCCTGACAGGGAGGTGGTGGAAGTTCCCATCCGTTGCTGCTTCAAGCAGTAATCACTGTTTTCTTTTTCCTCCTGTGGGTCTCTCCCTGTAGGCATCTGATATGTATGCTTGTTTCCCGGGATTTTCTTCCCTAGGGTCTCTTGGTTCAAGCCAAGATCTTATCGAGGGATTGAGAGATGTGTTACTGAAGCTTCATCTTGGATATGTGACTATCTTTGTTTTTATTTAGGTGTGTAAAGTGATGAGTACCATAGTGTAGTGAAGAGAAAAACAAATACTGTGTAGTAAATGGTAGACCCAGCTCCTAGATTAGGAATAGCCGATTTGTTTTATTTAACCAACTGGTGATAGATGCTAGAAGGTTGTGTTGAGAAGGATTCTGAGGCCAGGGCACAATAGAGAAGAGTGTGGAGGGAGAATGTGGAAAGTAAAAAATACAGAGTACTTTATGCCATGTGTTTCGTACACATTTTCTAATACTGTTATAGGTACTGTTATTATTGTCCCCATTCTACAGATATGGAAACCCAGGTATAGAGAACTTCAATAACTTGTGTAACATCATACAGTTGGGTAGATGATCAACCTGGGATTCAAGTCCAAGATCGAGACCAATGGACAAGATCATTTCTTTACTTTCCCATCCACGAGTGCCTTTGCTTTTTAACTGCTCTGGGCAGTATGAATCTATCTACTTGCTTTCCTGTTCTACTTGAGACATTCCTTCCCACTGTGTGTGTGTAGGATGTTGTTTACAGAGTTGATTTTACTATAGAAGAAATATAACTCCCAACCTGTTAGTGTCACATGTGCTGAGTTCATGATCTTACAACATTGAGGAATGAAGTTGGAAACCAAAGGAGGGAGGGGAGTTAGGAGAGTTTTATTGGAAATAGGAGGAAGAAGAATGGCTCTTGGATTTTCAGGAAGGGTCCTGAGTGGCTGAACATCGAGTCCCTATGTCAGAGTAATTTATACAGCAAAATCACAACATGAGTACAGTGTGGATCAAACTACAACCAACATATGAGGATACAAGTACAACTGCTTAGCCAGTATTACTGCAGTGGGGAAACAAGTCACCTAGAAAGGCATTTTTAGGAAGGGAGGGGTCCAGATGCTCTGATTCCCCCCCCCTCCCTGGGATCCAATGCCTAGCTGGACTTACTGGACCATGTGCTTCTAATTATAGTATAATTTCACATTACTATTTATTCTTAGGGAAGCATAGAGGCCTGACTATTGCATCTCCATATTGCCCCATTTTTAAAAAAATTAAGTTGTTTTTTTGTTTTGTTTTGTTTTGTTTTTTGAGACAGGGTCTCCCTTGTAGTTCAGTTGTAGATAGTTTGAGCTCACTATATAGCCCATGCAAGCTTCAAACTCAATCCTCCTGCCTCTGCCTCCTGAGTGCTGGGATTACAAGTGTGAGCCACTATGCCCAGCACTGTAGTATGTGGTGCTTATTGCTGGTGGGCTGAGTCTCCACGCCTGGGGATGGAACCTGGGCCTTTGCACTTACAAGACAAGGCACCAGAACCACTGAGCTAAATCCTCAGCCCTTTGTTAAGTTTTTTTGAGACAGGGTCTCACTGTGTAGTCCAGGCTGGCTTCCTGCCTCAGCTTCCTGAGTGCTAGGATTACTGGTATGTGCCACTGTGTCTGGCCTTGCACCATTGTGATGTCTTTATTTTGTGTGCTGACCTCCTTGAGGGCTCAATCTTTCTCTGGTATCTGTCTAACTGTTTAACTTCTGTGTAACTTAGCTGTCTGTGGTAACTCGAGTGAGGTAATACTGTTCGTCTTTCCCACCAATGTTTGTGTCCTGAGAGTCCTATTCATCCTTCTGTATTTGGGGCCTGGCATAGATTATGACTCAATAAATGTAGTAAATGTATGAAAAAAGGAAAGATTTCAGCCACCTCTCTAGTTGATAGTTTGATAAATTTAGACTGATGAACTTTGAGATCTTTTGCAGCTTTGAAAATCCTGGACCCCCAAGTTTTACTTTGTTTAGTGATTCTGGCATGTGCCGCACAAGCACAGGGTCCCAAGTACTGGGGAAAAAAAAGACAAAACATAATAATTCATATTTTGCCTTGTGTTTCTTGCAGCTCCTATTGAGTATTCAGTAAATACTAATCAATGAGTGACTGAATGGATGAAGGTGTAATTATTCCTAATATTTGCTAATAATACTGGGATGAGAGAAGGAAAAATGGTAGGGGAAGAATAGACAGAAAAGCTTACATACAACCTTCAGTTCTGTGACTTGGCTTTGGAGTATGGACATAGTGTTCCTGTCTGGTTTGTAGTAATACTCCTCCGTGCCCAGCTCACCCGTGTTTTTCTGCAAGTCGCTTCTTAATTACTCTTATGGCTTAATATAACTCAGCTTCTTCCAGAAGGCATTTAAGGTGCTGTCTGGTCAGTAAAGTGGGAGAAAGGGAAGGAAAGATGAAGAAAAATTTTTAACTCTTCAACTGCAGGAAGTGCCTTTGTGCTCTCTGGACATTTTTCAGTGTCCTCAGTACCTAGCACAAAGCAGGTGTCAGCATACTTGTTGAATAAGCAAACACCTTTAGGTTTGGAGTCTGCTCAAGATTGAAAAAGAATTAACTGCTTTTCAAAGGTTAGCTAACACTCACTATCTGCTCTAGAGATCAAATAGTAGCCTTGCTGGTATTTTCTATAAACTGTTTATAAGCTTCTCCATTTTTAATGACTGCCATGTTGTTCCTTACCAGTGCAACATAAGCACAGAACTTGAGCACTTCCTTTCTGCGCCCATGTACCCTGTAGAGATTTCTAGCAGCATGTGTCATGTTTCCCTTCTGTTAGGCAGTGAACTCTTCCCCCACCGCAATCCCAGTCCAGGGACTTTAAGCTTGCCAGGCAGTCACAGCACCACTGAACTATGGCCCTGGTCCATAAGTAGTGAACTCTTTAAAAAGAGAATAGGACCATATCATTTTTATCTTTTTTTTAAGGTTTTTTGAGACAAGGTCTCGCTTTGTGGTTCAGGCTGGCCCTGAGCTCAGCCTCCAACTCACATCACAGCAATCCTCCTGCCTCTGCCTCCCGAGTGCTGGGATTACAGGCGTGAGCCACCACGCCCGGCACTGTGGTATGTGGTACTGATTGCTGCTGGGGTGAGTCTCCATGCCCAGTATTGTTATGTGGTTACCGGGGATCGAACCCGGGTCCTTGTGCTTGCAAGACAGGCGCCTGAACCACTGAGCTATATCCCCGGCCCCGTATCATTTTTATCTTTTGTGTTCCCAGAACCTAATCTTGCTTAGTGACTAGAGTAGATATTAAAGTGTTTATTGAGCCTAAATTTTAAATCTAGTTCTTCCTCTCAGGAGTCCCTAGTGATCACCTAAGTCTGTGCTTATTTATTTATTATTTATTTGGTACCGGTGGGAGCTTGAGTCGGAACCACTGAGATAAATCCCTGGCCCATCTAGTCTGTGTTTAATTCCTCTAATGATATGTTGGTTGCTTTTTCCTTGGTCAGTTCTACTCCTTGAATACTTAGGCTGCATTATTTTTCAGATTGGGTTGGAATTCTTATTTCTGTATAGCTTTACCTTTTTAATCCTCTTCATATCCTTTCCTAGATTCTGCTGCTTTGAATTTCTGACTTTTGGAGGGACTAGGACTGCCAAAGAAAATGTTAATGCCTCAAGGAAATATGAATTTAGCACACGTGAGGGTTTCTTGGTCTAAAAGTTTATTCCATGGAAGCCATTCTCTTTATTTCTCTGTTTTCCCTTCTTGTAGTCATTTGTTATCTGTGTTCCTCAGGGGGAAATCTGCAGGTAAACATAAACTCATTAATTCCCTCTTTAGTGCAGTTTCCCAAGAGGATGCTGGGTCATGGCCATCGGGCTTTTGGGCCTGGGCAGCTAGGGATAAACTGAGGAGAGAGAAGGCAGAGAGCCGAAGTCCTGACTAGGTTTTCACCCATTCTGTCCTCTTTCCCTGTAGCTGGTGTTAGCAGTAACTGAATGCACTGTGTTATCTAGAAGCCTCACCTGACATTTTACTCCACCATTGCTTTGTATCTTTACTTTTCTGAATTTATTTCATACCCTGAGAAAAAAGATGTTTTCTTTGGGGTGTGGTGGTTCATGCCTATAATCCCAGGACTCAGGAGGCAAAGGCAGGAGGATTACTATGAATTTCAAGGCTAGCCTGGGCTATATAGTGAGTTCAGGGCCAGCCTGAACTATAAAGTGAGATCCTGTCTCGGAAAAAAACAAAAAGATGTTTTCTAATGATTATAGTAGCTAGCTAACTTTTTAAAATGCATACTATGTGCCAGGTATCATGTCAAGTATTTTACATGTATTAACCTTTAGAATTCTACTTTATATAGTTAGTATCTTCATTTTCCAAATGCAGAAATACTGAAGCAGAGAAGTATTCTATTTAAAGGTGCACAGCCTATAAATTGGAGCTAAGATTTAAACCTGGCAGTGTAACTTTCTCATCTCTATTGCTGATGTATACTGTAACATGGACTCATTATTTTCTAAATTTACCATTTATATGTTTATCAGATATTTTATTTGGTCTTAGGAAATTATGAATGAATAAAGTTTCTATCTCTGTTCCAGGACTTTATAGTCCAATGGAGAGAGGAATCTGTCAAGTGGTGTGGCAGACTGAGGCCAACATGAGGTTAATGTTGAATGCTGGGCTGAGAAATTTAGAAATTGAAAATGTTATTTCAGGGCCGGGGAGTTAGCTCAGTGGTTCTGGCGCCTGTCTTGCAAGCGCAAGGGCCCGGGTTCGATTCCCCGGTAACCACATAACAATACTGGGTGTGGAGACCCACACCCAGCAGCAACCAGTACCACATACCACAGTGCCGGGCGTGGTGGCTCACGCCTGTAATCCCAGCACTCGGGAGGCAGAGGCAGGAGGATT